>CM064528.1:15186233-15198733 GCA_032716605.1 Paralithodes platypus | reverse complement strand
TCGAATCATACATATATATATATATATATATATATATATATTAATATATATATATATATATATATATATATATATATATATATATATATATATATATATATATATATATATATTATATATATATATATATATATATATATATATATATATATATTTATATATATATATATACTGCATGTTACTCTACCATGATCAATAATACTTTATAGTTGGGTTAATGAGCTACTTGTCCTTCTTGCCATAATGATGTTAGAAGGGAGTGAGATCATCCATTAGCATTAACATTATACATTGACCTATCATCGTAATCTAATACGGCTTGCCCTCCGCAGCTATGGTAACAGGCTAAGGGGACATGGGTCGTTTTTCTAGATCCCCTTCTCTCTCATGTTTAGCCCCATTAGTTTTCAGATTTTAAGATGTTTGCCCCATTAGTTTGTCGATTTTAAGACCTTCCGCCCCATTTCCTTGTCAACATTAAGACCTTTTGTGCTATTTAGGTGGTGATTGTTTTCCTGGCGAACGACAGTGAGCATGTAATTTTGGAAGAACCGGCTTTCGGCCGGGACATTTTCTACAGAAAAATTAACAAATTAATCTAGGAGGGGGATCTAATGGATGTTTTATTTAAGTTTGATGGAGGTCTAGGGAGGACAATAGAAAACGTTATTAATACATAAACAATCGACCAAAAAGTGAACCATCCCCCCTTAAGTTGTCCACTTCTGTACAATTGATCGTATGAAGGAGAGCTCACTTCATGATTATATTTATGACAGTAAAAAAATTGATGATTGACTTATATGAACAGCTTGTTATATAACCGTTAACTCCTTCCGTACCGTGACGTCTTTTTCATTGTATTCTAGCAATATTTAGACGATTTTGTGCAGCTTAATTAAGAAGGATCTGTGGTAGCTAAGAGGGTTAATTGAGATAGGCTGTAGCGTATGTATGAGTAGACGGCCTTCCTATGATGTACACAATCGTCTAATAGTCACCAACATATAATGAAAAGACCATCACCGGTACAGAAGGGGTTAATTGATTATATGAATTAACTACTACATTAGCAGCTGTACATTAAGGGGAGATTTCCACTTGAGGGATTTATTTCTGGACCCCTTTCTCCTTCATGCTTAGCCCCATTGGTTTCGACATTTTAAGACGTTCGCCCTATTAGTTTGGCGATTATAAGAAATTTCGCCCCATTTCTGTCAATTTTAAGAACTTTCGTGCCAATTAGGTGTCGATTTTTTCCAGGCGAGCGATAGCGAGCCTGTAATATAAGAGGAACCGGCCTCCGGCCGGGACATATTTCTACCGAAAAATGTACACATTTATCTTGAAAGGGGGGTCTAGGGGGTGAAATTTTAAGAATGATGGAGGTTTAGGGGACAAACTAAAATCCTCCCCTTGACTCTTGTGGTTGTAGTTTTATGTCCTAGTGTCGCAATGGGCAAATATCGAGTTGTTTATGAGGTCAGATTTTGGTGTCCTATATCCTAGAATGTGTAAGGGTAAGTAATGAAGCAGCTTTGGAGATATCATTTGGCGTCATGCTTCAAGAATCAATATCAACACCATATGAGGAGGAGCACTTTAAGGGTGGATGGTTAATTTTTAGGTTTATTTTTCATTTATTTATTATTTTTCTAGTTTCCTCCCTAGACCTCCATCAAACTTAAAAAAACATCCATGAGATCCCCCTTAATTAATTAAAAATATCCCGGCCGAAGGCCGATTCCTATATCGCTCGCCATAAGAAAATCGACACCTAAATGGCACGAAAGTTCTTAAAATTGACAGAAATGGGTCGAAATTTCTTATAATCACCAAACTAATAGGGCGAACGTCTTAAAATGTCGAAACCAATGGGGCTAAGCATGAAGGAGAAAGGGGTCCAGAAATAAATCCCTCAAGTGGAAATCTCCCCTTAATGTACAGCTGCTAATGTAGTAGTTAATTCATATAATTTATTAACCCCTTCTGTACCGGTGATGGTCTTAAAATCGCCAAACTAACTGGGCTTAACATAAGGGGGAAGGGGGTCCAGAAAAAGAATCCCTTTAAGAGTATATGGTAGCTGTATCGAGTATCAAGTATCAAGAAAGTGGCAGAATGTACGTACGTATATCGTTTACAGAGAGGGCTCATATCTGGCACTCGGTTATGGTATATACTTGGATTTACTTGTGTAAGGACTAAATAGACTACTTGATTATTGGTTGGTTGGCGTTTAATATTTGGTTTATTGGTGAAGGAGCTTTGGCCTATTTAGGCCGTCTTATGCATAAGGGGGTAAGTATGTGTTAAGGGGGTGGTCTGTATTATCGCGAATGGTCTCTATATTGGTGTGGTATATTGGGTAGGGAAGCGCTATATTTCTGGATTGGGTTAGCTTTCCTGGGGGGTTTTGAGGTAGGTTTGTTTTTTATTGCGTTATTATTTGTGGGGGCAAACTCTCAATGGTATGTCTATTTATCCTTGGTTTTTTTTTTTCTTAGTCGCGCGTGGAATCTTGGTGTATATTGAAGTTGGGTTTTGTTATCCCTGGTACAAGTTGTGGCGGTGATGTATCTATTGAAGGGAGCGCGGGCACGGAGAGGGTATTGGTAATGATTGGGGTAGTGTTACGTGGTTTATGTAGGTTGGTTTCGTTACCTTGGTGGTAGTATTCATCTGGTTTTATGGTTCCCTCGACAATATTGGTCTTGGTGCAACATGTCGACCCATTATTTGTGCCCGGGAGGAATTGTCGGGGGAATACGAGGGGACACCTTTGCGCTGTGTAAGGCAAGTGTATGGTCTAGTAATTGGGTCCTGGTGGTATTATTGGTTATATTCATTGGGGTTGACTTCCTTCAAGGTATTATATCCTATGCTCTTAACCATTTTTGGGCATATGGTGAAGTGGGTTTTAATTTGGAGGGTTAGGTAATTCAGATTATTTTCCAATCTTGTTATATACACTCTCTCTCTCCTTATGCCCTGGTGAACTTTTGGTATGGTTAGGGGTTATATGTATTGGTGTTGTCTCTACCCTTTTATGTTTTGTTAGACGCAGATTGGGGTGGAGCGCTAGATATACTCCCTTATTTGCGATTGCGCGAGAGTCACTTAAGGTAATATTGGGTCGAAGGTGTTTCTGTGGGGTATTATATTGTTCTATGATGGTTATTGGGGTGTCGACCTAACCCCCACCCAACCCCCTCTACTCCTTTTTTCTTTTTCCACCTCCACCCTCCACCATTGTAGGTGTTCAGTGTGATTGGTTTTAGTGGGTTTCATGTAGATTGTGATTGGGGATTTTGATTGTGGGTGAGTACATTTTGGGAGGTAGCAGAGCTCTTTTTTATGACATATGATGTTTAGAGATATTTATTATCTTATTGGGATTTGGTTTGTTTTTGGGTTTTTTTGTATTTGTTGGGAGGTGGTATGATTGTGTAGGCATTCGTTTCCATGTAGAGGATCTAGCCTCCGCCCGAGTCTTTTGTATAAGTGTTGTGGTAGGTGCTACTATCCATTTTTTTGTGGTAATGAGGTTATGATAATGAGAGGATGAGGGTTCCTTTGGTGTTTTGGTTCGATGAATTTTTTTATTTAATATTTTTAGTATGCTTAACCAAGTATTGTATTCACTTTTGGTAAACTAAAAGAGGTGGAGTGTTTGGTGTCGAGGGGTGGTTTGTTAAATGAATGTGTTGTGAGTGTGTGGTGTTGGTAGTTAAAACTAATATATAAATAAAAACTATGAAAATTCACAAAAAAAAACATTTTTTGATTTCGTAATTAACAAACGAAAATTTTGTGTGTCGCAAATTATTAAAGTCCAACGGTAGGCAGTGGTTCTCAATGCAGGCCACGGGGGAAAAAGCACTCTACAAAAAAACTGTGACCAATTTTGAGTAAGGATAAATTAAAAGCAAGAAAAACATTTGACATGCAAAACTTTCTTGGTACACCATCTGTGAGGGATCATTTTTCAGCACCCAGAATGAGTTCCTTATATGAACAATCTGTTGGCAAATAACGACAAATATTTGTCATTTTTATTAAAAGTATTGGGGTAGGGTTACCCTTTGTTGTGGTTTGTTTTCGTGTTTTTGTAGGATGTTATTTTTGTCCTTGTCTTAGTTCGTTAAAATTGGGATGTACGCGAAGTGGACACCGAAGTGGGACATCAACCGACCTTATTAATCCAAACCTTTGCACTCGTTCGATTCCAGAGTTCAAGCAAAAAGCCATCCTAAAACAACCCTTTCCCTTGCAGCTGAAGAAGGTTGTTCCATAAACACAAAAAAAAAAAACAAGGTATGGCAATTAAAAGATCTGTGGTAGCAAAAGAATCATCTTTTTGAAATCTGGACCCATTACTAGTCCAAATATTTCTTCAGCTAATATCCCTGTGGATAACCGACAGGGAAGTGTTCACCCAAAACAGTCAAATGTCTGGGCATTATTTTTGACCTGGTGTTTCACATAAATTTTGTGTAATTCAAAAATTTTTGAATTCTGAGTGTGGATTCCAAGGCGCTGGGACACCTTTACTGTCAAACTCTCATAGCTACAATAGTTTAATAATTTCTTTGGGAATAATCAATAAAGTGGCAAAGGTTTGATGAACACATATACAAGTGATATTGAAGATACTACCAAACTCCATTTACTTACTTTGGGAGTTTTGAAAAAAAGTCAAACCAAATAGGAAAACACTTTAAGTAGTCTTCGTCATCCACGTCAAGGCAAAAACCAACGCTAGACTTGTTTGACTGCTAACTATTTAATCCACAACCTTATCTTGCTCTAGGAGACGTTGTACATTAACCAAAAGAGAAAACATAGAAAAAAAAAAAAAACCCCCCCAATTTCCGTCATGCGCCGATCCCTAAAACGTGAAAAATCTCCCTTATCATCTCACGAAGCGCCGGATGGGCAGTTGTAGTCCAAGAACTACCAAATCGAGGTTTTCCTATTTGAGGAGGTACGGACAACCTCCAAAAAAACAATAAACAAAAAAATAAATGACAAAAAGAAACACAATTTAAACAAGAGAGTTTAATAAAAGAGTGAAAAACTGAGGAGTAGCTAAAAAGAGCAGTTTTAACACGTGCCCGTCATTCATAGTAATGCAAAACCATAGACTTGTCTTAAACCAAAAAGTACTGTACACAAAATCCCTTTTCTTCCAAAATGAACAAAAACACTGATCACAAAAACAAAACACAATTATCAATGAGGCAAAAAACACTTATGTACTGTATACATATAACATAACCCCAAACTTGTAATCCAGTGTTGCAAACCCGTACTTCCCTCCCCCCCCTTTTCGAAAGAAAACAAAGGAAAAGAAAAAGTGACGAGGGGGGAAGACCAGGCAACTTCGCGAGAGCCCTAGGAAACACGACTCCCGAGAGCTATCACAGGCCGAGGGGGTCTAACAATGGACATGGAGAGGTAGGAGGAGACGAAGGTATGGACAGAAGACCACAAACCCGCCGAGGCGACGTCAGGCAACGAACGAGTTTGCAGGAACCGTAAGGAGGCAGCAAAGGATCGCACATCGTGCGCAGAACCCCGACAAGCAGGGTTACTGGCACGAATGACCCGACAAATGTGGCGTCCTATCTGTACCTTCGAGAGCCTCCTACCAGTCCGAGGAGACACCCACACAGCAGTACCCGAAGTCGGAGCCACAGACTCAACATAGGAGTGCAAGGCCTGCACCGGGCACAACACATGGTGAGTATGCCCACGCTTTAAAGCCTGGATGGTAAAAGGCTTGAAAAACGTGGGTCTCTCTCTCATTCTTGGCAACAAAATGAGGGGAGGGGGCTAACGTGACGACATTCAAGGACGGGGAGAATCGCATGCATTCCTGGGACCGCGACATGGCAGCTAGTTCAGACACCCTATCCCCAGTGGCCAGAGCGACAAGGAAGAGTGTACGCTCGAGCAACTGAACCGGTGTAGTGTCCCGTGTATATGTGTGTGAAGCCAGAAGGTCCAGAGCACGCCCCAGATCCCACTGAGGAGGGATCTGGCGCGGAGGCGGTCGCTCCCTGAAGGCAGCCTTCATGAAGGAATCCAGCTCCTTCGGTGGAACGACCAGCCCAGTGACGGACTCAAAGACCTCCCGGATGGCAGACAAGTGGTTACGTATAGTGTTGACTTGAGAGCGACGTGTACGGAAGAGGTGAAACAAGTAGTGTAGGACGAGGGAAGGAGAGCTAACAGTCTGGTGAGTGTCCTGTATCCACCTAGTAAAAGACCTCCAGTGGGACTCGTAAGTCCCCCAAGTCGAAGACGTCCATGAACGCTTCAGGAAGTCAGTCAGGTCCCGTCCGTGGACTGGGAGCCACCGTGCCTCACAAACATCCACGATGCGAAGGCCAACGAGGTCCGCAGGTCGCCAACCTGGCTCAAGTGGAAGTTTGAGAGAGGGAGAGGGACCGGACTCGGGCACCACCGCTTCAACTGGGAGTACCAAGCCTGGGCTGGCCACAGAGGCGCTATTAGCCAGACTCTGCCGCGGTACAGCCGCAGTCGCGCGAGGACTTTGCACATCAACAGTGCGTCTGGTGGCGGAAATATGTATATCGACTGCCACCTGTTCCAGTCTTCCATGAAAGCGTCCGGACCCCCCTCCGGAGTGCGAGTCCGGAGGGACAGGTACTGAGGCAACTTGCGCGTCTCCTTCGATGCGAACAAGTCGACCTCCGGAACACCCCAGGAAGCTGCGAGGTCGTCGAATACAGTCTGTTTCATTGCCCATTCTACAAGAACGCCCCGTCCTCGCGACAGGGCGTCCGCCCACAGGTTGGCAGTCCCGGGCAGGTAGGAGGCGTGCAGGGAGATGTTGTGTCGGTTCGCGAGGAAGAACAACTTCTCTGAGATCCCCAACAGAGTCAAAGACCTGGAGGACCCCTGCTTTTGGATACAGTGGACAGCTGTCTGATTGTCCATCCTGAAGGCCACCGACTTTCCCCGAAGGGCCAGCGCGTGGTCCCTCAGGAAGAACAAGGGAACCAACAGTTCGAGGGCATTGATGTGTAGGTGTGTGTGTCCCACCCATCTGCCGTGATGTTGATGTCCCAGGTTGGATTGGTAACCCCACCCTACCTCGCTCGACGCATCTGTATCTACCCAGATCGTCGGCGGGGGGGCGGTCCAGGGCACAGCCGCAGAGAGCGTGCCCCGAGCAACCCAGTGTCCTAAGTGTCTGTGAATGGTACGCGGGATCGGCATGAGCCGATCCATAGGGGCCAACGGAAACACCTTGTTGCCCATGAGTATCAGGCGGCGCAGCCTGAGCCTCCCTAAGGGAATGGTCAGAGCGGCCCAATTCAGCGAACCCACTAACGAGTCCCAGATCCTCCTCGTGAGGGAGACCGAGTGCAACACGGCGAAGACCTTCCTGCGAAGTTTCACCGCGTTTGGCTGACTCTGGGTCACTGTAGCGTTGGTCAGATCCCATTCGAGACCTACCCACGTCACGACACGCGACGGGGTCAGGCGCGACTTGGGAATATTGATTTTGAACCCTAACTGTGTGATGTGTTGAACTACTGTGAGGGTGTCGTGGACGCACTGTTCTAGGGTGTCTGAAACTATCAACCAGTCGTCCAAGTAAAACAGGATCTGGAGGCCGCCCCTGAGGAGAGGATCCAGAGCCTGCTTTACCAGTTTCGAGAAGATCCGCGGCGCGATGTTGAGACCGAAGGGAAGTCTGTCGAACATGAACACACGATCGGAAGTCTGAACGGCCAAGAATCGCTGGAAACGAGGATGGATCGGAACGTGCCAATACGCATCCTTGAGGTCCAGCGACACTACCCACGACAGAGGTCGCAGGGCCAGTCGTACCTGGTGCACCGTCAGCCCGTTGAGGGCCGACAGATCCACCACCGGTCGCATCGCGTCGCAGTCCTTCTTTGGTACCAGAAAAACACGGGAGAGGAAAACCGGTAGACCGGCTTTCACCTCCTTGACGATTCCCTGCTCGTGCATGGATGTAATCACGTCGGCCACCTCCGAAGAGACAGGCCGGCTTCGTTGACAAGAGCTGAGTGGGGGTCTGGACTTCCATCTCCAGGTTAGACCCCTCCGTGCAATCTTCCGCCCCCACGTCCCTCGTGGCCACCGAAGGGCGCAAGGGCGAAAATAACCTGTGGGAGCCCCCGAGATGAGGTGAGCGACCCTTTCTGCGAGGCGAGAAGGAGAACAAGGAGGAGACCGACCTGGAGAACCTACACATTTTTTGACGTGGAGGGTCCCCCGGTACGGTCCCTGCGGTCATAAGAGCCACGTTGACCACCCCTACCCCCCCCACCTCGCCGAAAAGGGCGGGTCACCCCATCCCCTGTCCGTCGTGTGTCAGACCCCGTCGAAGTGCGGCCGGAAGTGGAAGGCTGGCCAGCCCCTTCTCGGCGGGGATGAAAGGGAGCAGGAGCAGAAGTGCGAGGCGGAACCGACGCTCTGGCCGGCAACTTCCCTTTCCTGCGCCCTTTCTTGGCGGCAGCAGTGGCGGCAGCACCCCGAAGGGGACGGCAGAAGGACGGGACTGCGAAGACCCCGGTCGCGACACAGCGCGTCTTTGCGTGTCGTAAGCAGGGTCCGCTGACAGAGAAGCGTAGCGTTCCCAAGCATCCTGCGCAAAAAGCCCCGATGTATATAGCTCAGAGTATAATAGACCCTGACGAATATCCAAAGGGGCCTTCCGGCAGAACGAGGACCTTACCGTCTGGCGTTGTCGAGTTGCCTCGCACAAAACCGCCTTCAGCTCGGGAACCAAAGACACCGCGAGCTGAAGGTGGATCCGCCGAACGTGGTCCAAGCCCTCGCGAAGATCGCCAGGTGCAGTCGCCTCGATAAGTCGCAGGTGGTGAACAGACGTCTGGAGGGAACCTAGAAGACAAGACAATAAGTTCGCCACCCTCTGCCGCAAGGTAAAATCCCTGTCGACAGAGGACTTATCTGGGTGGGAGAAGAACGGGTTAGCAATAGCACAAATTTCAAGTTTGGGAGCGCTAATCCAGGACCAGAACTTGCCATCCAATCCGCCGACAGATACCAGAGGAGGCAAAAGCAGTGACGACTCTGGGGGAGGGACTGAAATAGATCTGTCGACGGAACGGTTGGCAAAGTCTAAGGCCTCAGCAAACCAGGCCTCCAATGGGAGAGGGTTATCGAGCACGACGGCCAAGCCAGGCTTACCGTCGTCGCACAAACCCGTCCCATAGGAGGACAGTCCCGTTAACACAGCCAGGGACTGAACATCCTGAAGGATGTCCTGGCGGCTGAAGTCTGACCAGAGCTTAGTCCGAGGAGCAGACGGGGGCTTGGGCTTCACCGAGAAGTACTGAAGGTCAGTCCTTGTCGGGTACGCCCGCACCTCCACGTCGGCCACCTGACCATCCACCCTGATCGCCCTGAACTGCATTTCATCATTTATTTGGACCGACCAGTCCAAAGGTAGGGCCCTCTCACCTGACGGGAAGTCGGTAGCACGCTCCGGGTGGGAGGCCTGCACCCCCTTCCAAACAGCCAAGGAGCCATAGAGGAGCGGCATAGTCCGCGACGGGACCTTGGCCTTTTGGATGGGGGGCAAGCGCGGACCCTGCCCTAGCAGACGGAGGACCCCCGCATGTGAGACAGTAGGGGCAACCACCTGAGCCAGGGCAGGAGCAGTACTAGCCGACGACCGGGCAGGCAGAGAGAAGCAGGGCGAGAAGGAATGTGGTCCACCGCAGAGGGGAGGGGGACCAAAGCAGGGGCAGGTTGGGTGAGGCGCTGAGGTTGTGTCACCGCCAAGAAGCGCGATAAGAGGGATTCTTGCATCGCCTCCAAGCGCGCGTCGAAGTGAGACACAACCCACCCCTGCATAGCCGAAAATCGATCCGAGAGAGGCGACCCCCCCGAAGATAGTTCGGCCCGCAGGGGCGAGCGTGAGCGAGAGCGAGACCCATGACACGAAACAGCAGCGTCGCGGCCCAAAGAAGGCGAGCGACGACGGCCGTGACGGTCCTGAGGGTCTCGTTCCCGATCACTAACGCCCGAGGGGGAAACATCACCATCCCCCTCTTCCAGCGACACGTCAGCCCCCGAGAAAGGGGACCCCGAAAACTCGCTATACTCCACCGAGTCAAGCGGCGGGGTACCCTCACGGGGAGCCGGCAAGCGAAGATCAGGAATAGAAGAAGGAAGAGGAGCAGGATGACGGGAGGGGGAAGGCTGGCCGGGTGAAAGGAGGTCAGAAGGAGCCGCGGGGGGAAACAGAGCAAGGATCCCCGGGGCTGAGAGAACAGGGCGGCCCGACACCGAGGCGGAGGAGGGAGGAACCTCCACCTTGGGACGAGACCTAGAAGGAAGAAGAGAACCGAAGCAGGAGAAGTAGGAGGAGAAGCAACTACATCCTGGCGGACCCTCCTGGACAGAGTAGAAGGAGGGAGCAGAGGGCCAGCTACAGCATGAACATCCGCGCGAGTAGAGGACAAATGAAGAGGACGTCTTTTGTGCAGGGGAAGCGGGCGGAAGGGAGTAGAGCCCCTATCCGGAGAGAGGCCAGGGGAGGGCGTACAGGGGCAGAGACGCTAAACCCCGGCCTCAGGGCGAGAACCATGACGAGGGCGAAGAACGGCGGAGTCAAGGTGAGCAGGAGGGACGAGGAGGGGCAGTAGAGGGACGAGCGACGAGGAGAGCGAGAGCGTGGACGGAGCTGGGGATCCACCCGACGATGCGACGACCGACCACGGGACCCAGGGAGGAGGGCCCGAGCAGGGAGAGGGCCAGGTAAACGGCCCCCAGACGGGTCAGGGATGCCCAGGGCGACGCGGATCCGGTCGTCAACAAAGGCCGGGGAACGGTGGCCCACAGTCCTGATGTGGTGGGAGACCACCGCCCACACAGACTGAAGGGATGCAGAGGCCACCGCCGCGTCAGAGGAACCAGGGTGATGGTCCACCACATCCACCAGGTCCATACACGGGCCCACACAAAGCCGGGAGGTAGGCCGTAGAGGACACACATTGCGAATGCCGCAAGCAGGACCTGTGGCAGTCCAAGCACGGGGAGCCACAGCCCTGGCGAAAGCAAGGCATCCCACCTGCAATGGAAGAACACACACCATAAGCAGCACGTTGACGGAGTAAGTGAAGATAATGTCCAATAAAAACCAGGGAATGAGCATGGGTAAACAGGAACACACATGCAAACTGGAAGTCGTACTCACTCTAAACCGGGAGCACCGATGGAGGTGAGGAGGGCGGGTGAGGCGGAAGAGCACAAGCAGAAACCTGCAAAGATGGAGAAAGTGTTAACCACCACTCAACACCTCACATGCAGGGTCCATAACACCAGGCAAGTGCATACACCAATATAGTACAAGGCAACAAGATGACACAAAAAAGGGTCACCGGGAAAGCCAACTATAACCGCAAATTTGCGGGCCAATGGAGGCATAACCGTACCGACACAACCCTCCCGCCTCACCGCGAGACCCCCCAGCGATCTCCGCAAATTTGCGGGGAGCCGAATCGTCCGTGGGCCGAATCGAGCACTCCGCAAATTTGCGGGACCGGCCGAGATGGTCCGGCGCCGAAAAAGCGAGAGGAGCGTCTAGGTAATACCAACACAGGCCCAGAAAAAAAGCGTCAACTCCTTATGACTCCAAGCGACGATGGCCATCAAGCTGAGCAGTGTCTTCCTTGAATATCCTGACCCAACCGGTCAAGGGAGAGGCAAGGAAGACACACCAGGGGAGAGGAGGCACATCCCCCAGGAACCACCCCACCCACAGAGATAGAGCAAAGCCCATGAGGAGAAGTGGCAGGAAGGGTGGTTCGGCACAAACAGGGGCCCCCGTAGGGTACCCCAGGATTGGGCAAAAGGGAATGAAAGGATGGAGGTGAAAACAGTAAGGGAACACAAAAACCAGTAAATGAAACTGGCGAGAAAAAGGGTGGCCTAGCCGTGAGGAGAGAATGTGTCAGGGGCGAAAAACCCTGTGGTGTGAGGGAGAGGCCCCCGTAGGGTACCCCTGGATATCACGAAACCACCAAGCGCCCAGGCCCTGGAGACACAGTGAAGGCTCGTAAGGGGGGACTCGGGAATAACGCTAATAATGCGGCCGACACAAACCCTACAAACAGCACCGCCACCACGAAATCTCAGATTGTGAACCAACTGTACACCTAGGCTATGAAAATATGAAAACTCATAGGGCATAGCAATTCCTGAATGAGAAACAAGCTAGGCTAAAATAAGCTAAACTATGCCCAGACTAACAGGAAAAAAGAATATGAAAAGAGAAAGGAATGAAAAAACACAACCGAGGAACGCCAGGCCCCCCCGTACCTTCGGTAGCTATTTCCACACGCGTCTCCATTAAACACACTGAGGAGCCCATTTACGTGTGTCCTAGATCACGTAACATCTGTCTAACAAAAAGAAGGCCAGAAAAGCCGAAAACGAACCTAAACAGGGTGAATTAAAGGAGC
>CM064528.1:15184183-15186133 GCA_032716605.1 Paralithodes platypus | reverse complement strand
GGGGAGGTGGGTCGTTTATGGATGGCAGCAATATTTAAGGGGAGGTGGGTCGCTTATGGATGGCAGCAATATTTAAGGGGAGGTGGGTCGTTTTTCTGGTTCCCCTTCTTCCTCATGTTTAGCCCCAGTATTTTCCAGATTTTAAGACGTTCGGCCCATTATTTTGGCGATTTTAATACCTTTCCCTCCATTTCCTTGTCAATTTTAAGACTTTTTGTGCCATTTAGGTGTCGACTTTTTCCTGGCGAGCGATAGCGAGCCTGTTATTTTAAGAGTAACTGGCCTTCGGCCGGGAAATTTTTCTACCGAAAAATGTACACATTTATTTTGAAGGGGGGGTATTTTTTTTTTTCTTCTAATCTTGATGGAGGTCTAGTAGCGAGGAAACTAAAAACAAATATTAATTAATAGACCAAAAAAACAGCCACTATCCCTTTAAGTGCATGATTCAGCAGTTAGGGTGGCCGAGCCGGACGTTTATGGATGGCAGCAATCATTAGCATCGGTTCAGAGCCATGTTACACAAAATTACCTTCCTCCTTCATGCTTACCAAGGTTGGTTAGCCCCGTTTTGTTTACCTACAGCTGTTTATATATATATATATATATATATATATATATATATATATATATATATATATATATATATATATATATATATAAGTTCCATTGCTCAATAGGTGGCATTCTGGGAGTGAGGGTCCGAGTGTGGGGAGTGAGACTGTGAAGCACGGAGGCGAAGCGGCTTCAGATATGGAATTGCTTTGAGCCGGGGTGCTTCGCATGTCTCACTCCCTAGACTGGACCAAGACCTCACGGGCCTCATCGTGTTCAGCGGTGTAGTGTAAAGGCTCTTAGCCTATGCCCGAGAGGGAGTAGTTGGAATATAGAAAAAAAAAAAAAAAAATGTCATCTCAACCAGTAGACCATTTCAACCAGTAGCTCTCAACCAGTGCCAAATTAACCCAGACCAACCAAACCAGTGCCAAAATATAGTACTAACCTAACCTAACCTAACCGTATTGGTTGATTTGGTACTGGTTGAGAACTACTGGTTGAAATGGTCTACTGGTTGAGTTGACCGGTCACCATATATATATATATATATATATATATATATATATATATATATATATATATATATATATATATATATATATAACTGTGTGAGTCCTTGCACGATCAAGATAATCCGATTACGGCAAAGCAGCTTGATTGAAAATAAGATAACGAATTTAAAAGGCTTATCCCCTTCTGTGCCGGTGACGTCTAATATATATATTATTCTACCTATATTGAAACATATTTATTTAACCCTCTCCGACATATGACGCGATTTTGAGCCTATTGGGGATACTTTAAAGCCTTTGTTACCATCAGGGGTATTTAGAAACCTTTAGTTTAGTTACTTCAACCTCTGCAGTTGTCTTTGAGTTAGCTGTGTTGAGCCTATTGGGGATACTTTAAAGCCTTTGTTACCATCAGGGGTATTTATAAACCTTTAGTTTAGTTATTTCAACCTCTGCAGTTGTCTTTGAGTTAGCTGTGTTGAGCCTATTGGGGATACTTTAAAGCCTTTGTTACCATCAGAGTATTTAGAAACCTTTAGTTTAGTTACTTCAACCTCTGCAGTTGTCTTTGAGTTAGCTGTGTTGAGCCTATTGGGGATACTTAAAAGCCTTTGTTACCATCAGGGGTATTTATAAACCTTTAGTTAGTTACTTCAACCTCTGCAGTTGTCTTTGAGTTAGCTGTGTTGAGCCTATTGGGGATACTTTAAAGCCTTTGTTCCCATCAGGGGTATTTATAAACCTTTAGTTTAGTTACTTCAACCTCTGCAGTTGTCTTTGAGTTAGCTGTGTTGAGCCTATTAGGGATACTTTAAAGCCTTTGTTACCATCAGGGGTATTTAGAAACCTTTAGTTTAGTTACCGTACTTCAACCTCTGCA
>CM064528.1:15119183-15179183 GCA_032716605.1 Paralithodes platypus | reverse complement strand
ACATATTAACCCGTACAGTACCAGAGACGTCTTTTTCAGCATATTCTGGCAACTATTCGATCATTTTATTCAGCTTAGGAAGGACCTCTAGCAAGGATAAGCCTTGCAACTATCTCAACCAACCCTTTTAACTACCACAGATCCTTCCTAAGCTGCATAATATCGTGCTAAATATAGCTAGAATAAAATATAACACACGTCGCTGGTACTCAAAGGGTTAAGGGGAGATCTCCACTTGAGGGATTTTTTTCTTGACCCCTTTCTCCCTCATGTTTAGCCCCATTGCTTTTGATATTATAAAACGTTTGCCCCATTAGTTTAGCGATTTTAAGAACTTTCACCCCATATTAAGACCTTTCGTGCCATTCAGGTGTCGATTTTATCCTGGCGAGCGATAGCGAGGCTGTAATTTAAGAGGAACCGGCCTTCGGCCGGGCCATTTTTCTACCGAAAAATGTACAAATTTATCTTGAAAGGGACTCAAGGGGGTGTAATTTTAAGCTTGATGGAGGCCTAGGGAACACACTAAATACCTCCCCTTAAGTGATTTATCTGGTCACTCTAGGTCTACAGAGGAAACAAAACAAATAAATAGATCAACAAATACCCCCGTACCCCCTTAAGAAAATAATAAAGTCCTATCACTTAAGGGGAGGTTTCTATTGTGTTGCTTAGACCTCCATCAAGCTTAAAATTAAATCCCCTACACCCTGTTTCAAGATAAATATGTACATTTTTCGGTAGAAAAATGTCCCGGCCGAAGGCCGATTCCTCTTAAGTTAAAGGCTCGCTATCGCTCGCCAGGAAAAAATCGACACCTAAATGTCACGAAAGGTCTTAAAATTGACAGACATGGGGCGAAAGTTATTAAAATCGCCAAACTAATGGGGCAAACGTCCTAAAATCTCAAAAGCAATGGGGCTAAACATGAGGGAGAAGGAAGTTCGAAATAAAATCCCTCAAGTGGAAACCTCCCCTTAATAACTAGAATCAATAATTATGCCCTAGGATCAACAGGTAACAGTAAGGTATCCAGTTATGCCCTAGGATCAACAGGTAACAGTAAGGTATCCAGTTGAAGAGGCTAAATTGTAGGACTGGGAAAAACAAGATCTGGTTAAGTTTATGTTGTAATTTATTCAAGGTGTGTATGTGTGTGTGTGTGTGAGGGTGGATAATGTGTGTGTAGGTGTGTGTGTGAGAGGGTGGATAATGTGTGTGTAGGTGTGTGTGTGTGTTGGTGTGTGTGTCTGTGTGTGAGAGAGAGGGTGGATAATGTGTGTGTAGGTGTGTGTGTGTGTGTGTGTGTGTGTGTAGGTGTGTGTGTGTGTGTGTGAGAGGGTGGATAATGTGTGTGTAGGTGTGTGTGTGTGTTGGTGTGTGTGTCTGTGTGTGTGTGTGAGAGAGAGGGTGGATAATGTGTGTGTAGGTGTGTGTGTGTGTGTGAGAGGGTGGATAATGTGTGTGTAGGTGTGTGTGTGTGTTGGTGTGTGTGTCTGTGTGTGTGTGTGTGTGTGAGAGAGAGAGGGTGGATAATGTGTGTGTAGGTGTGTGTGTGTGTGAGAGGGTGGATAATGTGTGTGTAGGTGTGTGTGTGTTACTCAGTTACTTGTTCGTCAAGGGGAATCCACGCAATGCGAGCTAAGCTCATTATTATCGCGCCTCCTTAACTGGGAATGTATTGCGTGAAATGCATGTTAAGTGTTTTATGTACTGTTGGAATGGCTGTGGATGTGTGTGTAGTCTGTATCTTAGCCAATTGGCGACATCGGAAACGAAGGCTTAGGGTGGATCTGTATGGTACCATTCTCACTATAGACGGTACCGTCTCGCCCGAAGGCTTAGGTAGCCATCAGCTTAGGTGAACCATATGATACCCATCTCGCCTTGTACCATTTTTGCCAACCCCAGATGGGACGTCACAACGTCGTCCACTTATTCCAGGTACCTATTTACAGCTAGGTGAACTGAGGCTAACACATGAAAGGAGACAAGCCCAATTTGTCTCCGCCCGGCCGGGGATTGAACCCCCGACCCCTCGTGTGTGAGTCGAGAGCTCTACCTACTAGGCTACGGGCTGTGTGTGGTTGGTGTGTGTGTGTGTGTGTGTGAGAGAGAGAGGGTGGATAATGTATGTGTAGGTGTGTGTGTGTGTGTGTGTGTGTGAGAGGGTGGATAATGTGTGTGTGTGTGTGTGTGTGTGTGTGTGAGAGAGAGAGGGTGGATAATGTGTGTGTAGGTGTATTTGTGTGTGTGTGTGTGTGTGTGTGTGAGAGAGAGAGGGTGGATAATGTGTGTGTAGGTGTGAGTGTGTGTGTGTGTGTGTGTGTGTGTGTGTGTGTGTGTGTGTGTGTGTGTGTGAGAGAGAGAGGGTGGATAATGTGTGTGTAGGTGTGAGTGTGTGTGTGTGTGTGTTTATCTGTGTGTGTGTTTATCTGTGTGTATGATTCTCTGTGTGTGAATATATGGCTATGTGTATGTATGTATGTATGTATGTGGGTGAATAAAGCCATTAACACACCTGTATATAGTGGGCGTCAGAGGTTGTGACATAACCAGGGCACGCTCACCTTAGCGGGATAGTGCCTGGGTTTTGGGTATATTAATTAATTTATTCATTTTGTTTAGTTTCCTCGCTAGACTTCCATCAAGCTTAGAAAAACACCTCCTAGACCCCAGCTTCAAGATAAATTTGTACATTTTTCGGTAGAAAAATGTCCCGGCCGAAGGCCGCTTTCTCTTAATATTACAGGCTCGCTTTCGCTCGCCAGGAATAAATCGACACCTAAATGGCACGTAAGGTCTTAAAATTGACAACGAAATTGGGCGAAAGGTGGTAAAATTGCGACACTAATGGGCCTAGCGTCTTAAAATCTGAAAACTAATGGGGTTAAACACGAGGGAGAAAGGGGTCCAGAAAGACGACCCATCTCCCCGTAATAGTGTTTAGGCCTCTCCATGATAGTGGGTTTTGTTGAGGTTCCAGAAAGTTATACTGACCATATGAATAGGCCTACTGGGATTATAATGGAGTGAGTGAGTGTGTGTATCTATCTCTCTCTTTTTTTCTCTCTCTCTCTCTCAATATGTCTCTCTCTCTCTCTCTCTCTCTCTCTCTCTCTCTCTCTCTCTCTCTCTCTCTCTCTCTCTCTCTCTCTTTCTCTCTCGCTCTCTCTTTCTCTCTCAATATGTCTCTCTCTCTCTCTCTCTCTCTTTCTCTCTCTCAATATGTCTCTCTCTCTCTCTCTCTCTCAATATGTCTCTCTCTCTCTCTCTCTCTCTCAATATGTCTCTCTCTCTCTCTCTCTCTCTCTCTCAATATGTCCCTCTCGCTCTCTCTGTCTCTCTCTCAATATGTCTCTCTCTCTCTCTCTCTCTCAATATGTCTCTCGCTCTCTCTCTCTCAATATGTCTCTCTCGCTCTCTCTGTCTCTCTCTCAATGTCTCTCTCTCTCAATATGTCTCTCTCTCTCTTTCTCTCTCTCAATGTCTCTCTTTCTCTCTCTCTCGGTCTCTTTCTGTCTCTCAATATGTCTCTCTTTCTCGCTCTCTCTCTCAATATGTCTCTCTGTCTCTCTCTCAATGTCTCTCTCGCTCTTTCTGTCTCTCTCTCTCAATATGTCTCTCTTTCTCTCTCTCTCTCATCGTTGCTATTCTTTCCTTCCACTTTATCTTAGGGTTGCTATCTCTATTATGATTAAGTCCTGGCCACCTCGCAGAGATCGTAAGATCTGTGTAGCCAGTGTATCTATGTAAATATATGTACATCTATATATCTCTCTCTCTCTCTTAGTAAACTATATATGTGTGTGTGTGTGTGTGTGTGTGTGTGTGTGTGTGTGTGTGTGTGTGTGTGTGTGTGTGTGTGTGTGTGTGTGCGTGTGTGTGTTAGTGTGTGTGTTAGTGTGTGAGTGTTAGTGTGTGTTAGTGTGTGTGTTAGTGTCAGTGTGTGTGTGTGTGTGTGTATGTATGTGTGTGTTAGTGTTAGTGTGTGTGTGTTATGTTAGTGTGTGTAGTGGTTGTGTTAGTGTGTGTGTAGTGGTTGTGTTAGTGTGTGTGTATGTATGTGTGTGTTAGTGTGTGTGCGTGTGTGTGTGTGTTAGTGGTGTGTTAGTGTGTGCGCGTGTGTGTGTGTGTGTGTGTGCGTGTGTGTGTGAATAAATATAATTATCTACGTTCATTCTTGATCTCTCAATATCACCATGCCAAAGAATTATATTAATTATATTAATATAAACGTGGATATGCATGTACAGTTGGTAGGAAGACATTTAGGGGTGTGACCTGTTTTGGTTCTGTCCTTTTCTATCTTTCTCTGGCTTGTATCCATTTGGCCCCATTCAGCCTACTGTTTTAAGACGTTTATCCCCATCCAGGTGTCAATTTTTTACTGGTGAGCGGTAGCGAGCCAGCATATTTTTTATTTTTGTTTGACAGCAGGCTAAATTTGTACATTTTTCGATAGAAAAATGTCTCCGGCGAAGCCGGATTTCTTCATATAATGCTGGCTCGCTATCGCTCGCCAGGAAGAAATCGACACCTAGATGGGGATGAACGTCTTAAAATAGTTGGCTGAATGGGGCCGAATGGATACAAGCCAGAGAAAGAGAGAAAAGGACAGAAATAACAAAAAGCAGGTCACCCCCCTTAAGGGGAGACGGGTCGTTTTTGTAATCTCCCTTCTTCCTCGTGTTTAGCCTCATTAGTTTTCAGATTATAAGACGGTCGGCCCATTAGTATTGGCGATTTTAAGACCTTTCGCCCAATTTCAGTGTCAATATTAAGACTGACATTTAGGTGTCAATTCCTTCCTGGCGAGCGAGGGCAAGCTTGTAATTTAAGAGGAATCGGCCAGGATTTTTTTTTTTATTGAAAAATGTACAAATTTATCTTGAAGGAGGGTCTTGGGTGGGTGTAATTTTTATGTTTGATGAAGTTCTACGGAGGAAACTCAAAACATATTATAAATATACATAAATGTTTAAATTAGTTTTCTCGCTAGACCTCCATCAAGCTTAGAAAACACCCCTTAGACAAATTTAAAGATAAATTTGTAAATTTTTCGGTAGACAAATTTTACGGCCGAAGGCCGGTTCATCTTAAAATTTCAGGCTTGCTATCGCTCGCCAGGAAATAATCGACACTTAAATGGCACGAAAGGTCTTAAAATTGACAACGAAATGGGGCGAAAGGTGTTAAAATCGCCAAACTAATGGGCCGAACGTCTTATAATCTCCAACCAAATGGGGTAGAAAGGGGACCATAAAAACGACCCATCTCCCCTTAACCTAAACAGTCCATGATCAGCCTCACCGTAGAGACCAGATAACCTAATAATTATAATAATGTAATTCCTCGAAACCTAAATGGCACGAATGGTCTTAAAATTGACAAAGATATGGGGCGAAAGGTCTTAAAGTAACCAAACTAGAGAGCAGATACCATATAATAATGTAATTCCTCTCGGTATGGGCATTAATATGACAGTGTTGCGGGGGTAATATTATCCTGGTGGCCTTGACCTTCCTGGGTTCACTTTATATCTGTGGGACGCTGTAGGTGGGACATTTGTGTGTGTGTGTGTGGGAGAGAGTGTGTGTGTGTGTGTGTGTGTGAGTGTGTGTGTGTGTGTGTGTGTGTGTGTGTGTGTGTGTGTGTGGGTGTGTGTGTGTTACTCAGTTACTTGTTCGTCAAGGGGAATCCACGCAATGCGAGCTAAGCTCATTATTATCGCGCCTCCTTAACTGGGAATGTATTGCGTGAAATGCATGTTAAGTGTTTTATGTACTGTTGGAATGGCTGTGGATGTGTGTGTAGTCTGTATTTAGCCAATTGGCGACATCGGAAACGAAGGCTTAGGGTGGATCTGTATGGTACCATTCTCACTATAGACGGTACCGTCTCGCCCGAAGGCTTAGGTAGCCATCAGCTTAGGTGAACAATATGATACCCATCTCGCCTTGTACCATTTTTGCCAACCCCAGATGGGACGTCACAACGTCGTCCACTTATTCCAGGTACCTATTTACAGCTAGGTGAACTGAGGCTAACACATGAAAGGAGGCAAGCCCAATTTGTCTCCGCCCGGCCAGGGATTGAACCCCCGACCCCTCGTGTGTGAGACGAGAGCTCTACCTACTAGGCTACGGGCTGTGTGGGAGAGTGAGTGTGAGTGGGTGGGGGGGGGGGGATTTACTATGTGTGTGTGTGTGTGTGTGTGTGGGAGAGTGAGTGTGTGGGGGTGGGGGGGATTTACTATGTGTGTGTGCGGGGGGTCGTGTTTGGATGTGTGTGTGTGTGTGTGTGTGGGCGAGTGAGTGTGTGGGGGTGGGGGGGATTTACTATGTGTGTGTGCGGGGGGTCGTGTTTGGATGTGTGTGTGTGTGTGTGTGTTTGTTTGTGTGTATTCACCTATTTGTAGCTTACAGGAATTGAGCTGCGTTCGTGTTGTCCTGCCTCAGTTCCTATTGACTATCAGTTTACTTTTAAAGTCGTATTTCTTGCTTCAACAACCTCCGCACTAAGTTATTCCACCTATAATATCGTTCTATATGGAAAGCTAAACTTGTTTACATTTGACTTGCACTTCTCCTTTCTTAGTGTATACTTATGTCCTCTGGTTTTTCCATCATCCAGCCTAATAAAATCCTCCTTATCGAGTCTCTCGAACCCTTTCATGCATCTATGCATTACTAAGAGGTCTCCTCGAAGTCTTCTCTCTTTCAAGTCTTTCAAGCTAATGTAGGTCCTTTAGTTCTGGGATCAATTTGGTTGCTATTCGTTGCACTTTCTCCAGTTTACTGATGTGTTTTCTTAGATGAGGGGACCATACCACTGTCCACTGCTGCATATTCCAATCTAGGTCTGATCATGGATGTGATTATCTGGGTTAACATGCTTTCATCCAAATAATTGAATGCTACTCTCACACTTGTTATTAATATATACATTGCTCCAACTATATCATTGATGTGCTTCTTAGGGGATAAATGTTCTTGGATAATATATACATTGCTCCAACTATATCATTGATGTGCTTCGTTAGGGATAAATGTTCTTGGATAATCACAATCACTCCTAGGGCCTTCTCCATGCTGGCCTTGCTCATTTTCTCTTTCCTAACCTATGACTTCTATTTAGTCTCCTGTCACTCTCTCTCTCTGTGTGTGTGTGTGTGTGTGTGTGTGTGTGTGTGTGTGTGTGTGTGTGTGTGTGGTGGTGTGGTATGTGTGTTGTGGTGTGTGGTGTGGTGTGTGTGTTGGTGTGTGTGTTTTGGTTTGGTGTTTCTCCTTGTAGTGTGGTTGCTGTGTGTGTGTGTTGTGTGTGGTGGATTTGTGTGTGTGTGTGTGTGGGGTGTGTGTGTGTTTGTGTTGTATGGTGTGTGTGTGTGTGGTGTGTGTGTGTGTCTGTGGGTGTGGTGGGGTGTCTGTGTGTGTGTGTGTGTGTGTGTGTGTGTGCTGTGTGTTTGTTGTGTGTGTTGGGTGTTGTGGTGTGTGTGTTTTGGGGGGGGGTTTCTGTGTTGTGGTGTGTGTGTTACTGTGTGTGTTGTTGTGTGTGTGTGTTTGTGTGTGTGTGTTTGTGGGTTGCTGTGTGTGTGTGTACGTGTTTGTGGGTTGCTGTGTGTGTGTGTGTGTACGTGTTTGTGGGTTGCTGTGTGTGTGTTTGTGGGTTGCTGTGTGTGTGTGTGCGTGTTTGTGGTGTCGTGTGTGTGTGTGTGTGGGGTGGGGTGGGGTTGTGGGGGTGTGTGGGTTTGTGTGTGTGTGTGTGTGTGTGTGTGTGTGTGTGTGTGTGTGTGTGTGTGTGTGTGTGAAGTAGTAGCACCGACATACACACCGCCTCTGGTCCGGTTCTGTGAAAGGCACACCCTGTCAACCCAAACCCACACACACACACACAAACACACTCACACACTCACACACTCACACACTCACACACTCAAACACACACACTCACACTCACACTCCCCAACACAGCCCGTAGCCTCAGTAGGTAGAGGCTCTCGTCTCACACACGAGGGGGTCGGGGGTTCAATCCCGGAGGGCGGAGACAAATTGGGGCCCCTGTCTCCTTTCATGTGTTAGCCTCAGTTCACCTAGCTGTAAATAGGTACCTGGAATAAGTGGACGACTTTGTGACGTCCCATCTGGGGTTGGCAAAAATGGTACAAGGAGAGATGGGTATCATATGGTTCACCTAAGCTGATGGCTACCTAAGCCTTCGGGCGAGACGGTACCGTCTATAGTGAGAATGGTACCATACAGATCCACTCTAAGCCTTCGTTTCCGATGTCGCCAATTGGCTAAAATACAGACTACACACACATCCACAGCCATTCCAACGATACATATAACACCTACACATATAGGAGGCGGGAAATAACGAGCATGCTCACTCCCGCAATACAACTAGAGTAAGTACACACACACACACACACACACATAAACACTCTCTCTATATATTTTCTCTCTTTTCTCTCTTCATATCTATATATTTGTCAACTCTCTCTCTCTCTCACACACACACACACCACACACCCACAGCTCTCTCGCTCTCTATCTATCTATGTTTTTATCTGTTCTCTCTTCATATCTATATATTTTTCAACTCTCTCTCTCACACCCATTTTTTTTTCACCCCCCCCCCCCCCTCCCACACACACACACACCTTCCTACCCTCCCCACACAGTCAAACATATCACATTCCAATCCGGTTCTTCTGGTCTGTCCCATATATTTCTTGTTTCATTATCCTTTTATTTTAGCCACATTGAGGGGAGACGGGTCGTTTTTCTCGTCCCCCTTCTCCCTCACGTTTAGCCCCATTAGTTTTCAGATTTCATGACGTTCGCCCCATTAGCTTAACAATTTTCGTCCCATTTCTATATCAATATCAAGACCTTTCGTGCCATTTAGGTGTCATTTTTGTTTTCTAACGAACGATAGTGAACCTGTAATTCTAAGAAAACCCGGCCTTCGGTCGGCACATTTTTCTATCGAAAAATGTACACATTTATCTTGAAGGTGGGTCTAGGAATTTTTTGTTTTGTCTACGCTTGATGAAGAGTTACCGAGGAAACTAAAAAATCTATGCATCTATAAATAAATACACCCCCAAAATAACTACTGTCCCCTTAAGCCCTTGAGGAAATGACGCGTTTTAGCAGTTTATTTAGGCTATCATTAGACAATTTTATGCAGCTTAGGAAGGATCTGTGGGTATTAAAAGGGTAAAGGCTATCTCAATCCACCCTCTGACTTCCATACACCCTTCCTAATCTGAATAAAATCATCGAACAATAACCATGAAACAGAACAGAAGTGAGTCCTCGTTTCTCAGAGGATTAAGGGGAGGTATTCAGTTTATTCCCTAGACCTCCATCAAGCTTTAAAATACGCCCCATTAACCCCTTTTCAAGATTAATTTGTACATTTTTCGGTAGAAGACTGTCCCGGCTGAAAGACGGTTCCTCTTAAATTACAGGCTCGCTATCGCTCGCCAGGATAAAATCGACACCTAAATGGCACGAAAGATCTTAAAATTGACAGAAATGGGTTGAAAGTTCTTAAAATCGTCAAAATAATGGGGCAAACGTCTTAAAATTAGAAAAACAATGGGGCTAAACATGAGGGAGAAAGGAGTCCAGAAAAAAATCCCTCAAGTGGAAACCTCCCCTTAAATATATATTCTTGATTTACAAGTTTCCTTTACCCTAAATATATGTGGTAAAGGTGATGGCAGTATTCACTATTATTTAAATAACAATATATTAACAAAGGAGGTAATCCAGAAGCTACCAGAATCGACCCAGCATCTTCAACCAGCGAAACAACTATATAAACACAAATCTTAACCCTTTAAGGTAACAAACCAAACAAAACGTTACCTAACACTATTGTTAAGGTAATTAGCTATTTACGTGCAGCCTATAATAGTGTGGGTAATAGCGATGGAAAACAATGGACAAACAACACACCTATACTCGATTTATTTTCAGATGGCGGTAAATTGAATCCCTTAGCAGCTAATTTCTCGATACTTATGACAAAATATGAAACTACCATGTCTCTGCATCATATTTAGACCACTTTTATATAATCAGCACCAGATTTCACAACAAAATCTTCAAAATAACGTAGACATGTTGATGGGAACTTTGCAATTTACC
This sequence comes from Paralithodes platypus, assembly GCA_032716605.1. Classification (NCBI taxonomy): domain Eukaryota; kingdom Metazoa; phylum Arthropoda; class Malacostraca; order Decapoda; family Lithodidae; genus Paralithodes; species Paralithodes platypus. The sequence goes on along the minus strand of CM064528.1, from coordinate 15,169,017 downwards.
GTCAGTTGAAAAAAACCCAGAGTATAGTAACAAACAGAAAACGGGAAGCAACACTAGATAACGGGCCACGGAAAACGGCGGACAAAGAAGAGAAATCCTACAGACAGACGGCCGGACGGAAAGAAAACGGGAAGGGGGAGGGGGAGGAGAGAGGGAGTACACTAGCTGACTGGCCCTCTTAGTAGTGCCTCTCTGTGCCACCACCTTCTCAGTTACCCTCTGACCGTCGAAGGGGGAGGATCGTTGTGTTTCGCTCCTGTTAAGCCCATAACGTTGGCCCTACTCTAGAATCAAATTAAACTGAACCCCAATGTAAATTCCGGCAACACTGATAAAAAAAAAGGCCAAATAATCGATTCCGAATGACAAATGCAACTTCTTTAAACAAGTACTCGTTCTGAATGCCTAAGACATTTGTTTTGAATACATGAAAAGAAACTAGTTATCTAACAAAAGTGAAATTAAAAACAAAACAAAAGTGCAACGTTTAAGTGTAAATTTCATAGACCTGAAAATATACAGTACACTCCAAATTAATCACAACTATAACATAAATAAAACAAGTGCTAAACAAACCCAATCAAAACATGTAGGAAAAGCGTACATTTGAATACTAAGTGCAGTGAAAATACAAGACTCACTACCACCCCCCCCCCCCACCCAGATACACAAACCGGACTCAGCCTCGCCTAAAAAAAGGTGGGTGTGGCGTGTGTCTCAGGTAAGCTGTTTCGCACATACTTTCTCACACACACACACACACACACACACCACACACGTATACAAACTGTCACACGCGCACACGCTTCACAAACACACACACACCTTTCTCTCTCTTTCTCTCTCTCTCTCTCTCTCTCTCTCTCTCACACACACACACACTTTCTGACACGCACATGTAATTCACTCAATATTTGCACTCCTATAACAATTCAAACTTGTGCTGCGATGCATGTAAACACACATAAAGCTACAAACATACATACAGAGAGAGAGAGAGAGAGAGAGAGAGAGAGAGAGAGAGAGACAGTGCACACAACTAAATTACTATTGAAGATTAACACAACTACATACGGTACATACACCATACATACACATGATATACATAAACATTAATAAGACATACACATACATACATTTTGATATACACATGCAAATGCTTAAATGCATTTATAAACACTTGCATTAAACACTTTCTCATATTTTAAAATATATAGAAACATAAACATCATATATAGAAACATAAACATCATATATAGAAACATAAACATCATATATAGAAACATAAACATCATATATAGAAACATAAACATCATATATACAGTACATACACATACAATACTATAAAAGTTCTTCCATAGATCTAAACATACACATACAATTCTATAAATGTTCATCCTTAAACCTCAAACATACACATACAATACTATAAAAGTTCTTCCATAGATCTAAACATACACATACAATTCTATAAATGTTCATCCTTAAACCTCAAACATACACATACAATACTATAAATGTTCATCCTTAAACCTCAAACATACACATACAATACTATAAAAGTTCTTCCATAGATCTCAACATACACATACAATTCTATAAAAGTTCATCCTTAAACCTCAAACATACACATACAATACTATAAAAGTTCTTCCATAGATCTCAACATACACATACAATTCTATAAAAGTTCATCCTTAAACCTCACATACAATACTATAAATGTTCATCCTTAAACCTCAAACATACACATACAATACTATAAATGTTCATCCTTAAACCTCAAACATACACATACAATACTATAAATGTTCATCCTTAAATCTCAAACATGCACATACAATACTATAAATATTCTTTCATACATCTCAAACATACACATACAATACTATAAATGTTCATCCTTAAATCTCAAACATGCACATACAATACTATAAATGTTCATCCTTAAACCTCAAACATACACATACAATACTATAAATGTTCATCCTTAAACCTCAAACATGCACATACAATACTATAAATATTCTTTCATACATCTCAAACATACACATATAATACTATAAATGTTCATCCTTAAATCTCAAACATGCACATACAATACTATAAATATTCTTTCATACATCTCAAACATACACATACAATACTATAAATGTTCATCCATAAATCTCAACATACACATACAATACTATAAATGTTCTTTCATAAATCTCAACACACACATACAATACTATAAATGTTCTTTCATAAATCTCAACACACACATACAATACTATAAATGTTCTTTCATAAATCTCAACACACATACAATACTATAAATGTTCATCCTTAAATCTCCACACTTGACCTTCCCAACACAATTCACACAGTAACATTAGCATATACCAGTTTCTACACCACAGTCCACCACACCACACCACACACTATCCTAACTCTCTACTGCATACCACTTTCTACTTCTGGAGGAAAAAAACATCAAATTATCTTTCTAAAACACACACACACTCACTCACTCTCACTCTCTCTATCTCTCTCTCTCTCTCACACACACACACACACACACACACACACACTCAATACACCTACCTACTGTATCTCTTACCCATTGCCTAATGTCGAAAACAACCTAATGTCGAAAACAAAAATAAACACGAATATGCACTCATTAATACTAGTGCAAATACTTACAATACCTGCATACATACACACATATAGCCTACATACATTCATAAAGTTCATTAACACACACACACACACACACACACACACACACACACACACACACACACAGTACCGTACACACACAACCTCAAGGCAAAAATCACACACACACACACAGACTTTCTTTCCACAACAAATATACTCCACTCCTTCCGTACTGACTTTCTAACACACTCTCATATCAGTATCACACACACACACACACACACACACACACACACACACACACACACACACACACACACACACACACACACACACACACACACACACACACACACACAGGCACACACACACACACTATAGTATTACTACCTTATCCTACACTACACCATAACCGCCATAATACAATAACACTATAAACTTCACAGTAACCCAATATTCAGTATGTGTGCAAACTATTACCACTGCTAAACTGAAGCAACCAACAGCTACATTTATACAACCACAACCAGACAATGCTAACAACACTAATGCCAACACACCCACCCACACACCCACCCACCCACAGCTACCACCAAACCACAAATACCACCTCACTACAAGTTCCAACCACACTACCACTCAATATAATAACCTCCCATAACACTGCACTAATATACCTTTACACTATACAATTTACAGCAATCAATACACAACGTTCTGCCACACGTAAAACACAACATTACACACATTTAACATGTTACACAAACTACAAAGCTTTTACGCAACATTACAATAACTTACAATGAGTTTACTGAAGCCTTCAATTATTCTTGGGAGTACGGTTGACCAAATAAGTCATGTCTCTGCTGTCATTATGTTTTGCTCGCTGTGTGCCGTATTAAGGGGAGATGTCCACTTGAGGGATTTTTTTCTGGACTCCTTTCTCCCTCATGGTGTTTCTAATTGTAAGACGTTTGCCCCATTATTTTGACGATTTTAAGAACTTTCAACCCATTTCTGTCAATTTTAAGACCTTTCGTGCCATTTAGGTGTCGATTTTATCCTGGCGAGCGATAGCGAGCCTGTAATTTAAGAGGAACCGGCTTTCAGCCGGGACATTTTTCTACCGAAAAATGTACAAATTTATCTTGAAAGGGGGTCTAGGGGGAGTAATTTTAAGCTTGATGGAGGTCTAGGGAACTAACTAAAAACCTCCCCTTAATAGAGGTGTTATGTACCCCTGGTCAATCATTAGAGTTCCTTCCTAAACTGAGTGAAATCGTCTAATGGGTACCTTAACCCTCTCCGACATATGACGCGACTTTGAGCCTATTGGGGATACTTTAAAGCCTTTGTTACCATCAGGGGTATTTAGTTTAGTTACTTCAACCTCTGCAGTTGTCTTTGAGTTAGCTGTGGGCAGACAACTCATTTTGGAGAGGTAATTATAAGAGTGAGAGAACTCTATTTCATATTGCTAATCTGGCAACCTCTGCGTCATAAATGCGTGAAAGGGTTAATTAACATACTTAATTTAACCCCTTCAGCACCATGACGTATTTTTCAACGTGTTCGGGTTACCATTAGACGATTTGCTTTAGCTTGTAATCTAGGCTACCTCTAGGACTTAACCCTATTAGGTGCAGGGCGGGCCAATTTGGAGCCTCCCAGTTTGACTCCATTAGCTTGTAGATTTTAAGACGTTTCATCTCATTAGTTTGGCGATTATATGATGCTTCAACTAAGCAAGGTGTCGATTTTTCCTGGGCGAGCGATAGCGAGCCTGCAATTTGGGAGAAACCGGCCTTTGGCCGGGAAATTTTTCTACCGAAAAATGTACACATTTAGCTTGAAGGGGGTCTGGGGGACGTTATTTTAGTTTGAAGGGGGTTTGGAGAGGCGTTTTTCCAAGTCTCGAGGTAAACTAAAAACAAATTGTTCGAAAATGGCAGAAACAATGAAAACCCTCAATAATAATTAAAGAAAATGCCATAATGACCTCCAAGACGTTGCACCAAATAGTGTTAACCCCTTCACCACCATGACGTAATATCCATCATAGTCTGGTGACCATTAGACGATTTTCTTCAGTTTATAATCTACGACTCAGAAGAACGATCCCAAAGAACCCTCTGAAAAATACAGGTCTTTCTTAAGTTTCATAAAATACAGGTCTTTCTTAAGCTTCATAAAATACAGGTCTTTCTTAAGCTTCATAAAATACAGGTCTTTCTTAAGCTTCATAAAATACAGGTCTTTCTTAAGCTTCATAAAATACAGGTCTTTCTTAAGCTTCATAAAATACAGGTCTTTCTTAAGCTTCATCAAATACAGGTCTTTCTTAAGCTTCATAAAATACAGGTCTTTCTTAAGCTTCATAAAATACAGGTCTTTCTTAAGCTTCATAAAATACAGGTCTTTCTTAAGCTTCATAAAATACAGGTCTTTCTTAAGCTTCATAAAATACAGGTCTTTCTTAAGCTTCATAAAATACAGGTCTTTCTTAAGCTTCATAAAATACAGATCTTTCTTAAGCTTCATAAAATACAGGTCTTTCTTAAGCTTCATAAAATACATCCTCTTAAGCTTCATAAAATACATCCTCTTAAGCTTCATAAAATACATCCTCTTAAGCTTCATAAAATCGTCGATTTTTTTACCCAGAACCCAAGGTAAAAAGGCAACATGGTGCTAAAGGTGTTAAAAGGCAACATGGTGCTAAAGGTGTTAAAAGGCAACATGGTGCTAAAGGTGTTAAAAGGCATCATGGTGCTGAAAGGGGTTAAAAGGGGGTAAATAGGATCTCCATAAACCCTCTGAATAACACAGGTCCTTCGTACACTACATGGAATCGTCTAACTTTAGCCACAATCAAAGGTAAGAAGGGGTCATCATGCTTTTTGTTTTATCTTTCTCTCCTTTTCTCTCTTTCCCTGGCTTGTATCCATTCGGCCCCATTCAGCCTACTGTTTTAAGACGTTTATCCCCATCCAGGTGTCGATTGCTTCCTGGCGAGCGATAGCGAGCCAGGACCCAGATTCACTAACGGTCGTACGATCCGAAAACTCCCTTACAGTTCCCTTACGTCTCAACGCTGGTATTCACGAAGCGTCGTAGCGGCCATCTTTGATCGTAGGAAGCCCCTAAAATCCCCTTTCGCAAAGGGTGGTCCAGACCACCCTTACATGAATTTGACCCGGATATAGGTACACAAATATCGATAACACAACCCGCAACCATAACAAATTCGTCTGCAGTATAGCTCTTTATGACACACTAAGTCATTATTGAGGCAATAATAGCGCAATATGATTGTTAACTTGTGTTTACAACACCATTAAGGCATTTAATACAAAGTATGAATATATCTGTATCCTTAATGTCTTATGACAGGCCGAATTAAGCTATGAATAGCCTACATATGCCAGCCTAGACCTAGTGAAGGTTAATTGATGCACAAATTCATGTGCTGCGACAACACGTAGCCTACCATTAGTAGATTTTAACCCTCATTTATTGCGGAAATGTTTAATTCCAACTCCCCACCACCTCTGAGTTAGATTAGGGTAGCCTATTCCTCAACAAATTTGAAAGTATCACAGGAACAAAAATATGAAAAGAATTACCCTAGGCATAGTCTAAACAAAAAATAATAGGCTAGCCTATATGGTGTTGTGAATATTTTTGTATAGCCTAGCCTAGGATATAACCTAGGTTTATTTTGAAAAAGTTAGGGCTATTTAGGCTAGAAAAGTTAGGCCTACGTATGGTATTTTGGTTAGGCTAGCAATGCCTAGCTTGGTGTAGCCTAAGCATGGTAAAGTAGAAGCCTAGCAGGTTAAGATGGTGTTTGCAGGCGTACCGTCCTCATTGTTAACTAGCTGTTATTAGTCCATTGCCATCATCAAATATATTACCAGCATGTGGTAATATATTTGATGATGGCAATAAGTCATGGGAGGTGAGGGGGACAAAGCCCCCCTCAACCTATCATTATTTCCCATGGCCAACTGTTGGATAATAGATTGAGGAGGCCTATGCTAGGCCTATTTTGAAAAGGTAGATAGGCCTTCAGGTGTTGTGAATACAAAACAATTACCCTAGGCCTATTTTGAAAAATTAGGCCTAGGCTAAGTCTGGCATTTTGGCTTGGCTAGAACTGCCTGTGTAGGCATAGACATAGTAAAGTCTGGCATTTTGGCTTGGCTAGAACTGCCTGTGTAGGCATAGACATAGTAAAGTCTGGCATTTTGGTTTGGCTCGCCCTGTCTAGGTGTAGACATGGTAAAGTAGAACAATATACTGTGGTTAAGGTATAAATAATACACTCCCAACTAGCCTAACATATGATTATCAATGATCAATCCGTCGAAAATCCTTTAACTTGGGCCACTAACAGGCTTCCCTGTAGCCTAGCTAGGCTAATTTCTTATCATCAATTCACAAGATACTCTATTCTTCTTCCTGCTGGCTGTGGTGGATCGAATTAGCCATGCTAAACAATGACAAGCTCACAAATTAAAGTATATTAGGTTCTTCTTGGCGCTTCGGTCATGTGGGTGACATATTGTTTATTTACAAAGGCCAAGCGCCTGATTGGTCAAGAGAAGCCTTGGTGAAAATAACCGAAAGGGAGCCGTAAGGGAGCTCAACGATGCGTTCGTGAATACACCTTCCGCACTCCCTTAGGAACGATCGTAGGTTGCTGTACGACATCGCACGCTACGACCGTTAGTGAATCTGGGTCCAGCATTGTATGGAGAAATCCGGCTTGGCCGGAGACATTTTTCTATCGAAAAATGTATAAATTTAGCTTGCTGTCAAAACAAAAAAATATATATGCTGACTCGCTACCGCTCGCCAGGAAAATATTGACACCTGGATGGGGGTAAACATCTTAAAACAGTAGGCTGAATGGGGCCGAATGAATACAAGCCAGAGAAAGAGAGAAAAGGAGATAAAACAAGCAGGTCACCCACCATTGTTTACAGCGTGAGTCACACATTCGCCATCACCGTCTTATATAAACACAATAATATCGCGTGACACCAAAATAAAAAACAATTGGGATTACAAACTCTCCTTTTCTCTTTCTCTATTTCTTTGGCTTGTATCCATTCGGCCCCATTCAGCCTACTGTTTTAAGACGTTTATCCCCATCCAGGTGTCGATTGCTTCCTGGCGAGCGATAGCGAGCCAGCATTGTATGGAGAAATCCGGCTTCGCCGGAGACATTTTTCTATCGAAAAATGTACAAATTTAGCTTGCTGTCAAAACAAAAATGTATATATGCTGGCTCGCTACCGCTCGCCAGGAAAATATTGACACCTGGATGGGGGTAAACGTCTTAAAACAGTAGGCTGAATGGGGCCGAATGGATACAAGCCAGAGAAAGAGAAAAAAAAAAACCCGTCTTATATAAACACAATAATATCACACACGACACCAAAATAAAAACAAACAATCGAGCTTACAAGATACGAGGGGAATAAAAAAAACACAAATTCACTATTATTTCTGCCAGACAATGATACAGTGACCAGACCAGACCAGAAGGAGACAATACAAGCTTTTTATAAAATAGCAATTTCTCTTTCTGTAATACGAATGATAGGCGGTAAATATATAAAACAAAAAATCGAGAGATGTCAATGCACTGTTTAGATATATTATATTCAGGTCAATACAAAACACCAATTAATATAAGTCGAAAGATGTCAATGCACTGTTAAGGAGAGGTTTCTAGTGTGTTGCTTAGACCTCCATCAAACTTAAAATTACATCCCCTAGACCCCCTTTCAAGATAAATATGTACATTTTTCGGTAGAAAAATTTCCCGGCCGAAGGCCGATTCCTCTTAAGTTACAGGCTCGCTGTCGCTCGCCAGGAAAAAATCGACACCTACATGGCACGAAAGGTCTTAAAATTGACAGAAATGGGGCGAAAGTTATTAAAATCGACAAACTAATGGGGCAAACGTCTTAAAATCTCAAAAACAATGGGGCTAAACATGAGGGAGAAGGAAGTTCGAAAAAAAATCCCTCAAGTGGAAACCTCCCCTTAAAGATATACTCAGGTCAATACAAAAATAAACTAATATTATAATTGCAGATAATTCAATACAAACAAAACTATTGATGAACTGCTCAAAACTACTACTGCTTTAAAAGTTGAAAGATGGCAATGCACTATTAGAGATATTATATTCAGATTAAAAAACAAATCTACTAGGCTAATAATAAAATAGACCATTTAAAAATATATATTTATGATCTGCTCAAGACCACTGTTTCTATGTCTAACTATAATACTATCCTTGTATAACTGTCTTGGTGGTGTAATGGTTTAGAATGCTTATGTTCTGGGTGTGGTGTCCAGAGTTCGAATCCCGGGACAACCATTATGCTTTCATTAGTTTATTAAAGTACATAGGGGTTTGTAATTGATGAGTACTGTTAAGAAGGGGGCGTTAATTATTATTATATGCCTTCCTCATTAATTAAATTTAAGTAAACCAAATCGAATGCTGAAATAAATATACAAACAAGCAAAGAGAGAGAGAGAGAGAGAGAGAGAGAGAGAATATATAGAGAGAGAGACAGAGAGCTAGAGAGAGAGAGAGAGAGAGAGAGAGAGAGAGAGAGAAGAGAGAGAGAGAGAGAGAGAGAGAGAGAGAGAGAGAGAGAGAGAGAGAGAGAGAGAGAGAGAGAGAGAGAGAGAGAGTCATCAAAATATCCCTTTCAATGATTGTAGTGATTTCAATGGCTAAGTATATAGTGATCCAACCTGATATTCCCAGTCAATACATTAAGGGGGTACCACTCGCTTTTTCTGGACTCATGTTTAGCATATTTGTTTTGAGAAATTAAGACGTTTGTTCCGTTAGTTTGGCGATTTTTAGACCTTTCACCCCAATACTTTGTCAATATTAAGACCTTTCATGCCCTTTAGGTGTCGATTTTTCTCTGACGAGCGATAGCGAGCCTGTAATTTTAGAAGGAACCGGCCTTCGACCAGGACATTTTTCTATCGAAAAATGTACAAATTTATCTTAATAGGGGGTCTAGGGGGTGTTTTTTTAAGCTTGATGGAGGTCTAGGGAGGAAACTAAAAGAAAATTAGACCCTTATAGTCAACATTCGATGATCAACATATTTCTGGCAACGTTTCTGGACTATTTTGCCCTGGTATCGGAAACTAGACTGCTGGTAGATGAGTTTAGGTGACCGAAATAGTATAAATGTTGATCTCATAAGCTGCCAGACCAGTGTTGAGGATAAATGTTGAGTGAACAAGTGCTCGTGTGATACCGGCTTAAGGAACAATAGATTTGTTACTTTTGTTGTTCCTTTGTGTACGAAGAACAAACTATACATTAACCACTTTTGTATCGGCGACGTCCTTTTCATCATATTCTGGCAACTATTAGACGATTGTATTAAACTTAGGAAGGACCTCTAGCAATAATAAGGCCTTCAAACTATCTCAACCAACCCTTTACACTACCACAGATCCTTCCCAAGCTGCTTAAGGGGGGTGACCTGTTTTTGTTCTGTCCTTTTCTATCTTTCTCTGGCTTGTATCCATTTGGCCCCATTCAGCCTACTGTTTTTAAGACGTTTATCCCCATCCAGGTGTCATTTTTTTACTGGTGAGCGGTAGCGAGCCAGCATATTTTTTATTTTTGTTTGACAGCAGGCTAAATTTGTACATTTTTCGATAGAAAAATTTCTCCGACGAAGCCGGATTTCTTCATATAATGCTGGCTCGCTATCGCTCGCTAGGAAGAAATCGACACCTAGATGAGGATAAACGTCTTAAAGAAGTTGGCTGAATGGGGCCGAATGGATACAAGCCAGAGAAAGAGAGAAAATGACAGAAATAACAAAAAGCAGGTCACCCCCCTTAATATCATCGTATATAGAGTTAGAAGAAAAGATAGCACACGTCGCTGGTACTCAAAGGGTTAACCCCTTCTGTACCGTAATGTCTTTGTAACTTTATTCTGGCTACTAATAGACGATTTCATTCATTGTAAATAGGGTCTCCAACAATTAACAGGCTTCGAACTATCTCACTCAACCATTAACAGGCTTCGAACTATCGCACTTAACCCTTTTTACCAATCACCAGACAAAGCATATCATCAACAATCTCAAGCACTCACCCGCCTGTGGCCTAGACAACATAAGCAACATACACCTCAGACACCTGGGACCACAAGGCATACAAGCACTCACTAACATATCAAACTACAGCTATTCACACAACACAATACCAGACATATGGAAGCATGGCATCATCATCACATTCCCCAAACCCAACAAAGACCCCACGCTACCCTCCTCGCACCGCCCCATCACACTCCTTTGCTCCCCCTCCAAAGTCATGGAACGCCTAGTATTACAACTAATTACACCTGACCTAACCCCTATCTCCAACACACTAAATGGCTTTAGGCCACTGCACTCCCACAAACACTCTTCTCACAGACCCTTACACAAAGAGCTTTTCGACGGCATCAACTCAGTTTAGAGCCAACCACACAGAGGCACTATTAGCCACACTCGACATTAGTAAAGCCGTCGATGGCCATCCCCCGCCACCAACCTAACAAACAAAATCTACAACACAACAAGAAAAAAAAACCATGGGGTCACAACAACACAAAAAAGGTGGCTGGCCAACTTCCTAGCAGGCAGATGTGCCCACTAGATCTTTTTGCCGTTCAGGTCATCTAAAATCAGAACCACTTTTCCAAAAACCGGAGTCCCACAAGATCCGTCCTATCGGCCCGCACCATCTTCAATCTGTCACATGCCACGATATAACTACACCCAATACGCCCCAAATAACTTAGCCTCCTATGCAGATGACATAACACTCACCTGCACCCACCAAATGGACCCAAAAAGAGCAACAGATTCTCCTTCCAAACCCTATCTCAACCACACTACATGGCTGGTGCACTACAAAGCAGACTTAATCTATCCCCAGCCAAATCCACCCGCAACCCCTGCTCACAAGTTGGACAGGAAACCCGAATACATCCCTCAACTCACCATAAACCAACACCCCCTAACACATACACACACAAAACCCAAAATCCTAAGGAGTAACATATGAACTCATATGACATTCAAACAGCACCACCACAACCATTAAAAAGAAACTGACACCCAGACTTAACGCCATCAGGTCACTTGCTCACACAAAATTTGGACACAACACCAAGAAACTACCACCACAGTATATACACAATACATAAGATCAGTGATGGAATAACGCAGCCCAGCCTGGGCTTCTAACCTAGCTGAAACACATCATAAGACTTTTACAGACTATTCAAAACAAAGTCCCTGAAGATCATTACATGCTGCACAGCCTACTGTCACCCACAGATCACCTACATCAAGAAACCAAAATCCTCAAAGTCAATAGACCATCTGGACATGAGAGGCACTCACTCCTGGCAGCAGCCTCCAACGAACCAAGACCACGCCACTAAACTACATGGCAAACACACCCACAGACAGCCAAGAAATATCAAATCACACCCAGCACACGGGTATCACACACAATTATTGTCCCTCGGTCTCCCTCCCTGCCCACCCCGAACCAACTTCCAGAGAAGCACATCCATACTCATATCTCTCACCGAGCCATCCACATCACTCACAGACGACTCGCAGCGGCATGCACGTTCTCCGGAAATCCATCCTTTCCGAATCCTCCCTTCCTCGCGAGGACCAGAGTCCACCTGGCCAGGCTGAGATGCTGACACCAGCCAGCTTCTCCTGAGCTATCAGAAGAGACTGGATGACTCCGTTGTCAACTAACTCACCGCCCTGGATGTATCATCTACAGCACCGCCATAACCATTAAACACATCATAGAAGACTATGCATTTTCACACAACCACTTACCGCCACCAACACAATCTACACACAATGAGAGCTCTGGTTGGAACGCCCGATCAGGTGGCCACATGGCCTTCCTCAAGGGACTCGGGGCTGTTGCGGCGGTCCAGGCAGCTTTAGGGAAGAACAACAACACACACAACTACAAAAATAATTATAACTAAACTATAACAACAACAATATCAATAACAAAAACACAACTGCACAAATAATTATAACCAAACTATAACAACAATAATATCAATAACAACAACAACAACACACAACTACACAAATAATTATAACCAAACTATAACAACAATAATATCAATAACAACAACAACAACACACAACTACACAAATAATTATAACCAAACTATAACAACAATAATATCAATAACAACAACAACAACACACACAACTACACAAATAATTATAACCAAACTATAACAACAACAATATCAATAACATAAACAACAATAACAACAACCCACATAACTACATCAATAATATCCACATAGCTATCGTTGACAATATTATCGTTAACTCCATCACCAGAAACATCATCCTTATCAATACCATCATCATCATCATCAATATTATCAAGATAATATATTCTTTATCATCACTATAAACACCATCATTATTACCATCTTTATCATTATCTAATTATTAGCAACCCCACCACCATCATCATCATCAATACCACCATCATCAATATCATCATGATCATCATCATCACCAATACCACCATCATCAATATCATCAATATCATCACCATCACCAATACCACCATCATCAATACCATCAATATCATCACCATCACCAATACCACCATCATCAATACCATCAATATCATCATCATCATCACCATCACCAATACCACCATCATCAATACCATCAATATCATCATCATCAATACCATTAATATCATCATCATCATCATCATCACCATCACCAATACCACCATCATCAATACCATCATCATCATCACCATCACCAATACCACCATCATCAATACCATTAATATCATCATCATCATCACCAATACCACCATCATCAATATCATCAATATCATCATCATCATCACCATTACCACCATCATCAATACCATTAATATCATCATCATCATCATCATCACCATCACCAATACCACCATCATCAATACCATCAATATCATCATCATCATCACCATCACCAATACCACCATCATCAATATCATCATCATCATCACCAATACCACCATCATCAATACCATTAATATCATCATCATCATCATCATCACCATTACCAATACCACCATCATCAATATCATCATCATCATCACCATCACCAATACCACCATCATCAATACCATCAATATCATCATCATCATCACCAATACCACCATCATCAATACCATTAATATCATCATCATCATCATCATCACCATCACCAATGCCACCATCATCAATACCATCAATATCATCATCATCATCATCACCAATACCACCATCATCAATACCATCAATATCATCATCATCATCACCAATACCACCATCATCAATACCATCAATATCATCAGCATCATCATCATCATCATCACCAATACCACCATCATCAATTGCATCATCGTCGTCATCTATTCCCTTATTATCACCATCATCACTATCTTTGTTAACACCATCACCAATACTACCATTATCACCATTATCACCACCACGATCATCAGTACCATTACCATCAACACCATCACCACTACACCATCATCGTCTTCACCAACTCCATCATTACCATCATCATCACCATCATCATCATCAGTACCATAATTTTATCATTATCGTCATTATTAAGGAGGCCCACCTCGTTTTGTTTTCTCTCTCCCTCTCTCTCTCTCTGGGTTGTATCCATTCGGCCCCATTTAGCCTTCTGTTTTAATGACGTTTATCCCCATCCAGGTGTCGATATTTTCCTGGCGAACGGTAGCGAGCCAGCATATTTAAACAAATGTTTTTGACAGCAGGATAAATTTGTACATTTATCTATAGTAAAATATCTCCGGCGAAGCCGGATTTCTCCATACAATGCTGGCTCGCTATCGCTCGCAAGGAAGAAATCGACATTTAGATGGTGATAAACGTCTTAAAACAGTAGGCTGACTGGGGCCGAATGGATACAAGCCAGAGAGAGAGAGAAAAGGAGAGAACAAATGCAGGTCACCCCCCCTTAACAAACACAACATCAGGATCACCATAAATGTACTCCGTGAACTCTTAACTCCTTCTGACACACACACACACACACACACACACACACACACACACAATGATCTTATCAGTATTTAGTTACATGTTATTAAAGTTTGAATACATAATATGATAATACAAAGGAAATATTTAATGCACTAGCAACTTTTATTTGTGCATAACTATTTGTGTATATATTTGCAATAAAAGAAAAGACATACAAACAAACTTAAGTGGAAATTGTTCCCTTACTTTTTTCGAGAAGGTAATTATTCTATATAAGGTAATTGAGGTAGTAAAGGTGGTGTGAGCGGAAGTCAGGGCATTAGAGAGAGAGAGAGAGAGAGAATGAGTGTGTTATTTAATGATTGCATGTAGTTAGATATGTGCGTTTTTTAGTGCATCTGTGTGTGTGTGTGTGTGTGTGTGTGTGTGTGTGTGTGTGTGTGTGTGTGTGTGTGTGTGTGTGTGTGTGTGTGTGAACGCTATACCTCCAACACCTAACGCACGTACAGTACTGCACTAATAGCCAAAGAACAACAACAACAACAATAGCACTTCCGCCCCATGTACTGTTATACCAAAATTACACTAATTAAAACAAAACAAATTAAGTATACAATAATAAACAGCCATGGTTAACCCTTCCAGTACCAGTGCCGGCCTTTTAACCTCACTCAAGCAACTATTAGACAATTTTATTCAGTTCAAAAAGGGCCTCCAGCAATTAACAGGCTTCGAACTATCTCGATTAACCCCTTATGATATCACAGATCCTTCTTAAACTGCACAAAATCGTCTTAATAGAGATAGGATAACAAAAAACAGACGTCGCCGGCACAGAAGCGGTTAACCCTTTCACGCATTTATGACGCAGAGGTTGTCAGATTAGCAAAAAGAAATAGAGTTCTCTTCCTTTTATAATTACCTCTCCAAAATTAGTTTTCTACCCACAGCTAACTCAAAGACAACTGCAGAGGTTGAAGTAACTAAACTAAAGGTTTCTAAATACCCCTGATGGTAACAAAGGCTTTAAAGTATCCCCAATAGGCTCAACATCGCGTCATAAGTCGGAGAGGGTTAAGAACATCAAATTAAAACCACACCAACCGGAAATGGCTCAGTGTCGCAATATCAAACAGCTTATCAATATCAATTTATGAAGGACCGAAATTATTATGTATATTAATTATCGCTTAACAGGGTTGAAGGTGACGAATATACAGTAGAACAGTTCATTTGTAAGCTTTGATTCTTAACCCTTTCAGTTCGATCATTCAGTTTATTATTGTTTCTAGAGGTAGTTCCAAAGCTCATTAAAATCGCCTATTGTTAGCCATCATTCTTTAGAAATGACGTCAGAGTAATCTATATTTTATTAATTTCACCACAACACCAAACACCTCCAATGAAATTAAAGACAGCATATTTATGTGATACAAGGGTTATATAAGTGGGAATATTGCTGTCCCATACCATATCGAACGAAGAGTAAGTATCTGAGTGTTGATTTATTGACCAACCCACCAATTAATTTACAAATAAATCTAATTAATGAAATCAATAAAACTAATGAATATAATATGTGGTACTCCAAGGACTCGAACCTACGATACTCACACCCAAATTCGGCGCACTAAGAATAATAAACGCTATCAAGACAGAGATCTGTATGTCATCCAATGTTGTAAGGGGGAGCAATTAGTTTATGCTTAACCCTTTCAAGGTCCAATACGCATTTCTGTTTTGTTTTCTGGTAATTATTAGACGATTTTATTCAGAATAGGAAGGGTATATGGAAGTCAGTGGGTTGATTGAGAGAGTCTTTACCCTTTAAATACCCACAGATCCTTCCTAAGCTGCATAACATCGTCTAGTGATAGCCAAAATAAACTGCTAAAACGCGTCAGAGCTTCAAAGGGTCAATCAGTCCAGTAAGTGTGGTGAGGTGTAAGAATGTGGCCGTGAGACTAACGCCCATAATCTTAAGGGGGTTAGTGTTTGTTGTTTGGTCTATATAATTATTTATTAACTTATTTTTGAGTTTCCTCGCTAGACCTCCATCAAGCTTAAAAAAAAAAAAAATAATACACCCCCTTTCAAGGTAAATTTGTAAATTTTTCGGAAGAAAAATGTCCCTCTTCCAAAATTACAGGTTCAATATCATTCGCCAATAAAAAATCGACACCTAAATAGCACGAAAGGTCTTTATATTGACAAGGAAATGAGACAGAAGTTCTAACAAATTGATGGGGCGAACGTCTTAATATCTGAAAAATAATGGGGCTAAACATGAGAAAGAAGGGGATCTAGAAAAACGACCCATCTCTCAATTGAATCTCTTCTAATCTCGATACAAGCTACTTGAGACTTTTATGACCTCTTCTGCTTAATCAGACAATAGAGCATGTTGAGTTTACAATCTTGTAGAGATGAGTAACTTTCGCTAATGTTTATTGATGAACACGAATTAACATTAACAGAGGCATGCACTAGTACACATATCTCTGATTGTATGCGTGCCCGCCTACACACACACACACACACACACTCACATACACACACACACACTTATATATATATATAAACTTCTTACTATTCTTTATGGAATACGCTATGTAATTAGAATGTTGACTATATAATTATATTTCATCATAGTTTTGATTCCCCTCTCCCCCTGCTAGTGACCATACAAAGGTTAACATAGGGTGGTGGTGGTCAGTCTGGGACCACCAAGACTAACACTTCCTGGATTACAAAATATATAAACCGGTCTACGAAACTGACACCTACTGTATAGGGAAGGCTAACGGGTGCACTGGCCTATGCATTTCTCCCCCATACACACTACACCCCTCCCCATACATCCTACTATATCTCCATGGCCTACACCCCTCCCCCATACACCCTACACCCCTCCCCATACATCCTACTATATCTCCATGCCCTACACCCCTCCCCCATACACACTACACCCCTCCCCATACATCCTACTATATCTCCATGCCCTACACCCCTCCCCCATACACCCTACACCCCTCCCCATACATCCTACTATATCTCCATGCCCTACACCCCTCCCCCATACACACTACACCCCTCCCCATACATCCTACTATATCTCCATGCCCTACACCCCTCCCCCATACACCCTACACCCCTCCCCATACACCCCACTATATCTCCACGGCCTACACCCCTCCCCCATACACCCTACACCCCTCCCCATACACCCTACTATATCTCCATGCCCTACACCCCTCCCCCATACACCCATACACCCCTCCCCATACACACCCTACTATATCTCCAGGCCCTACACCCCTCCCCATACACCCACACACCCCTCCCATACACCCTACTATATCTCCATGCCCTACACCCCTCCCCCATACACACTACACCCCTCCCCATACACCCTACTATATCTCCATGGCCTACACCCCTCCCCCATACACCCATACACCCCTCCCCATACACCCTACGACACCCCTCCCCATACACCCTACACCCTCCCCATACACACTACACCCCTCCCCATACACCCTACTATATCTCCATGCCCTACACCCCTCCCCATACACCCTACTATATCTCCATGCCCTACACCCCTCCCCCATACACCCATACACCCCTCCCCATACACCCTACTATATCTCCATGCCCTACACCCCTCCCCCATACACCCTACACCCCTCCCCATACACCCTACACCCCTCCCCATACACACTACTCCCCTCCCCATACACCCTACTATATCTCCATGCCCTACACCCCTCCCCCATACACCCATACACCCCTCCCCATACACCCTACTATATCTCCATGCCCTACACCCCTCCCCCATACACCCCATACACCCCTCCCCATACACCCTACTATATCTCCATGCCCTACACCCCTCCCCCATACACCCATACACCCCCCCCCATACACCCTACTATATCTCCATGCCCTTCCACCCCCCCCCATACACCCATACACCCTCCCCATACACCCTACTATATCTCCATGCCCTACACCCCTCCCCCATACACACATACACCCCTCCCCATACACCCTACTATATCTCCATGCCCTACACCCCTCCCCCCTACACCCCTCCCCATACACCCTACTATATCTCCATGCCCTACACCCCTCCCCCATACACCCATACACCCCTCCCCATACACCCTACTATATCTCCATCCCCTACACCCCTCCCCCATACACCCATACACCCCTCCCCATACACCCTACTATATCTCCATGCCCTACACCCCTCCCCCATACACCCCTTCCCATACACCCTACTATATCTCCATGCCCTACACCCCTCCCCCATACACCCATACACCCCTCCCCAAACACCCTACTATACCTCCATGCCCTCCAGCCCTCCCCCATACACCCCTCCCCACCCATACACCCCTCCCCATACACCCCTCCCCATACACCTACTATATCTCCATGCCCTACACCCCTCCCCCATACACCCATACACCCTCCCCATACACCCTACTATATCTCCATGCCCCACACCCCCCCCCCACGCACCCCTCCCCATACACCCTACTATCTCCATGCCCTACACCCCTCCCCCATACACACTACACCCCTCCCCATACACCCTACTATATCTCCATGGCCTACACCCCTCCCCCATACACACTACACCCCTCCCCATACACCCTACTATATCTCCATGCCCTGCACCCCTCCCCCATACACACTACACCCCTCCCCATACATCCTACTATATCTCCATGCCCTACACCCCTCCCCCATACACACTACACCCCTCCCCATACATCCTACTATATCTCCATGCCCTACACCCCTCCCCCATACACCACTACACCCCTCCCCATACACCCTACTATATCTCCATGGCCTACACCCCTCCCCCATACACTACACCCCTCCCCATACACCCTACTATATCTCCATGGCCTACTCCCCTCCCCCATACACCCTACACCCCTCCCCATACACCCTACACCCCTCCCCATACACCCTACACCCCTCGCCCATACACCCTACTATATCTCCATGCCCTAAACCCCCCGCCCCCCCCACCATACACCAATGCAGCTTTACCCTTAGACCGGTGAAAGGGTAGTTCCGAATCACATTTTCACTTTTACTACCTGATAACCTCGGTGTCACTGTATCCGAGTATTATTTATATTATTATTATTATTATTATTATTATTATAATATTAATAATAATAATAATAATAATTATTATTATTATTATTGCTACTTTTTATCATTATCATCATTCCTTTATAATGACGTAGACTGCTTTAAACTTCGAATGTCCAGGCATTTTGACCCCATCGTCCCTTGAATTTGTCTCTGTCACTCTTTTGGCTTTGGGGGGAGACACTCGTTAAAGACTTATGTCTCCTTCTTACACATAGGATATAAAACAAAACAAATCCAGATTGCAATATAACTGTGGGATCTATAGAGGGATAGAATTGACCACAAGTATATAATAGGGGGTGGCCTGTAGTGACATTGGTAGAGCGCTCGGTTTCTAACTGGGAGGATCGAGTTCGATTCACGGCAGGTGGAGATGCTTGGGCAATCTCCTCATACCCCTTGCCTGTTTCGCCTGACAGTAAAATAGGTTACGCGCCAGGGTAAAAAGGGGCCTCCGGATCCTCTAGCCCTTCAACCCTTTACAAAAAAAAGAGAAAAAGAAAAAAGTAGTTATATAAGTAGAGCACAGCAAGGAACCACTCATCGTCAAAAGTAGTTATATAAGTAGAGCACAGCAAGGAACCACTCATCGTCAAAAGGTTAAATTCGGCTACCAAAAACGCCACATTCTGAACACACCACTAAAAACCCGGCTCCGATCTGTAGTATATCGGCCCTTATTAAAGCCGGTATCACACGAGTGCTTTTTCCCTCAACATATGGTCTGGCAACTTAGGAGGTCAACATTTAAAATATTCTGGTCACCTAAATTCATCTACCATCAGTTTAGTTTCAGATACCAGAGCAACATTTTCAAGAAATATTGCCAGAGAAATGTTAATCATCGAATGTTGACTATAAAAGCGCTCGTGTGATACTTCCTTAAAGCGCAGGAGGCCAGTTTTTTAGCCGAATTAGCCGATCAGAGGACGTGCTCAGTTTAGTTAAGATAAATTTTTTGATATATTTTTATGAAACGTGAGGCCAAGGAAGTGATTAGAGGAGGAGGTTACGCTCTGGTGGTGATGCAATGACTTGGGTTTGAAGATGAAGTTGATTGTAGACAGTTGTTGCTGAGCATTTGCGTTCATTCATAAAACTAAAGGAAGTCTAAACGTATGAGGTTACTTGTTAAGAAATGTTGTTCATACACTTAGGAACTTGGAGATTAAACACTAAACACTAAACTTCGGGAGAAGGGGGTCCAGAAAAACACACCTCCCCTTAAGTTTCGAAGCTATCCCGAATTGAACCTAATCTCATCATTAATGTTTTACCAAATATTTACATTTCGAGGGTTCGTTTTGCTGTTCGAGGGTATATAATGGACCACGATTTGTATCTTAGAGTGTACAGGCCAGACTGCAGGTAACTTGAGCGTGTGTATGGTTGGCTTGACGTTTTGTGCAAGCCTGTAAGACCTGCACAAGCCGTTAAACTACACCACCCCCCCCTCACACACATTGTAGCAAATATGATAGTGTGAATGGGTAGTTTGACGTTTTGTGAAAGCCTATAAGACCTGCACAAACCGCCAAACTACCCCCTCTCCCCTCACAGACACTGGAACGAGCCTGTGTAGTACCAAAACTTGACAGGTCGAATTGAAGGTGTATCATAGTTAGTTAGTTAAAACAGGACTTCAGAGGTTATCAACCCATTTGGATTATTTAGCCAGTACACTGTAAGTCAAGAATAGCGACAGGACTGGAGCCCCCTTTCAAGAACTCCAGTCCCTTGATGTGTGTGCTAAGCTTTACCTTGTGCGTGTGATCAGATGGAAAGTCGTTTTTCCTCCATAGCCAGTGAACCAGGTCGACACACACACGGGTATCTGGTCCATTATCAAGGAAGTCTACAAGCGCGTGTCGGAGGTGAGTATTTCCTATAGTCGTGCTTGTGAGGCAATAATAGACTTTAGCTTATAGATAGAGATAAGCGGATAGAGAGAGGCATGAGAAACGTTGGACATATACCTGTATGTAGCTTTAAGACAGTTATAATCTCATTCTCAAATCCACAATAGTTGATGGTCAGGTCGTATATAAAGGTGCCTGAGAGGACACTTGTCAAAGAGTATTAAAGAATTCCAATCTCTCTCTCTGGTGTGTTTGTGTGTATTTTTTTGTATTTTTTTGTATTTCTTTATGTATTTATTTATCTACTTTTTACGTGTTATTGTATTTTAACCAGCATTCCCATTATCCTTCCTTCCCATATATTATTTTTAAACACATATTATGATCCATCAGCTAGATATCCAAAGATTCTCGATTTGATACCATAGGAAGTGAAAATTGTCAACTTAAACTTCAATTAACCCCTTAGGAATTTTGACACGCTTTGACACTTTGTTCTGGCAAGTATTAGACGATTATATTCATATTAGGGTGCCATATTGAATTCAGTGGGATAGTTGATATAGTGTGTACCCTTTTGATGTCCACAACTCTTTCCTAAGTTGAATAAATCCGTTTAATGATAGCCAGATTAACCTGTCAAAATCCACAAGAGGTTACAAGCTATTACAGATATAAATTATCATTAAAAAAAATACACATCAAAACATCATCTTCACAAAATTATGAACAATGTCTTCAACCCTTCCTGTACCAGCGACGTCTGTTGTAGTTTATTCTAGCTCTATTTAGACGATTTTATGCGGTTTAGGAAGTATCTGTGGTAGCTAAAAGGGTTGATTGAGATAGTTCAAAGCTTTATACATGCTAGAGATCCTTCCTAAACTGAAAACAAATCGATTAGCTGTAGCCAGAATAAAATAAAAAGGATGTCGACGGTACAGTAGGGATTAAGACTACAGAGATAGATCTTAGCCTACTCGGTTCACCCATGGAATAATAGAAAATGAATAGGCGCAGTCACAGATGGGGACACTGCGCTAGAGCCATGTGACAGATAGTTTGACACGAGGCACAGGTGTTGATCGATCCATTCACAAGTTTACATTGCTTAACGAAACCATGCAAGATCAACAAGGAGAATCAGTAAGGATTTTATAGGTTTTTGTTCTGGATCCCCTTCTCTCTCATGTTTCGCCCCATTAGTTTTGACATTTAAGACCTTCGCCCCATTAGTGTGGCTACTTTAAGATATTTTGCCCCATTTCTTTGTATATTTTAAAACTTTTCCTGCCATTCAGATATCGATTACATTTCTGACGCGCGAAAACGAGCGTGCAATTTAGGAGGAACCGGTCATCAACCAGAATTTTTTTTTTTTTTTTTTTTTTACGAAAATTGCACTACTATATCTCGAAGGGGGTCGGAGGGGTATATATTTTAAGCTTTATTGAAATAATAGGGAGGCAAGTTTTTTGATGATACCAATGACCCATATCTAGCAAATCAATCCAACGAATCGGACAAAACAAATTCGAACATTTAGCTTCTTAATTACCAAATGAGACAGAACAAGGCAAAGAGAAAGCAACGACTGAAATGGTTAAAAATAAACACAATCCAGCCTCATTAAAGGGGAGATGGGCCGTTTTTCTGGTCCCCTTTCTCCCTCGTGTTAAGCCCCATTTGTTTTGAGATTAAAAGACGTTCGGCCCATTAGTTTGTCGATTTTAACACCTTTCGCCCCCATTTCGTTGGCAATTCAAGACCTTTCGTGCCATTTAGGAGTCGAATTTTTCCTGGCGAGCGAAAGCGAGCCTGAAATTTTAAAAGGAAACGGCCTTTGGCTGGGAAATTTTTATATCGAAACATTTACAAATTTATCTTGAAGGGCGGTCTAGGTGTTGTTTTTCTAAGCTTGATGGAGGGGTAGCAAAGAAACTAAGAAATATTGGGAAAAAAAAAAACCCGGCCCATCTCCCCTTGAAGAAATTCTAATTAAGTTCCTCTCCCAAGTGGATAACAGTTGTCTCCTTTGTCTAATTAACTTAAATGTTGTTTTACTTTCCACGGACCAGGGCTTATTTGGGGGCCGCATCCTTCGCTGTAAAAAGAGAAAATGAATCATATAATTATATACAAAATAATTAAATAAGATGGAAATAATAGAGATATCAATATCATTATAAAGGTGATTTTCTGCTATCTATTATATACCGGTATATATATATTTTTTTCTAAGAGACAATGAACGGAGGAAGGAAAAACACAGATAAAACAAAATGGTCCATGTGCCTAAAGGCATCCTCCATTCATAAAATGTTTGTAACAACTGGATTTAAACATTTGTAGATTGTAAGTTTGTGGAAAGCAATTCGAGGGAAGTGAATTCCAAAGAGTAGTAGCTCTGGGGATAAATGAATTCTGATAAGCAGAAGTTCTGCATTGTGGAGGAGAAAGTGTAAATTCATGGGCGCTCTCAGCTGCCCTAGTTCTACGGGGAAAGATGTGGAGAGGCGGCACAATTGAAGCAAGTTCCTCGGAACAATTGCTGTGAAAATATCTGTAGAATAATGCAAGGGATGCAACGTTTCTTCGTATGGATAATGTAGGAAGGTCCTGTGTGATTGCAGGGTTATTGATTAATCTAATAGCTTTATTTTGAATTTTGTCCAACTGCCTCAATGCAACCACTCCACTTCCACCCCACAGATGTGAACAGTTATCCATCTGAGAACGCACATGACTTTTATATATTACGGCCAACTGCTCGTCAGTGAAGAATTCTTGAACTCTGTACAGGAGTCCCAGTTTTTTAGAGGCATTCTTAGCAATGCTTCTAACATAATGTGTCCAGCTCAAGTTACTAGTTAATGTTACACCGAGAATGTCAATACTAGGGGAAGTGGGAATATTTACATCATTAAAAAATATATGGGAGTCAGTGAGATTCTGTCGGTTAGAAAATTGAGTGTACTTGGTTTTCTGTGCATTAAAGGAAACTAGATTCTTTTGTCCCCATCCATTAATTCTAGAAAGGTCCTGGTTCAGAGAAATTGCAGTGTTTATTTTTGAATTTATAAGATCGGGTTGGGTGAAAGAATTGGTAAATGTGAAGGAACTGTGGAGTGTTGAGTCATCTGCGTAGGAATGTATTGGATTATGAGTGGTAGATATGAGATCATTGATATGAATGAGGAACAGAATTGAGGCCAAAACTGATCCCTGGGGAATACCAGCATTTATTGAGTGAAATTGAGAATAAAGGCCATCTACCATTACACGTATTTTTCTGTTATGAAGATAAGAAGAAATTAGTGGAACTAATGATGCAAGGCCGTAGTGTGACATCTTCGACAATAAGGATTGATGCCAGACTCTATCAAATGCCTTTGATATATCCAGTGCTATTGTATGTGTTTCACCATGTTGGTCTGTAGCTTGGTTGATTTGATGCGTAAGAAGGCAAAGAATGTCTGCAGTTGATCGACATCGTCTAAAACCATATTGCCTATCACTGATTAATTTATTATTCTCAAGATGCTTAATTATGTGATTATTTAATATAATTTCAAAGACTTTACCAAGAGTGGAAGTAATAGCTATTGGTCTGTAGTTTGATGGATCTGAAGAGGCACCTTTTTTAGGAACTGGAAGAATGTTTGCTTCTTTCCAGGGTACTGGGAAGCATGAGGTATGAGTACATAGACGGAAATTTTTTGCCAATACAGGAGCGAGCACCAAGGAGCAATTCTTAAGTACTATTGGAGGAATTTCATCTGGACCAGGAGCCTTATCTACTGAGAGATTCTGCAAAATAGTTTTGACATGTCTGGTGTGGATCTTAAGTGAGGGAATTTCAGGCGAATTAAAATTAAGTACAGGGACATCTTGATTTATTTCATCTAAGGTTGAGTTGGTGGAGAAAATATCTGCAAGAAGGTTAGCTTTACCTCGTGGGTCACTTACAAGATTGCCAGTCGGAGATTTTAATGGTGGAATGGATGAAGCAGTAGTGAAGTTGGATTTGAATGAGTTAAGAGTAGACCAAAATATTTTGTTATCATTTGGATTATTTAGAAGTTTATTTGCCTGCTTGTGGAGAAAGTTTGATTTAGTTATGTTTAATACAGTTTTGG
This sequence comes from Paralithodes platypus, assembly GCA_032716605.1. NCBI lineage: Eukaryota > Metazoa > Arthropoda > Malacostraca > Decapoda > Lithodidae > Paralithodes > Paralithodes platypus. The sequence continues at coordinate 15,143,056 of CM064528.1, read as the reverse complement.
CATGATTTCTGATGTTTCTAAAGTAATTAAAGGCTTCATGTGTTTTTGATCTTGTGTATGCATTGTAGGCTATTGCTTTTTGTTCAGTTACTCTAGCACAATTATGGTCAAACCATTTAGGTGAATTATATCTTTTACTGTACTTTTGATGAGGAATAAAAGTTTCCATTCCAATTTTTACAAAATCTTGTATGTGGCTCAAGGTGGAGTGTGCATCATTAGAAAAGAAAGAGGTCCAGGGAATATCAATAAAGAAACCTTGAAGACCCTCCCAGTCTGCCCTATCGTAATGCCATTTAGTCACCAAAACAGGTTCAGAGTGGGAAGGTGTGGTAGGTGATAACAGGTGGCCTGTATCAGACAGTGATCAGAAGATCCAAGCGGGGACCTCACTGTAACATCATAATTTTCTGAATTGGTTGTTAAAAATAAGTCCAGTAGGTGGGAATTATGATTAGGATTATCTGGTACACGGGTGGGTTGGTTGACTAGTTGAGTGAGATTAAATGAGTCTGCAAATAGCTCACATTCAAGACCAGCATCATCAGTCCTGGCTGAATGAGTGAGCCATTCAACATTATGGACATTAAAATCACCCAACACAGTGATTTCAGAAGAAGCATTTAAGTTGAGGACACGGAGTTGTGAGGACAGAGAATCAAAAAGACTTTGCTCTGGAGGAGTATTTGGGGAACGGTAGATGTAACATATGTATTTAAATTTACCAGCATAAATTAATTTGTATATAGAATAATCAAAATAGGGACAATTGAAACTAGTAACCTCCTCCAGGGCAATTTCAGATTTTGCGAAGCAACATACAGTACACCTCCTTTAGGTCTGAAATTTTGGAGCAGTTGATAACCTGGAAAATTAAATCTAGACGTGTCAGATGTGGATGTTACTTGAGTCTCTGTCAAAAAAAGGAGAGTAGGGGATTCTGCTTGAAGAAATTGGTGTACAGAATTGATGTTAGAGTGAAGTCCCCTTATATTACTAAAGAAAAAGCTGCACCGACGAGCAGCTTTGGGACGTTGCAATGCTCTTGATATATATATATATATATGTTAGTAAAGCCAGGTAATAAATTTTCTTTAATACATACGAGGTTGAAAGAATTGGCAATTTCTGCGTTGGAAATTTTATTATTCAAAGTTTCCAGGTCTCTGATGAGTTTTCGCTGGGTGGCAGGAAGTAGATGAATGAGATAAGCAAAATTCATGGTGGTACAGGGTTACATAAATGTACATGATGATACAGGATATACGACACGTTTCACTGGACAACCAGCATTATCAAGTAAGGGTAGAATGATATAAAGTAGTAGTAGTAGTAACTGTGAGGTAGAGTCCCACAAGTGTAGAAAGTAGAGGATGAAGTTGAAGGTAAAGTGGTGAGTATGAAGAGTTGGAGAGATGAAAGATGGTGGGATGACCACCTTGCTATTATTAGTTGAAGTTTCTGAGCATTCGTATCACTTTTGCATTTAATTCCCTATGCTCGTCGAAGACCATTGGCATAGATGGTAGTGGAGATGGTGGTGGTTGAGCGGAGGTGTCAGGCTGGAGGTTTGAGGTGGTCCGAGGTGTTGTTGGAGTTGGAGTTGCTGGTGCTGGCGGAGTTGTTGTCAGCTCCTCAGCTTTCCTCTTATGCAGGCTCGGTGTTGAAGTTGCTGCATCCTGGACTCTAGGTGTTCGAGTCTTCTGAAGGCAGAGTGGTCGAGGCAGAAGTTGAGTGTTGGAAGGCTTCTTTTTGGGCGGCTTCTCGGTTCTTCTTCGGGCAAGGAGATCTGGAGGGATGATGATGGTAGGCAGGCCATTGGCAGCCAGAAGAGCAGGCAAAAGCACAGAAAGTTGGCCTCGATCGTCCCCAGCAAGAGCAATGGCTGTGTGGACAATGACTATAATGACGTCAGTCTTGAGGCCAGACTTCAATCCGGTGGTAGCGGGTTGCTTCTGCCTTCCTTGTGATGGTTTGGAGCCCCTTACTGGTCTGCCATGGGGTCCTGTTACTCCTGTTGCCTCCTTGCCCTTCCTTCCCTCTTTGGTTGTAAATTGCACTTTTTCTCCTTCACCTAGTGACGTCGTTGTGCTATCGATGTTAGGCACAACGTTCTTCCTGTGGATGAAGAAATCAATTTTGTCCTGGTTTCTGGTGATGAATCCAAATCCCCTCTTTTGGTGAAACCACTTAACCACTCCAGAAAAGGTGGTGGGTTCTTCCTGGGTGGCCATGGTGAGAGAGGGTAGAGGTGTTGCTGCCAGGTGTGGAGAGTCGGTGGTGATATAAAAGGTAAACAGGAAGGGTATATATAGAGGGTGGAGGATCAGAGGAAGCGAAAATCAGGGGGCAAAAGTCTCCTATTGGTGGAGGGGTATTCTAGGAGTGCAAAAGGGGGAACCGCTTCATGCAGGCGCACTGGATGCGGGATGGTGTTGGTCGGGTGGCGGGGTCAAAGCTGATTGGCTGCGTGTCGAGGGGCGTGGCCTAAGTTGTGAGGTCCGTGTGGCGCCGGCAGAAGACGAAGCTGAAGGAGGTAGCGCGGGGGGCTGTGTCAAGGGCACCGGGGGGGCGAGGAGGGGCGTTAGGTCCTGTAGGGTAGTGCCTTTTGGCAGAAGGAAGGATCTGAAGGTCTAGAGTTTGGTTGTTGATGTTAGGATGTAAGGCTTGGATATATAACGCTTTGAGTATAGGTAATCTCCTTGGGTCACTTTCTTTATCAAGTATGGTGGTGTGTTTCTCTAACTCGTTGCGTGTGAGGTGGGGGTGGTTGGGGGTGAGATAGTGGTCTTTGATGGCTCCAGCCTGAAGGTGAAGAGTTAACCGACGTGAAAGACGAGTCTGCGTCATGCCAATATAGGAATGAGGTCCACAGTCCTCATAATTACAGGTATGTTGGTAAATGACGTGATCGTCGGTCATCGGGCTCTTTATCTTGGTGGAAGCTGGTTTGTTGCGGAGGTTGGAGGTCTTGGGGGATTTGTAATAAATTATTAATTTGATTTTGTTTTCCGGGTTGGTTGGGTGGACATGCTTGGAGATTATTTCTTTTAAGACGGCCTCGTCATTTTTGTGTTCAGAGGACATGTAATTGCGGTAGAAGATCTTAATTTCATTGGGGGGGTCAATGTTAGGAGGGCTTTGTGTATACCATTTTTCAAGATGGTGGTTGATGGTGCTGGAGATGTCGGAGTTGGAGTATCCATTATTCACTAAAACTTGGGATAGTCTTTCTAGTTCCTGGTGGGTGTCGGCCCAGGTAGAGCAGTGCGTGAGGGCTCTCCTTACACCATCCCGCATCCAGTGCGCCTGCGTGAAGCGGTTCCCCCTTTTGCACTCCTAGAATACCCATCCACCAATAGGAGACTTTTGCCCCCTGATTTTTGCCTCCTCTGATCCTCCATCCTCTATATATACCCTTCCTGTTTACCTTTTATATCATTCTACCCTTACTTGATAATGCTGGTTGTCCAGTGAAACGAGTCGTATATCCTGTATCATCATGTACATTTATGTAACCCTGTACCACCATGAATTTTTCTCATCTCATTCATCTACTTCCTGCCACCCAGCGAAAACTCATCAGAGACCTGGAAACTTTGAATAATAAAATTTCCAAAGCAGAAATTGCCATTTCTTTCAACCTCGTATGTATTAAAAAAAAAAAAATATATATATATATATACCGGTATATACATACACTGTATTCTATATTTTATTAATTTCACCACAACACCAAACACCCCCAATGAAATTAATTAAAGTATATATGATCCACCGGGATTCGAACCCGGGGTATCACACACAGATTTTTGCCACCTTAACCATTACACCACCAGGACGGTTAAAGGTTTATACACACGCCTACGACTTATCATCCATTCTCGAATACTGGATATTAATCTAATCTTGCTCATATTCTATTAGGGATTGTCTCACCTAAGGAATTGCTTATTTATTCTAATATTGTGTTTGTATATCGATATGGTTTTGAATTAGTATGTACTACTGGATATGGTTGTTCAGGTCGTACACTGAGAGAGAGAGAGAGAGAGAGAGAGAGAGAGAGAGAGAGAGAGAGAGAGAGAGAGAGAGAGAGAGAGAGAGAGAGAGAGAGAGAGAGGGGGGGGGGGGAGGGTCAGTATTGACTCAAGAGGAGGCACCCCAAGGCGTCACCGTAGCTCCTGTCTTGTTGTGTTCCCGTTTTTTACAGTGTTTGCTTGACCCAAGAGAGGGAAAGAAAGTGGTAAGAAATAAGAAGTGGGCAGCATCTCCATGACCTTGCGGTTCAGTCCAGGGAAATACTGCAGGTGGATATAAAATGTTATGTAGTTCATTATAAGGAGGTAGGGGGTGGATAGACACATAAGTAAAGATAGTGTTCTCAGAGGGTATTAGTAAAGACAAGTGTAGAGAGGAAGAAAGGGGTAGACATATAATTAATATCATTGCAAATTGCGTAACAATATTTATTTAACAAATACCGTACCGGTGTCATCCTTTTCATTATATTCTGGCAACTATTTCACGATTTAATTCAGCTTAGGAAAAAAAGGTTTACCATTTAAAAGGCTACGGACCATCTCAATAAATCCTTTTAGCTACCATAATATATCCTTCCTAAGCTTCATGAAATCGTCTAAATGTAGCTAAAATCAAATATGATTTAATTCACCGGTACTATACGGGTTAACTGCGTAACTAAAGATATATTTACAACATACAAGGGAAGTTAACTTCCTTTCCAGTTAGATGAAATCCTATATGTGATTTGTTTTCCAAATTCACTATATTTAGTATATATTCAGCTGATGGTAAATTGAATCACTTAGCATCTGATTTCTTGATTCTTAATGGAAAATATGATACTGATGTGTCTCTGCGTCACATTATTGTCAAGATTTCATAATTAGCAACATAATTTGCTACACAATATTAGTAAAAGCCAGTAATCAGGATGGTGAGATGGCAATTTACCATCAGCTGGATAAATCAAACCCAAATCAGACTAAAGTGCTACATCCCTAAAGCCCTCATGTCTCTAACTTCCAACCATAGTTACGTGTCTTTCATCGTATGTAACAGTAGCTGTGTGCGTGTATGTTGAAATGAGGTTACGTTCATTTGCACATGTGATTTATGTGTTAAAGTTTACAGTATATCTGTTTATAAGTGTGGAGGCTATTCATGTGATATCGTTTACATGTGTATGAGTTTATGTACGTGGGCGTATATATGTATGCACATAATTGTAAGTATATAATTATGTCTGAATCACGGAGGTATTAAGGGTCTGAATTAATGTCTCTCTCTCTCTCACACCTTCCCCCCCCCTCTTTTGTTCTCTCCCTCTCACTCTCTCTCTCTCTCACTCACTCTCTCCCCCCTCTCTCTCTCTCTATCTCTCTCTCTCACATACAAACACACCCACTCCACTTACCCCAGCCTTGTCCACATAAAAGCCTCAAGAGTGGAAGACAACAATGGCTATTCCTCCTCTTCCTCTCAACAACCATGGTCTCTTTTAAGGGAGATGGATCGTTTTTTATAGATCCCCCTTCTCCCTCATGTGTAGCTCTATTAGTTTTCAGATTTTAAAATGTTTGCCCTATTAGTTTGTCGATTTTAAGACCTTTCCCCCCATTGCTTTGTCAGTATTTAGACTTTTCATACCCTTTAGGTTTCGACTTTTTTCTGGCGAGCGAAAGCGAGCCTCTAATTTTAGAAGGAACCGGCCTTTGGCTGGGATTTTTTTTTTACCAAAAAATGCAAAAAATTATCTTGAAAGGGGGTCTAGGGGGTGTTTTTCTAAGTTTGATGGAGGTCTAGCGAGGAAACTCAAAAATATATTAATAAATAAATATATAGACCAAAAACCAGCACTACCCCTTTAACTCAATTCTTCTCCATGGATATTTTTTTTCTCTTTTATTCAGGTGTCTCTCCTTTGTAACTTTTTATTTTTATTTTCTTCCTTTTTTTCTCATTTCACTTCTTTTCATACCCATCCTGGTTTTTCAGCTATAGTTTACTTGGGAGAAATTTACACCCACATTACGACATAAGTGGATATTGTAATGGCATGATAGAAGAGCTCTCAGGAGGAGTCGAAACGGTCGAGTCTTTACAGTATTATAATACATTGTGTCATGTGGGTAAAACTCTCCCCATGCAAATATTCAAGGCACTGTGTCTTAAAACAGTAGGCTGAATGGGGCCGAATGGATACAAGCCAGAGACAGAAAGAAAAAGAGAGAAACAAAAAGCAGGTCAACAACAGGTTAACGAGCCTGAGGTAGTGAATTTTGATGGGAAACACTGACGCTAACTATTCCAACAATATTCCTAACACTGGTGGGGATTGTACTGTGTGCTTGTGCTATTTTTTTTAACAGCATTTTTTTCCCCCAGTGGTCAGCCCTATACTTGGTAATTTAGAAAGTGACCAATTAACCAGGTAAGCTATGTATGAGGAGGCTGGACATTTCGCTAACGGGCCAGTTCGGTAATTAGTTCTTAAATCTATTACGTACGCTAATACAAGGTAGCTAACCTAGTATAATCTACCTAATCATAAATTATTATAATCTACCTAATCATAACCTAGTATAATCTACCTAATCATAAATTATTATAATCTACCTAATCATAAATTATTATAATCTACCTAATCATAAATTATTATAATCTACCTAATCATAAATTAGTATAATCTACCTAATCATAACCTAGTATAATCTACCTAATCATAACCTATTATAATCTAAATTCGGTCATGGCTGTTTCTTTAAGTTGTTCTATTACAGTCTAAGTGTTGTATATTGCACCGACAAATAGCGATGTGTTGAGGTAGCAAGAAGTATTACTACCAACACATGAAGCTCCCTCCCAGCAAGGTCAGTCCCTGTTTAAGTCTACCCCTTCGCCGCCCCACATCTGTCACCCGGTCCATCGTCTGGTTTTTAATGTTAGCTGGTTGGGGCAGAGCGTATGTATGACAGCATTATTTCTTCACTGGTTTGATTTCTTACATGCCCACGATTTCAAATTGATATTTATTATTATTATGTTTTTTGTGTGTTTTTTTTTATGTGGACGAGGGAGACAAAAGGCAAAACTGCCTGTGACAAGTGCCTCCCCAAGAGTTGAAAGAGAGACAGGGCCAAAATCAAGGAATTTTCGAGCCAAAATGCCTGGATAAACGGATACTGTTGTTGTTAATTAATTAAAATTATAAAGATACTAAATTTAGAGTGCGCAGGCGGCTTGCTCATTGACGCCAGTAGAGGAAAGAATCGACCATATGTATGCAATCTAGTACCATTATGTAAGGATAGGCTAGGTTAGATTACTCTACAATGAATTATAACTTTGGTTGCGAAATATTGCCTTTCTACCGGTTGTTGCAATATACTGTGGTGCAAGGCTTTCAATCAGGCGAACAGTCATGGTCAATAAATGCATCTCTGTCCTGCTTGAAGATATTATCCTTTCATTAGAGGTAGACAACAAATTGTAACCCCTAACCTCTGTAACTTAGAAAGGGCTAGAACAAATGGGCTGTACATTTCCACACATATTCCCTGTATGACTCTTTCAAATGGTAGACATATTATAACGATTACTCTAGACGTGTTTGACTAATGCAAGAGGTTAATCGGGATTTCGTAACCTAACTTAATCTAGCCGAACCCAAATTAACTTAACTAAATATAACGTAACGTAAGCTAATCTAACCAAGCCTATCTTAATCTAACCTAACCTAACCTTATTTAACATAACCTAATCTAACTTAACCTAAACTAACCTAGCCTAACCAAACCTAATGTAACTTTAATGTCACTCTTTTAACTCTGGGGGAGGCACTCGTCACAGGCAGTTCTACCTTTTGTCTCAAAAAAAAAAACAAAAAAAAAAAAAACATAATGATAATCGAACCTTTCCCGATCTAAACTAACCTATCCTTACCTAGTCTCTATCCTAACCTGAACTAAATCTAAACCGGGAATATGTGCAACGACTTAAAATACATTCCTGTACACCGATTACATAGCCCTGTTAAGCCAGAGTCACACGAACGTCTTTATCCAACAATTTTCGGTGAACATTTTTTTCTCGTAATATTCTGAGGCTGTTTCACAATGGAATCAGAAACTAAACTGAACATAGATTATGCTAAGTGGCCAATTTCTGATAACACTTATATGTTAAAGATGACAGACTACAATTGCGCGTAAAAATTGGCGGGAGAAAAGAGCCCCCGTGTGACACCGCCTGTATAGTAGTTGAGATTGAATGTATAATATAATTCAATAGCTAACACAACGAAATTCCAGAAAGTCTATCGGCCAATTAGAGTATCTATTTATCTATTTATCTATTTATTTATTTGGGTGTCTATTTTTAATATCAGTCAATGCAAAATCTAGTTATGTTTTTTTTCGACTGCATGTTAAAAGGGATTTAAGGGGAGGTTTTTAGTGTGTTTCCTAGACTTCCATCAAGCTTGAAATTACACTCCCTTGACCCCCTTTCAAGATAAATTTTTACATTTTTCGGTAGAAAAATGTCCCGGCCGACGGCCGGTTCCTCTTAAAATGACAGGCTCGCTATCGCTCGCCAGGAAAAAATCGACACCTAAATGGGACGAAAGATCTTCAAAGTGACATAAATGGGGTGAAAGTTCTTAAAATCGCCAAACTAATGGGGCGAACGTCTTAAAATCTCAAAAGCAATAGGGCTAAACATGAGGGAGAAAGGGGTAAAGAAAAAAAAATACCTCAAGTGGAAATCTCCCCTTAAATGGATGTATGGAATCGTTGTTAAGCATAGGGTAATTATAGAGTAATTAGTATAACCCTTTCATTTTCATCTTAGGGGGAGGTAATCGCTTTTTCTGGACCCCCTTCTCCCTCATGTTTAGCATATTAGTTTTGAGATTTTAAGACGTTCGTTCCGTTAGTTTGGCGATTTTGAGAACTTTCACCCCATATCTGTGTCATTATTATTTAGTCCTTTCATGCCATTTAGGTGTCGAATTTTTCCTGGCGAGCGATAGCGAGTCTGTAATCTATTTGTTATTAATTTCACCACAACACCAAACACCTCCAATGAAATTAATGAAAGCATATATGTGATCCACCAGGATTCGAATTTCAGAAGGAACCGGCCTTCGGCCGGGCCATTTTTCTACCGAAAAATGTACAAGTTTTTCTTGAAAGGGGGTCTTGGGGGTGTAATTTTAAGCTTGATGGAGGTCGAGCGAGGAAACTCAAAATTCTATTTATTGAAATATATAGACCAAAGAACCAGCACTAACCCCATAACGTTTATATTTCTGTACAATATTAATTGGAAGAAATATGATACACTAATGAAGTATTTTGGTAAGCTGATAATTAATAGCTGGGGTTTACTGGCCAATGCACACTTCATATCACAACTGTATAATTCATCAAGAGGTGGTCAAGTGTTCATGTCCACGACTGTACATTACAAATCTTAACCCCTTCAGTATTTGAGGACGGATTTCTTCATTTTAGTCGTATACTGTATATATGCTTTTCTGTCCCCTTTCACACACACACACACACACACACAAGCAAATAATACCCTCACAAACACAGGTATAACTAAGTCAACACACAAACACGATCTGTATACAATCAACCAACCTCGAGTGTCATCACCAAGCTAACCCATTCTCAGTCGCGGCCATATTGCATACCAGTTGGCCATTCAAGTCTCGTCAGTGTTGATGTAAAGTTGTCCACATTAAGGGGGGTGACCTGTTTTTTTTTCTCTCCTGTTCTCTCTTTCTCTGGCTTGTATCCATTTGGCCCCATTCAGCCTACTGTTTTAAGACGTTTATCCCCATCCAGGTGTCAAGTTTTTACAGGTGAGCGTTAGCGAGCCAGCATATTTTTAAAATGTTTTTGACAGCAGGCTAAATTTGTACATTTTTCGATAGCAAAATGTCTCCGGCGAAGCCGGATATCTTCATATAATGCTGGCTCGCTATCGCTCGCCAGGAAGAAATCAACACCTGGATGGGGATAAACGTCTTAAAATAGTTGACTAAACGGGTCGGAATGAATACAACCCAGAGAAAGAGAGAAAAGGAGAGAAATAAAACAAAACAGGTCACCCCCCTTAATTGATACACCTTCCATTATTGTATGTACCGGTATGGAAGGACAATGAGTATCATTGCATTACAAGTGTATTTTATAATGGGTTAATTAACGTTTTTGTAGCAATTTTTTATTGTAAGTCAATCACACAATTTTGATTTCCATATATGCAATCATGGAGTGGGTACGAATTCAAATGAGCAACTGTACAGTCGGCCTAATAAGTGATGTATCGGCACCAAGTATGTTTTGATCAATAATTGGTATCAGCAATATCTAAAGCTTGATTTATTCGTTTCGAGTGAGATATACAAACATGTTCCTACACTAATCTACCCTGTTCAACATCTGACAGACATTAATATAGCACAGATCGGGCCAAACGTAATGCCAGCTGAGCCATGACTTATTAGCGCGATCGTACAATAGAAATGATAGAAATAGAAAACATAGTCATTTAAATGCGTGATGCGATTACCCCATTAATATAGAGTGTACTATAGTCTATTCACTGTATGTAGGCCAGGAAGCTTAACTCCAAATTTCTGTAATTAAAGAAGGGTAGAGCAAATGGGATATACATTTCCACACCTGTTCCCTGGACGACTCTTCTCAAATGGTAGAAATATTTGGCCAACTACAATATTTGGTTCTAAGTTATAGAGTTGGTGATCAGGAATGTTGGCCAACTTACAATGAATGGACTATAGACAACGAAGCATCACATACTGTACATTGACCAAGTGTACCAATATTTGTAAATTTGGGTATGATTTTTTTTTTGTCCGTGATAAGTCGCATTAAGAGAAACATAGCCATTATAAAAGTAATATTGCATAAATTAGTAATGTACTCTAAATAATCCTGTAGCCTGTCTCGTAAGATTACGCTATTTTTCATTGGATTATGGCAAGCTTTAGACGATTTTGTGCAGTATAGAAAGACGCTACTACAGTCAAAGCGTTTATAGAGATAGCCTATGCCCAATTAATTTTGATAGATCTTTCATAAACTGCATGAAATCCTCTAACATTTAATCGGTTAAAATTAAAAGGACTATGTCGTATTGAGAGTGTTTAAAGATAAAATAACGCTTAACACTTATCCAGATCAATTATGTTATTATAGGGAAGCTTTTTTTTCTTTTTGTTTTGGACATATTGCTTAATAAGGGGAGATGGGCCGGTTTTCTGGTCACCCTTCTTCCTCATGTTTTGTCCCATTAGTTTTCAGATTTTGTGACGTTCGGCCCATTAATTTGGCGATTTTAACACCTTTCGCCCCATTCCGTTGTCAATGTTAAAACCTTTCGTGCCATTTATGTGTCGATTTTTTTCCTGGCGAGCGATAGCGAGCCTGTAATTTTAATATGTTGCATGATCTACATTATTATCATCATCATCAACACCATCATGCCCATCACCACCCTCATCACCATTGTCCGCCTGGTGTTATTATGAAATGTCAATACAGTCCCCGTATTAGGAGCGGGACACTAAGCGACCTCTTCACTATTATAAAGGGGAGTGTATGAAAAGAAGGCTGGCTGTGTTTGTGGGGGTAAATAATTGAGTTGTTGATCTTTTCTCTCGGGCTGTTTGGTAATGGCTTTCTACGGTATTTTAATGATTGTCCTTGTATTTTTATTGACTCGTTGTAATGTTTCTGTTCTCTCTCTCTCTCTCTCTCTCTCTTTAGGAGAGTTTACTGTTAGGAATTCTATCTAACCCAGGTTCGAATCCCGGTAGGATCACATGCTTTCATTAATTTCATTGGGAGGTGTTTGGTGTTGGGAGTGATATATATATATATATATATATATATATATATATATACTGTATATATGCATGTTATAAAGTATATCTTTCAAACATACCATCTATCCATGTTTCATCCTTCCACAATTTTCTTCCTTTCTCTCTGTCTTTCTATCTTTGCCCGACCCCTCCTGGACTAACTGACCCAAATATGCCTCGTCCAGTGTTTGCTAAGGTCAGATGAGACTCTTAATTTACTCTCTCTCTCTCTCTCTCTCTCTCACACACATACACTACTTGTGTACATCTAAATTGTTACCTAAGCATACTATTATAGTACTCTACTTTACCCAATTGTTTTACTTAATTTTTATCATACACGCCTACAAACAAAATCGCTCGTAGGTAGCTTCTCCGTTACATGCTCAATGAACAGAGATTACAGCTTTTCCAGAATTACCGGTAGTTACATCCAAAGTATATAGACACTAACTAGTGTCTATATACTTTGGTTACATCGTCTTATGTTCTCTCTCTCTCTCTCTCTCTCTCTCTCTCCCTCTCTCTCTCTTCAAATATATGTCTCCATTCACTAGCCACCAAGACCCACCCCACCGACCAATCTTCCCTTTGTTGACATATCCGATTGCATACACGAACGCTCTGGTTTCGATGGCGTCCCCGGTAGGGTTTATTGGGCAATACTATACACACAATTCAACTCAGACTGAAGACAAGATAGAATAGAATTTTGTGTTTTGGGCAGACGATATTGATTTTTTTTTTTCTCCAACCTGATGCTCATATCTTGCGGGACAAACAACAACTAAATGTATCGATAATAAAATAATATACAATTGGTTATTTTTCAGTTTTACGGTAGCAGATAAGCAGCTAGGGGCACTGTCCATTAGAGACTTACTATCGGATATTTACTGTCCACTAGGGATAGGATTAGGATAGGAACAGAATTATGATATACTGGTATTTTATGTTAACTTCTAGTCTTTCCTCTCATATTTGAGATATATCTACTCTCTACAAACTTGTATATCTATCTATCTATCTATATATATATATCTATCTATCTATCTATCTATAGTATGTGTTTATATGTGTGTGTGTGTGTGTGTAATAGGCTTGATACGTGCATTATACACCATAGATAAATTGCAACTGATGTACATAAAATTAGGTTAGCTAATTTGTTTAATTTCGATGTTGGTATTTGTACAGACATAGTCGTAAATACCCTAACTCTTCCTAATGTTATGAGTGGGTAAAGAGGGATGATTGCTTTTTCTGGATCCCTTCTCCCTCATGTTTAACCCCATTAGTCTTGAGATTATCAGACGTTCTTTCCATTAGTGTGGCGATTTTAAGACCTTCCATCCCATTTTAAGACCTTCCATCCCATTTTAAGACCTTCCATCCCATTTTAAGACCTTCCATTCCATTTTAAGACCTCCCATCCCATTTTAAGACCTTCCATCCCATTTTAAGACCTTCCATTCCATTTTAAGACCTTCCATCCCATTTTAAGACCTTCCATCCCATTTTAAGACCTTCCATTCCATTTTAAGACTTTCCATCTCATTTTAAGACCTTCCATTCCATTTTAAGACCTTCCATCCCATTTTAAGACCTTCCATCCCATTTTAAGACCTTCCATCCCATTTCTTTGTCAGTAATAGGACCTTTCGTGCCATCTATTGTAGGTGTCGATTTTTTCCTGGCGATTTTTTTTTATTATTTTTGATTATCTGTGCATTTTGTTAGCGTACTTATTTTCAGAGTGTCCATATTAGAGACGGTTTATATTTTGCAAGTGCCCAAATTTCCAGAGCCCGTATTTTTAGTGTCTCTATTTGCAAAGTATCCGTATTATCAGTGTCCGTATTTCTAATGGGTCCGTGTTTCCTAAGTTTTCCTATGTTATCCAATTGTGTGTGGTTTAAAGTGCCCGTATTTTCAGTGCCCTTATTTTTAAAATGTGTCCTTGTGTTCAAAGTGTCCGTATTTTTAAGTGTCCGTATTACCAAAGTGTCCGTATTTGCAAGTGTCCGTATTTCCAAAGGGTCCGTATTATTTTGCAAGTGTCCGTATTTCCAAAGGGTCCGTATTATTTTGCAAGTGTCCGTATTACCAAAGTGTCCGTATTTGCAAGTGCCCGTATTACCAAAGTGTACTTATTTGTATGTGTCCGTATTTCCAAAGTGTACGTATTTGTATGTGTCCGTATTTCCAAAGTGTACGTATTTGCAAGTGCCCGTATTTCTAAAGTGTTCTTATTTTCAGTGTGTTTTCCGTGTCTGTGTATTCAGTGTGTCCATATTTTTAAAGATTCCATATTCTCAAAATGTCCGTAATTTAAGATTGTCCGTATGTTAAAAGTGTCTGTATTAGCTATGCGTGTCCATATTTGAAGAGTATCTGTGTATTCAGAGTGTACGTATGTTCAACGTGTCCGTATTAGCTCTATAAGTGTCCACAATTTCAGTGTCCGTATATTGAAAGTGTCCGTATTTGATCTGTGTGTCCGTAATTTCAGTATCCGCATATTCAAAATTTCTGTATTAGCTCTATAATTGTCCGTATATTCAAGTGTCCGTATATCAAAGTGTCCGTAATTTCAGTGTCCGTATATTGAGTGTCCGTATTAGCTCTATGTGTGTCCGTAATGCCGAGGTTCATACACCCCCACTCGACAAAGGCGAAGGCTAATGCAAATATCGAGTTATTTTTTCACTGATTACTTGATCTTTTGAAAGGCAACGAAAAAGGTAAACAATCAAATGTTCAGGTGGGTAGATAGAGGATTAGATCATGGATAGATAAATAGGAATGTTTCTATATATATTGGCTGGTACAGTACATATATATTGGCTGGTACAGTACATATATATTGGCTGGTACAGTACATATATATTGGCTGGTACAGTACATATATTGGTTGGTTCAGTTCATATATTGGCTGGGACAGTACATATATATTTGCTGGTACAGTACATATATATTGGCTGGTACAGTACATATATATGGCTGGTACAGTACATATATATTGGCTGGTACAGTACATATATATTGGCTGGTACAGTACATATATATTGGCTGGTACAGTACATATATATTGGCTGGTACAGTACATATATATTGGCTGGTACAGTACATATATATTGGCTGGTACAGTACATATATATTGGCTGGTACAGTACATATATATTGGCTGGTACAGTACATATATATTGGCTGGTACAGTACATATATATTGGCTGGTACAGTACATATATATTGGCTGGTACAGTACATATATATTGGCTGGTACAGTACATATATATTGGCTGGTACAGTACATATATTGGCTGGTACAGTACATATATATTGGCTGGTACAGTACATATATATTGGCTGGTACAGTACATATATATTGGCTGGTACAGTACATATATATTGGCTGGTACAGTACATATATATTCAAAGGTGTTTAGGGTTGAATTGAAACTCCTTTTTCATTCTTTACCTGATAATTGTATTTAGGAGGTTACCTTAATTTGTTCAAGGCTTCAAAAACATATCAAAATTAATGACCGATACTTTATATGCATACACACTGTACGTTGATAGTTGACTAGCTAGAATAATAATCTAATAGATAGATGAGTAGATATATAGATAGATAGGTAATTAGGTAAACAGACAGGTACAGTATATAGCCCCACATAGGTAGGGCATCATGTAGACTTCTTAGTGTAGATATATATTATTTGATTGTAATTATAATCATGGCCTATAAATAGAATCTTGTTTTTGTTCTATTTCCCAACGCTTCACTATCCACCAGCTTGCATGATCAGGCAAACAATGAAAGAAATTTAGCCTTATTATTGACGAAATAGTGAGGTAAATGTTTGAATACAGTTTAATGCATTAAGTAAGTTGCAATATATTTACTTAAGGATACGATTACAAACACTTACATTAGCGTTTTTTGGTGTCACATGAGTGCACTTTCCGGCCCTTTTTAACGAGTAAGTTTTTTCTCGTAATATTTCGAGGCTCTTTTGCATACGAACCGGAAAGTAGATTGAAGGTACATTATGTTAGGGAGTTTAGATCTTACGGAACTTAAATTTTGAAACTGCCAGACTACAATTGCCCATAAAAATTGACGGAAAAAAAGGTCGTGTGACACGGCCTTTATTCTCGTGCTATGATTTCTTGCTGTCTCTCTGAATGGACTTCAATATTTTATTAGATTATAGCACAGAGAAGCAGTTATAGATAGACAATTACAACAGTTGCACATATACACAAGGTCTGATTGAGCGGGGTTCGATCCTGGCTGGGGCTTTAATGTTTAATAACTCACGTGCGATACTATATCTATCTATCTATATATCTATCTATCTATCTATCTATCTATCTATCTATCTATATATATATATATATACAGTATATGTGTGTGTGTGTGTGTGTGTTACTGTATATATATAAGAAGAGAGCATAAAACAGAGCAGCAACTTCATATTCTTTGTAAAACATCTGTATCTTTACCAAGATCCGGGTTAGAGAAAAAAACATTAAGAAAGCCAGCAAATGTATTTAGACACAGTGTACACAAGAGCGGGAGTTCCCCTGCAATAAATGTCGCACCTGGTATTGCCAATATATCTTAATTTATGCTTCCTCTATCCTACGCTATCTTATATTTGTATTGTCTTATATTTTCATTATCCTCTTAAATTGATTTAGTTTAATATACTTTGCCTTTTTGAGTGCCTGTTATTTTTTTTGAAATCGCACTTTTAATATGGTAAAGTTCTTGTTTACCAGTATATCGGTATTTCTTAACCTCTTTTAAAAAAATGTCTCGTGTACTTGTCTTCATATATCGTATATACTGTATGTATGCATCTATGCACTATATATATATATATATATATATATATATATATAAAATAGCCAGGGCTAGGATTCGAACTTCTACAGGTAGGGGGTCTGTTACTATTATCGCTGTGATGGTTAAAAGGAGACATCTGGTACTTCTACCTGTGTTTCTCAGCAACCACACTCGAGTAAGGGAAAGACATTTGGTTACAGTACACTCGGACGCCATAGTCTGTAGCCCACTCATAACAATACACTCGGACGCCATAGTCTGTAGCCCACTCATAACAATACACTCGGACGCCATAGTCTGTAGCCCACTCATAACAATACACTCGGACGCCATAGTCTGTAGCCCACTCATAACAATTCGTGGACCTCGTATGTTTTTCTTTCTGGCATTACTGTATATCTATCTGGATTGATATTTGGATACAATTTTCTTTTCAATAAATAGTATATATAGTTTTGCAGTTGACGTATTGAAAAATATATAAATAAATTCATTTCCAAAGACATACTTCCATAACTTGCAATAGGTGAAGTCCACGACTATTTAAGAGTGGGCTAGAGACTATGGCATCCGAGTGTACATCTACTATGGCATCCGAGTGTACATCTACTATGGCATCCGAGTGTACATCTACTATGGCATCCGAGTGTACATCTACTATGGCATCCGAGTGTACATCTACTATGGCATCCGAGTGTACAGCTACTATGGCATCCGAGTGTACATCTACTATGGCATCCGAGTGTACAGCTACTGTGGCATCCGAGTGTACAGCTACTATGGCATCCGAGTGTACATCTACTATGGCATCCGAGTGTACATCTACTATGGCATCCGAGTGTACATCTACTATGGCATCCGAGTGTACATCTACTATGGCATCCGAGTGTACATCTACTATGGCATCCGAGTGTACATCTACTATGGCATCCGAGTGTACAACTACTATGGCATCCGAGTGTACAGCTACTATGGCATCCGAGTGTACATCTACTATGGCATCCGAGTGTACATCTACTATGGCATGCGAGTGTACAGCTACTATGGCATCCGAGTGTACATCTACTATGGCATCCGAGTGTACATCTACTATGGCATCCGAGTGTACATCTACTATGGCATCCGAGTGTACATCTACTATGGCATCCGAGTGTACATCTACTATGGCATCCGAGTGTACAGCTACTATGGCATCCGAGTGTACATCTACTATGGCATCCGAGTGTACATCTACTATGGCATCCGAGTGTACATCTACTATGGCATCCGAGTGTACATCTACTATGGCATCCGAGTGTACAGCTACTATGGCATCCGAGTGTACATCTACTATGGCATCCGAGTGTACAGCTACTATGGCATCCGAGTGTACAGCTACTATGGCATCCGAGTGTACATCTACTATGGCATCCGAGTGTACAGCTACTATGGCATCCGAGTGTACATCTACTATGGCATCTGAGTGTACAGCTACTATGGCATCCGAGTGTACAGCTACTATGGCATCCGAGTGTACATCTACTATGTCATCCGAGTGTACATCTACTATGGCATCCGAGTGTACAGCTACTATGGCATCCGAGTGTACAGCTACTATGGCATCCAAGTGTACATCTACTATGGCATGCGAGTGTACAGCTACTATGGCATCCGAGTGTACAGCTACTATGGCATCCGAGTGTACATCTACTATGGCATCCGAGTGTACAGCTACTATGGCATCCGAGTGTACAGCTACTATGGCATCCGAGTGTACAGCTACTATGGCATCCGAGTGTACAGCTACTATGGCATCCGAGTGTACAGCTACTATGGCATCCGAGTGTACATCTACTATGGCATCCGAGTGTACAGCTACTATGGCATCCGAGTGTACAGCTACTATGGCATCCGAGTGTACATCTACTATGGCATCCGAGTGTACAGCTACTATGGCATCCGAGTGTACAGCTACTATGGCATCCGAGTGTACAGCTACTATGGCATCCGAGTGTACAGCTACTATGGCATCCGGGTGTACATCTACTATGGCATCCGAGTGTACAGCTACTATGGCATCCGAGTGTACAGCTACTATGGCATCCGAGTGTACATCTACTATGGCATCCGAGTGTACAACTACTATGGCATCCGAGTGTACAGCTACTATGGCATCCGAGTGTACAGCTACTATGGCATCCGAGTGTACCTATACTATGGCATCCGAGTGTACCTAGACTATGGCATCCGAGTGTACCTAGACTATGGCATCCGAGTGTACCTAGACTATGGCATCCGAGTGTACCTAGACTATGGCATCCGAGTGTACCTATACTATTGCATCCGAGTGTACATCTACTATGGCATCCGAGTGTACATCTACTATGGCATCCGAGTGTGCATCTATTATGGCATCCGAGTGTACATCTACTATGGCATCCGAGTGTACATCTACTATGGCATCCGAGTGTACATCTACTATGGCATCCGAGTGTACAGCTACTATGGCATCCGAGTGTACAGCTACTATGGCATCCGAGTGTACATCTACTATGGCATCCGAGTGTACAGCTACTATGGCATCCGAGTGTACAGCTACTATGGCATCCGAGTGTACATCTACTATGGCATCCGAGTGTACATCTACTATGGCATCCGAGTGTACAGCTACTATGGCATCCGAGTGTACAGCTACTATGGCATCCGAGTGTACAGCTACTATGGCATCCGAGTGTACAGCTACTATGGCATCCGAGTGTACAGCTACTATGGCATCCGAGTGTACAGCTACTGACAAATGTTCGTAAGCTCTTGCAATTTTTGTTATGCAAATATATCCACTTAGATTGATGGGCATATCAAATCAGCTATATGTAAATAAATAAATATATTATTTATTAATTAATGTATAGCTGATGTGATCTGAACACCAATATAATGGACATAGTTGTATAAATAAAATCGGTAGAGCTCACGAACATTTGTCAGTAGGTTTACAGTGGTTCATTTATGCATGCACATAATGGACAGTGTATATGTTGCACGGCATACGCAGATAGCCGAGGAAAGATCAGGGTTCAGAATCTCAATAAGTCCTCCTGTAGTCTGATGTGTGTGTTGGGGGGTGGGGGGGGGGGGGGGGGGGGGGGGGGGGGCGGGGGATATAAGGGGGCAAGGTCGTCTGAGAGAGAGAAGGGAGGGTGGGGTCCAGGAAAAAAAAGTAAAACACAAAAATAATATAAATTAATGAAGTGGGATACAAAAAATATGATGCCAGTGTGGCGACTCATTGTTTCGGTGGGTTAAGGATCTGTTTCTGGCTTGGGCTTGAGTCATGATGACTACTGGTCGAGTTTGTGAGGTAGAGTCGTATTTGATAACTCTAGTCGTCGGTACTAATACCCAACAACCTTAACTAAATTACGCTTCATCTCGATATGTGGCTAGACCATTGGGTATGGTCTAGTCACATGGCGATTTGAAACGCATTTAACCCTTTGAAGATTATGACGCGTTTTGACAATAGATGTTGGCTACAATTAGATTATTTTAAATAGCATATAAATGATCTGTTGACATTGATGGAAGAAGGTTGGGAATAATGAAAAGGATGGACAAAGGAAAAAGAAGAGGGGAGAGGGAAAAATGTGTATATAACATAAGAAATAGTAAAAGGTGTAACTAAGACCGAACGAATAAGTGGATAGATAGAGATAATAAACATAGACAAACTAAGACTGAAAGTGAAAGGAGAGGGCCTAGCCAATAAGATTAGTCATAGTTGCAGGATTTTTGTTTATCAATATGTTCATCTAGGCTGCTGTTGGGCAAGACATATGTTACTTTCAGGGCTGATCTGTAATTACCACACTTGTCTCACTCTCTCTAAATAGATAAATTAATAAACAAATATATATATATATATATATATATATATATATATATATATATATATATTATAATATACTATCGATCTCTCCATCTATAGTATAAACACCTACTTTTTCATTTAATTATCTACAGTACCCATCAATCTAACTACCCATATTATGTTGAACCAGTATATCTATATCTCTATCTATCTATCTATCTATCTATCTATCTATCTATCTATCTATCCATCTTTGTATCTATCTATCTTCATCACACCACCATTTCACCTCATCATCATATTATTATCTCCTCTGCGTCTCCCCATGTATAATAACTAGACCAAGCCATTATAAGCCAAATTGCATCGACCCCCTTTTGTTTTTTACTTTGACTCTTTATAACTGGAAACGACCCTTGATTATACACATCCTGTTACCACGATCATCAATAAAAACGCACACAAAACGTAATGGAGAAAGTGGTTTATATATTTTAGAGTCAGTTTTTTGGAGTAATTTGGAAAGCCCAAGGTTGGGCTTGTTATCTAGAGGTAAATTTATATATTTTAGAGTTATATTTTGAAATAAGTTGAAAAGCCAAAGGTTAGTTATTTGTTTTCTAGAGGTAAGTTTATATATTCTAGAGTGAGTTTTTTGGACCTCCATCAAACTTAAAACAAATTACCCCATGGTCCCCCTACAAGATATATTACCCCATGGTCCCCCTACAAGATATATTACCCCATGGTCCCCCTACAAGATATATTACCCCATGGTCCCCCTACAAGATATATTACCCCATGGTCCCCCTACAAGATATATATACCATGGTCCCCCTACAAGATATATTACCCCATGGTCCCCCTACAAGATATATTACCCCATGGTCCCCCTACAAGATATATTACCCCATGGTCCCCCTACAAGATATATTACCCCATGGTCCCCCTACAAGATATATTACCCCATGGTCCCCCTACAAGATATATTACCCCATGGTCCCCCTACAAGATATATTACCCCATGGTCCCCCTACAAGATATATTACCCCATGGTCCCCCTACAAGATATATTACCCCATGGTCCCCCTACAAGATATATTACCCCATGGTCCCCCTACAAGATATATTACCCCATGGTCCCCCTACAAGATATATTACCCCATGGTCCCCCTACAAGATATATTACCCCATGGTCCCCCTACAAGATATTACCCCATGGGCCCCCTACAAGATATATTACCCCATGGTCCCCCTACAAGATATATTACCCCATGGTCCCCCTACAAGATATATTACCCCATGGTCCCCCTACAAGATATATTACCCCATGGTCCCCCTACAAGATATATTACCCCATGGTCCCCCTACAAGATATATTACCCCATGGTCCCCCTACAAGATATATTACCCCATGGTCCCCCTACAAGATATATTACCCCATGGTCCCCCTACAAGATATATTTGTACATTTTTCGGTAGAAAAATGTCCCGGCCGAAGGTCGATTCCTCCTAAATTACAGGCTCGCTATCGCTCGCCAGGAAAAAATCGACACCTAAATGACACGGAAAGTCTTAATATTGTCAAAGAAAAGTGGCGAAAGGTCTTAAAATCGACAAACTATTGGAGCTAACGTCTTAAACTATGAAAATTAATGGGGCTAAAGAAGGGGGAGCAGAAAAACGACCCATCTCCCCTTAATATATTCTGGCTGAAATGAAATTATATACTTTCTTCAGACTAGGAAAGACGTCTCATTGTCCAGACTTGTAGCACTATTTCCAGTAACTCCTTCAGTTCAATTATTCCTTTGATTGATTGCAATCTGTTTAACCCCTTCTGTACCGGCGACGTCTTTAACCCCTTCTGTACCGGCGACGTCTTTAACCCCTTCTGTACCGGCGACGTCTTTAGCCCCTTCTGTACCGGCGACGTCTTTTCAGGTTTATTCTTGCTCAATTTAGACGAATTTGTTCAGTTTAGAAAGGATCTGAGGTAGTAAAAAGGGTTAAGTGAGATAGTTTAGAAGCCTGTTAATTGCTGGAGGCCCTTTTAAACTGAATGAAATCGCCTAATAGTAGACAGAATAAAGTTAAAATGACGTTGTCGGAATAGAAGGGGTTCACACTTGACGATTTTATTACGCTCAGGAAAGACCTCTCGTAACCAAAGGGGTATATTTCAATGTCCCAAGTTCGATGCCTGATTTCATAATTATGGAGTAACACAATCCAAACTATGAATGTGATCAATGCAGTGAATTTAAATATAGTGTATTGTGGTTTTATGAAGTGTATTGCATTGTATTTTATTGTATATTATATTAGCTTATTTTGTCTTTTGTTGGATTAGTTTTACATGTTGTTGTACTGCATTGCATTCCATTGCATTGAATTGTATTGTAAGGTTTTGAACTATACTGTATTGTATTATAGTTGTATTGCAATGCCTTATTCTGAAGTGTATTGGCTGATAACATCTCTGTTCTCCTGAAGTCGTTAGGAAGTGTATTGTAATTTGTAGCCAATTATTTTGACCCTATTTAGTACCACGACCTTGGCTATGACAGGCCGTAAGGTTTGGGCATGACATACATAAATAGTAAATAACACACACACACACACACACACACACACATCCATGCATACACTCATTCATACATACACGCACATACAAACATGCATACCTACACACACCTTAAAACTCAAGACTCTCATTCTTCCTATGTTTCTGCCCGGAATCAAGCCAAATCTGTTCTTCGACTTGCCAAACACTCTTTAATCAATAATAAATGCACTGAACTATCCAACTCTAGCTCTTCCCAAGCTTTCTGGCATCTAGCCAAAAACCTCTCCAACAATTTATCTTCCTCGTCTTTCCCTCCCCTTTCCCACTCTGATGGCACAACCATCACTTCTTCCTCTGACAAAGCTAAACTCTTCACTCAAACTTTTGCTAGAAAATCCACCTTGGATGATTCCGGTGCTATTCCTCCCTCTCCATCCTCCTCTCTCTTACTTATGCCTAATATCCTAATCTCTTCTAAAGATGTACTTTCTACCCTCTCTGGGCTTAATACTAATAAGGCATACAGTCCGGACGGTGTTCCTTCTGTTGTTCTCAAAAATTGTGCTTCCGTGCTGACTCCCTCTCTAGGCAAACTCTTTCGTCTCTGTCTATCCTCTAATGTCTTCCCTTCATGCTGGAAGTTTGCTCACATTCAACCTGTCCC
>CM064528.1:15101683-15114183 GCA_032716605.1 Paralithodes platypus | reverse complement strand
TGAATGGGGCCGAATGGATACAAGCCAGAGAAAGAGAGAAAAGGACAGAAATAACAAAAAGCAGGTCACCCCCCTTAAAGGCAGCTGGCATAATGAAAGGCCCGGTGGATGCGAGACTAATGGTAACAGTCTCAAAATATATGTCGGGCAGATGTTGAATTAGATGCGTCAACGGAAAGAAGGTGTGTTAAATAGATTCTCAATTTAGGCACAGCTATCTGTCAAACACATCACTTATTCCCACGTTTTCCTTCCTTATCAGGCGTTGTGAAAGGAAAGAAGAATTGCTTAACCCCTTCTGTACCAGCGACATCGTATTTATTTGATTTCCGCTACATTTAGACGATTTTATGTTGCTTAGGAAGAAAATATGGCAGCTAATAAGATTAATTGAGATAGTCTGTAGCCTCTTGATTGTTAAAGCTCCTCCTTAAACCGAATAATATCATCTAATAGTTGCCAGAATCGAATGAAAAGCACGTCACCGGTACTGAACGGGTTAAGAATACCAGCGTTATAGTCATCCAACTAATGGGGCGACGCAAAGAACTAAACTATTAAGGGGAGATCTCCACTTGAGGGATTTTCTTCTTGACCTCTTTCTCCCTCATGTTTAGCCCCATTGCTTTGGATATTATAAAACGTTTGCCCCATTAGTTTAGCGATTTTAAGAACTTTCACCCCATATTAAGACCTTTCGTGCCATTCAGGTGTAAATTTTATCCTGGCGAGCGATAGCGAGCCTGTAATTTAAGAGGAACCGGCCTTCGGCCGGGAAATTTTTCTACCGAAAAATGTACAAATATATCTTGAAAGGGACTCAAGGGGGTGTAATGTTAAGCTTGATGGAGGTCTAGGGAACAAACTAAATACCTCCCCTTAAGGAGCAACAAAATTTAATATGAGGTCTAAACAAAAAGAGAGAGAAAAAAAATTACCCAACCCTCATGTTAGATATACTGTATTTATTGCCACTAGATTGGTGTGTGTGTGTGTGTGTGTGTGTGTGTGTGTGTGTGTGTGTGTGTGTGTGTGTGTGTGTGTGTGTGTGTTACTGTGGGGAATTCCGACGCCAAAACTCCTCCTCGTGGGGTGTCGGTTATATTATGGCGGAGTTTAAACACAGCCCAGCACAGTAGTATTTATAAGTTGTGTCCTTCCTTCCAAGATTTCAATTTGTTCATCCCTCTAGTATAATGAAACATGTCAGTAAAATAATTATAAAACAAATAAAAAGGTAAAATGAGAAATATCAGTACAAAACATAACAATAAATAAATAAAACAAATAACAAAAAAGAACAATTATATCTGGCACATGCACAAAATCCCTTGTTTTTAGCTGTATTCAGAGTTTTAAGCAGAAATGTATTGTATACCAAGAATCCATTCCACTAAAGACGGTGGCAGTTGTCACCGAAACTGGTTGGAATATAATTATGGATTTTGTCTGTGTTAAAATGTTCTTGTTTGTCACAGACATCAAATTGTATTTTTTTGTTTATATATATTTTTACCTGGTACAAACTTGAACCCCTTAGCTCTTGTTATTTTGATACCTAAAAGAAATATAGTAAACTATTAGTATATCTGAGAAGCTACAGTATATCAATACCAAACTTTAAATTACCAACATAATTCGCTTCTGAATCTTGGTAACAGCTCAGTAATCAAAATAATGACAAGGCAGTTTCTCTCTCTCTCTCTCTCTCTCTCTCTCAAAAAAAAAAAAAAAAAAAAAAAAAAAATATATATATATATATATCTATATATAGTTGGCGTAGAAGCCTATCTGGTCTCGAAGTTGGTTATTCATAGGACAATTTCCAATATACAATATAGTTTTCAACACTGGAACAAAGACAGAATTACACGATTATCCACGAATAACTCTGAGAATGACTGGTGACTAATATGGTGTCTTGATAATGATTAGGTTCATCTTCTAAATCTTGAAAACAGTTATAAAGAGATGGGTAGACAGTTAGATAGGTACACAGATACATGGATAGCTAGTTAAATAGGTACATATATAGACAGACAGATAGATATATAAATAGATAGACAGATAGATAATTTTTTTAGACATATAGATAGATATATAAATAGATATAAGGATAAATATTGGATATATATATATATAGATAGATAGATAGATAGAAAAATACAAATGAAAGTGTTTAGAGAGTGAGAGTGGTTACGCATCCGGAATATACAGTAGACACCTTACGTAATATATATATAGCCCAGATACAACCCAAACTGAAGAGTCGGTTTACATTACATTATGAGGTAGGTCTCAGGTGTAAGGGATAGGTGAGAGAAATGGAGTAGGGGGGGGGGGTATCCGCTACGAGTCATTACGTAATTTGGAGGGGGTTTGATAATAATAATAATACTAATAATAATAATGATACTAATAATACTACTACTACTACTAATAATAATAGTAATAATATAAGTAAACTTCGAAAAGTAGATAGAATGAATATAAACACAATGAGAGGAGGAACACTTTATTGACAACGTTTCGCCAATGGCATACACACATTAGGAAGCTTCGTTTGCGATGGTCGAGGGTTCCTATTGGGCCATAAACTTTGCCTTAGAGTGTAAATTTCTACCGTTTGTCCCCCTTACTCACATAAACAAATACAAAAACAAATAAAAGGCACAATCGGCGAAAATGTGGTGAAAAGTGATGGCCAAATTCGGCACCGGGATCGAGTATTGCCGGAAGAACTGTTGGTGTGACGCCTCCTACTACTGAAGAAGGGTTACGGGAGGCTTGGGTTACACAGGGAAGGCCAGGAAGGTGTGAAACAGAGGGGGGTAACGGGCTGTAGGGGCACAGTGGCTATTTTGTTGGTCTATTATTTATTTATTTATTTATTTTATAGTTTCCTCGCTAGACCTCCATCAAGCTTTAAAACAAAAATCCTACAACCCCCTTCAAGATAAATTTGTAAATTTTTCGGTACAAGCATGTCCCGGCCGAAGGCCGATTCCTATTAAAATTAACGGCTCGTTATCGCTCGCCAGGAAAAAATACATCTAAATGGCACAGAAGGTCTTAAAATTGACAACGAAATGGGGTGACAGGTGTTCAAATCGACAAACTAATGGGGCGAACGTCTTAAAATCTGAAAACAAATGGGACTAAGCATGAGGAAGAAGGGGGACCACAAAAACGACCCATCTGCCCTCAAACGGGTCCCTAGCGCGCGGAGAGACAGGCCAGGGGGGGGGGGGGGTGAGACTGGCATAATAGGCGTGAAGCAGGTTGGTGGGTGTAGTGGTGCGAGACAGGCAAGGGGTGAGACTGGCATAATAGGCGTGAAGCAGGTTGGTGGGTGTGGAGGTGCGAGACAGGCAAGGGGTGAGACTGGCATAATAGGCGTGAAGCAGGTTGGTGGGTGTGGTGGTGCGAGACAGGCAAGGGGTGAGACTGGCATAATAGGCGTGAAGCAGGTTGGTGGGTGTGGTGGTGCGAGACAGGCAAGGGGTGAAACTGGCATAATAGGCGTGAAGCAGGTTGGTGGGTGTGGTGGTGCGAGACAGGCAAGGGGTGAGACTGGCATAATAGGCGTGAAGCAGGTTGGTGGGTGTGGAGGTGCGAGACAGGCAAGGGGTGAAACTGGCATAATAGGCGTGAAGCAGGTTGGTGGGTGTGGTGGTGCGAGACAGGCCAGGGGTGAGACTGGCGTAATAGGCGTGAAGCAGGTTGGTGGGTGTGGTGGTGCGAGACAGGCCAGGGGTGAGACTGGCATAATAGGCGTGAAGCAGGTTGGTGGGTGTGGTGGTGCGAGACAGGCCAGGGGGGGTGAGACTGGCATAATAGGCGTGAAGCAGGTTGGTGGGTGTGGTGGTGCGAGACAGGCCAGGGGGGGTGAGACTGGCATAATAGGCGTGAAGCAGGTTGGTGGGTGTGGTGGTGCGAGACAGGCCAGGGGGGGGTGAGACTGGCATAATAGGCGTGAAGCAGGTTGGTGGGTGTGGAGGTGCGAGACAGGCCAGGGGGGGGGGGGGTGAGACTGGCATAATAGGCGTGAAGCAGGTTAGTGGGTGTGGTGGTGCGAGACTGTTGTTGTGGTTTGGTAACATGATTGGGGTGACAGACGGGATGGTTCGATTACTGATTGAATAACTCACTGAGGACGAGAATGGTTGACTGGCTGACTAATTGACTGTTTGACTGACTAATTGACTGACTGACTGACTGACTAATTGACTGACTGACTGACTGACTAATTGACTGTTTGACTGACTGACTGACTAATTGACTGACTGACTAATTGATTGACTGACTGATTAATTGACTGATTTCTTGACTGACTGATTAATTGACTGACTGACTAATTGATTGACTGACTGATTAACTGACTGACTATGGGAGTTTGGCGCTATATATAGTGCTTTGGAGGTATTTATGCAATTTAGGAAGGTAATCAAAATTACACATAATTGAAATACTTTACCTCCTCGATTAAGGGGCTAGTGGCCGTTTTGTTTTGTCTATTAATGCATGCATTAGTTTATTTTTTAGTTTCCTCGCTAGACCTCCATCAAGATTAGAAAAACACTCCCTAGACCCCCCTTCAAGATAAATGTGTACATTTTTCGGTAGAAAACTGTCCCGGCCGAAGGCCGATTCCTTCTAAAATTACAGGATCGCTACCATTCCCCAGGAAAAAATCGACACCTAAATGGCAGGAAAGGCCTCATAATTGATACAGAAATAGGGCGATAGGTTTCAAAATCGCCAAACTAATGGAACGAACGTCTTAAAATATATAAATTGATATGCTAAACATGAGGGAGAAGGGGGTGCAGAGAAAGCGACTACCTCTCCCTTAATTTTACTTGAAGGTGTAATATATATAAACAGTATATATATATATATATATATATATATATATATATATATATATATATATATATATATATATATATATATATGAACAGTATATATATATATATATATATATATATATATATATATATATATAATATATAGGTATAGTGGCTATAGGCTGTGTTGGGAGGTACTTTATAATTCATATAAGCTAGGTAAGGTGTTGTGGCTATAGCTTGGGGCTGGAAGTACTCTAGGGCAGCGGTAAGATAGAGGATTTGGGATGGTTTTAGATTACGATGAGGGATGCTATAGGATTGCTATAAGATAAGTGAAGTGGGATGGATTAAGGGGAGATGGGTCGTTTTCGTGGGCCATCTTCTTTCTCATATTTAGCCCCATTAGTTTTTAGATTTTATGACGTTCGGCTCATTTGTTCGCCGATTTTAAGACCTTTCACCCCATTTCCTTGTCAATATTATTACTGTTCACGTCATTTACGTTAGGTGTCGATTTTTTCCAGGCGATCGATAGCAAACCTATAATTTAAGAGGAAGGACATATTTCTATTGATAAATGTACAAATTTATCTAGGAGGAGGAACTTGGGGTGTTGTTTTGTTTGTTTTTAGTTTGTTGGAGGTCTAGGGAGGTAAATAAACACATAAACATATATGTAAATGAGCAAATAAATACGCCCATCCCTCCTTAATGTTGTGGTGGCAGTGGAAGGACTCGATAGATACATTTCATAGAGGGGCTGGAGTGTGTGTGTGTGGGGGAGGGGGGGGGGGGGGGGGGGGGGGGGGGGGGGGGGGGG
The DNA here is from genome assembly GCA_032716605.1 of Paralithodes platypus. Classification (NCBI taxonomy): domain Eukaryota; kingdom Metazoa; phylum Arthropoda; class Malacostraca; order Decapoda; family Lithodidae; genus Paralithodes; species Paralithodes platypus. Next base: position 15,108,510 of record CM064528.1, on the reverse strand, counting down.
TAGTCATCCGTTATTACATTTTATTATATTATTTTGCCAGCACCTTATTTGATGGACATATAATAATAAGCTTGGACAAGGATTCGAACCTGCATACATGAATGTGCCGACTGCTCTGCCTACTAGACCACTAAGGGGGATGTCCCAGCTGTGGTCTATAGTTGGCAAAGTATCAGCCTGTACAGGTTACAATTCTGGTCCTAAAATATACCTGTATCTTCTTTCATAACTCCTACTATGGGTTTCAGAGGCCGAGTTACATGAATACGTGAATAACGTATTAAGGGGAGGTATTTAGTTTGTTCCCTAGACCTCCATCAAGCTTAAAATTACACCCCCTGGAGTCCCTTTCAAGATAAATTTGTACATTTTTCGGTAGAAAATGTCTCGGCCGAAGGCCGGTTCCTCTTAAATTACAGGCTCGCTATCGCTCGCCAGGATAAAATTTACACCTGAATAGCACGAAAGGTCTTAATATGGGTGAAAGTTCTTAAAATCGCTAAACTAATGGGGCAAACGTTTTATAATATCAAAAGCAATGGGGCTAAACATGAGGGAGAAATGGGTCAAGAAAAAAAATCCCTCGAGTGGAGATCTCCCCTTAACAAACAGTTGGATCAGTATGATATTTGCCAGAGTTTGTTTCACACCGTCCCCTAATTTTCGTCAATATAGTACATTACCAAAAGTAGAGAATTAAGCCACTTGTCCCTGACTTGTGAGGTTAAAGTCACACCTGAATGACTAAGAAACGGACAAGGCTACCAAGACGTACCTGTGAAAACCGCCAAACCATTATTGCTCTGCCATCAAACACGGTCAATATCACCCACCACCCTACCCTACTGTCGCCTTTACATTGAGGTTATCTGTCACTATCAAATGGGAATATACACAAACAGTGTGTGAAATTAAGCTTGATGAAGGTGTATGGAGCATATTACAAACCTCCCCTTAATGGCTTAAGGGGGGATGGTTCACTTTTTGGTAGATTTTTCACTTATTTATTATTTCTTTAGTTTCCTCCCTAGAACTCCATCAAACTTAAAAAAAGCATCCATCAGATCCCCCTCCTAGATTAATTTGTACATTTTTCGGTAGAAAACTGTCCCGGCCGAAGGCCGGTTACTCTTATGATTACAGGCTCGCTATCGCTCGCCAGGAGAAAATTGACACCTAAATGGCACGAAAGCTTTTAAAATTGACAACAAAATGGGGCAAAAGGTATTAAAATCGCCAAACTAATGGGCCGAACGTCATAAAATTTGAAAACTATTGGGGGTAAGCATTAGGAAGAAGGGTGACCAGAAAAAACAGCCCATGTCCCCTTAAGGCTCCAAATGATGATCCAATAGTCCGTAAATTATTGTAGTCCACTGTACCCCCCCCCCCCCCCCGAGAACCAGGTAACCGGATCCTCCTCCTTCACTCTCGCTTCTTATAACACAAGGACGACCTCTACGTATCCCTCCACCGGCAGGCTATTCAGTAGAAGTAGGCTAGAAAGCTTAAGGGGGGGCCACCTCGCCTTTTTTTTTCTCTCTCTCTCCCTCTCTCTTTGGCTTGTATCCATTCGGCCCCATTCAGCCTACTGTTTTAAGACGCTTACCCCCATCCAGTTGAAAATATTTTCCTGGCGAGCGGTAGCGAGCCAGCATACATATATATTGTTTTGACAGCAAGCTAAATTTTTGCATTTTTCGATAACAAAAATTCTCCGGCGAAGCCGGATTTCTTCATACAATGCTGGCTCGCTATCGCTTGCCAGGAAGAAATCGACACCTGGATGGGGATAAACGTCTTAAAACAGTTGGCTGAATGGGGCCGAATGGATACAAGCCAGAGAAAGAGAGAAATAGAGAGATAGAGAAAAAAAGCAGGTGACCCCCCTTGACCCAAAACCTCTCTAACGCACAAAGGACTGGAGTAAATGGGCTGTTTATTTCCACACCCATTCCCTCTGGCTGGCTCTCCCCAAATGGTAGACATATTGGTTTGATTACTCTTGTCCCTTTTGAGTTATAGAGGTTAGTGGTCAAAATTTTGGCCTGATTATAATGAATAGAGTATATGAGGGCAACTCGAGAATAGAGTATATGAGGGCAACTCGAGAGTAGAGTATATGAGGGCAACTCGAGAATAGAGTATATGAGGGCAACTCGAGAATAGAGTATATGAGGGCAACTCGAGAATAGAGTATATGAGGGCAACTCGAGAATAGAGTATATGAGGGCAACTCGAGAATAGAGTATATGAGGGCAACTCGAGAATAGAGTATATGAGGGCAACTCGAGAATAGAGTATATGAGGGCAACTCGAGAATAGAGTATATGAGGGCAACTCGAGAATAGAGTATATGAGGGCAACTCGAGAATAGAGTATATGAGGGCAACTCGAGAATAGAGTATATGAGGGCAACTCGAGAATAGAGTATATGAGGGCAACTCGAGAATAGAGTATATGAGGGCAACTCGAGAATAGAGTATATGAGGGCAACTCGAGAATAGAGTATATGAAGGCAACTCGAGAATAGAGTATATGAAGGCAACTCGAGAATAGAGTATATGAGGGCAACTCGAGAATAGAGTATATGAGGGCAACTCGAGAGTAGAGTATATGAGGGCAACTCGAGAATAGAGTATATGAGGGCAACTCGAGAATAGAGTATATGAGGGCAACTCGAGAATAAACATTTTGAGAACCACAGTGACACAAACCTTTATATTGAAAATGAAATGAAGAAGAAAGAGGCATATCAAACTAAAACAAAGGCAGTAGTGGAAGTGATGAAAGTAGAACTAGAAGAACATTAACAATACAAATACTACTACTACTATTACTACTACTACTACTACTACTACTACTAATAATAATAATAATAATAATAATAAAGCATAAATAATAATAATAATATTGATAATAATAATGATAATAGTAAAATAATAGTAACAATAATATTAATAAAACAGAACCAAGGAAAGCACTACAGTAATAGCATAAGTAGCAAACGAAGAACTAAATAACAATAACAAAACATAATAACAACAAGAATAACAATACAAACAATAAACCAAAAGTCACTCTCTCTTAATAAACAACAAGTCTGCTTCAGTTAAAAAGCGTCTATCTTATTTTGTATTATTAGTATTTATTTTGTTTATCTCTTCTGCTCGACTCTTGCCTGTTTTCTAACCTGTTTACGTTTCATGTCATCAGTCTCTTACACCACGGGATGCTTCCTTCAGTGACTCAGCTTGGGTTTATAATCTACGGACTCTATTATTGGATTCAAAGATAGTCAATACATATAGTCACAGACAATTAAGCAACCGACAAACAATTACCAATAACACACACACACACACACACACACACACACACAAACACACACACCACCACTAACACCAACACAATACACTCAAAACTTAATGAACCAATTCCATCTTTTTCGGTCACTTCTTAACTCAAACACAGGCAATGAATCGCAAAGCTCAGATCAAACAGACTTGGGGTGGAGCCTCGCGGAAATGGGATATATTCTACATTTTATATACAGTATGTATATATCAAGATGGGGTGATAACTTTTTTTTTATTCGATTGATATTTTAGTCGAAATGGTAAGGTAGAGAGAATTATATAAAGGATTTGGTGAAGTATATGTTGACAAGGGAATGGAGTTCTCGCAGGGAGGCTCCAGTCCTGACGTTCTTCTTGACTTACAGTGTTCTGGATTAATAATCCTATAGGGTTGACAGCCTCATAACTAACTATATGTTAATGAGTCTTTTCCTGTTCTTTCCGGCTGTCTATTTATCTTTCTTTATGTCTGCCTGCCTGTCTGTAAACAATAAATAAAGGATAGTTAACTTTTCCTGTTATATTTAGGATATGGAGAAATCCAACTTTTAAGGAAATATTCCAAACCATACCAAGTCGTGATGGAGTGGGTTAAAGCATGGACCCTAGTTCTGACTGTCTGTGGTTCGATCCTGGGTGACAGTAAGAACATTTATTCATATAACTCACGTATATTTGTGATAAATATATATATATACTGTAATTATATATATATATATATATATATATATATATATATATATATATATATATATATATATATAATGTATGCCGGTATATATAATTTCACAATAACAATCCAAACGTATGACTGTGAAGGACATACCAGAGAGGGGAAGGGGAAGCAAACAAATACCTTTTATTTATAAGAATCTCTGTCGAACAAAAACTCTTTAAAATTATTAACCCTCTCAGTACTAGGACGCCTATCTTCATTTTATTCTGGCTCACACTAGACGATTGTATACAGCATAGGAGGGATCTCTAGCAATCAATGGGTATAATTTATCTCTATTATCCCTTTGACTCCCACAGATCCTTTCAAAATGTAATAAAATCGTCTAATAGCAGCCAAAATCAAATGAATATGTACCTCTTCGTATACTGAGAGGCTTGGATGACTGTCATACATAATTTAACCCTTTCGAGATACGATGACGCATTTCTTTTCCGTTTTCTGGCTATTATTAGGCGATTTTATTCAGATTAGGAAGGGCATACGGGAGTCAGAGGGTTAAATAAGATAGTCGTTACCCTTATAATCTCAGCAGATCGTTCTTAAGCTGTATAACATCGTCTAATGCGGCATAATCTTCAAAGGGTTAAGGAATCCTCTAAACCAGTACCGCGCAAACAGCCCAAGTTTCTTGCGATGCTCCTGGGTACACACATAGCACTGGTCGGCAAATAGCAACTACTATTTTTACCCCCCGTCTCTTATTAAAGTGGTCTTAATGCTCCTGGTTATGTGGTTCTGTCCCCGTGGCCTTTAAGATGGTAGGGGGGGTGGCGGGGGGGACACTACCATTTACCACCCTTAAACAGGATTCACTTTAAGGGGGGGATTTTTAGTTTGGTCCCTATACTTCCATTAAGCTTAGAAAAACTCCCCCTAGACCCAATTTCAAGATACATTTGTAAATTTTTCGGCAGAATAATGTTCCGGCCAAAGGCAGGTCCCTCCTATAATCAGAGGCTCGCTTTCGCTCGCCAGGAGAATATCGACACCTAAAGGCCACGAAAGGTCTCAACATCGCCAAACTAACGGAACGAACGTATTAAAACCTTAAAACTAATATGCTAAACATGAGGGAGAAGGGAGGCCAGAAAAAGGCGAGTACTACCCCCTTAAAGTGGTGTGAATGCTACTGGGTATGTGGTTCTGTCCCCGTGGCCTTTAACATGTTAGGGGGGAACGACGCTACCACTTAACACTCTCAAGATTGTGACGCATGTTGACAGTTTATCATGGCTATCTTTAGACGATTGTATGCAATTTAGGAACGACCGGTGGGAGTTATGAGGGTAACGAGGCCTTACTTTGTGGTTAAGTGCCCTAGTAATTACCCCCTCCATTCGTCTAAACATTAGGCTACCATAGCGGAGTTGGGAGTATGTACATGTTTACATTAATATGCAGTATTCGAGAAAGCATAATATATCGTAGGCTTGTGTATAAAACTGTAACTGTCTTAATAGCGTAATGCTTAGTGTGCGGAATTTCGGTGTGAGTATCCTAGGTTCGAGTCCTTGGAGTACCACATGTATTCATTACTTTCATTGATTTCATTAGGTAGGTGTATTTGTAAATTAATTGGTGGGTTGGTGAAAACAAATATAAATTAACCCTCTGACTTCCATATACCCTTCCTAATCTGAATACAAAAGTCTGATAATAGCCATAACACAGAAAAGGAATGGGTAATCGTATCTTCTAAAAGTTAAATAGGAAGCACATTAACTCAATATCTGTCAATATGTGATCGGCCACTGTATTTTGGTAACATGTATGGGATATTTGGTATTTGCATCGGCGGCTAGATTGGAGGTAGATTATATTTAACCCCTTGTGTACTGGCGACGTCTTTTCAATTGTATTTTAGCTATAATTTGATGATTTTGTCCAGTTTAAGAAGGATCTGAGGTAATAAAAAGGTTTAAGTGAGATAGTTCGAAACCTTTTAAATTGCTGGAGGGCCTTTTAAAACTGAATGAAAACGTCTACTAGTAGCCAGAATTAAAATGACAGCCTCGATACTGAAAGGGTTAAGTGACTCAATTGTTATAAACTATACTCTGTTTCATTTCATCTGACGATAAATTGATTCCCTTAGCAGCTAATTTTTCGATACTTAATTAATAGAAAAATATGAAACTACTGTCTGCATCATATTAAGACCAAGTCTATATAATTAGCACCATATTTCACTACACAATCTTCATAATAACTCAGAAATCTTGATGGGAACCCTGCAATTTACCGCCAGTTGAAAATAAACAGGGCATAGCAATGAAAAGCTACCAGGCCAAGGTGGGCGAACAAATATACCTGGCAAAATACTCGAGTGACTTGGTCTTTAATAATGTCAGGTGCCAATAGCAGTGACCATGGGATATTGACTTTAAGGGGAGATGAGCCGTTTTTCTGGTCCCCCTTCTTCCTTATGTTTAGCCCCATTAGTTTTCAGATTTTAAGATGTGTGCCTCATTAGTTTGTCGATTTTAAGACTTTTCGCCCCATTTCTTTGTCAATACTTAGACCTTTCGTGCTATTTAAGTGACAATTTTTTTTCCTAGCGAACGAAAGTGAGCCTGTAATCTTGGAAGAACTACCGAAAAATTTACAAATTATTCTAGGAGGGAGATCTAATGGATGTTTTTTCAGTTTGATGGAGGTCTAGGGAGGAACCTAAAATAATAATAAATATATGAAGAAATCAACCCAAAAATAAACCTTTCCCCCCTTAA
>CM064528.1:15066683-15096683 GCA_032716605.1 Paralithodes platypus | reverse complement strand
TTCATTAATTAATTTGGAGGTGTTTGGTGTTGGAGTGAAATTAATAACATAATTATAATATAAATGGGTTATTTTGCTTATGTACATTTTTTCATTATCCTGTCTATTAATATTTTCATAAAATGTTCGTTGATAGTGTACTTTAGAATATTTCAACATATTTTTTTAATAACCTTTGACATATACATTTGCGATAGAAAGATCATGTTTGTATAATATTGTCTATGATTGTATGTTATGTATGTTTGTATATCTGACATGTTTTACGTGCGTTTATGTTTATGTATGCAGGCATGGATATTATGTATGTATGTATTTTTGTATGGTTATATGCATGTATATTTTTATGGACGAATGTATATATGCACAGTATGTATGTAAGCATGTATGCATGCATCGATGTATGCTGTATGTGAGCAAGGACTGAATGCATGAAAGTACAGCAGGTATGAGGGTATATCTGCTATGAAGGTAGGTGTTCATGTACTAATATATTAATATATTCATATTTATGCATTTTTCCTATCCCCCCCCCCCCTCCCCCCACGTGCGTCTGTCCCACACATTATAGATCACCTTTTATATAATGATTGGTTAACTGTACTGGGGTGTGGTGCAGGGAGGGAAGGATGGGGAGGGAAGAGAGGGAAGGATGGGAGGGAAGGGAAAGAAGGGAAGGATACGGAGGGAGGAGAGGAGGATGGAAGAATGGGAAGAGGAGCGGGGTTGAGGAAGGATGGGATAGGGAGAAAGTGTAAGAAGTAATGGGAGAGCATAGGATGCAGGTAGGATAGATGGAGAGAGAGTGGGAGAGAGGGATGGAAGAGTGTTGGAGAGAAACAGGCAAGGGTGAGAGATGGAAGAAAGGGAGAGTAAGGGAGGAAGGATGAGATAGTACAAAGAAGTTGTTGTTGTTGTTGTTCCCAGGCTGCCTGGCCGAACAGCCCCAAGGTCCCGAGCAAGGCCACAGAGCGCCCCCACAAAACCCTCCCTGCTTACCACTAACAAAACCCAGGTAACCGAAGCCACTCTAAGGCAGGGAGCTGAGGAGGGCGCGGAAACGCCCGGGAAACCAAAGCCCCACCCAAGGCCCTGTGCCCCTCAGAAATTATGAAGGGAAAGTTGAGGGGCAAGGGAAAAATGTGACGCTTTGGCTCCCAATCTGCCAACTTTTAGGTTGGCAGTAGGGAGGTCGATCCACGGAAAAGACGCTGTCATTTGAGATCTAGAAGATATATAAGTAAAAGGAACAGTCAGAGTAAGCTATGGGTATGGCAGAGATCGCTCAGCTCTCCCTCTGATAGACCAGCCCATCACCACATGACTAGAACCCAATCCTCTCAGCATCAGCTAGGAAAGGCCCTAGAAAGCCGCCTTTGGCGGGGGGATAGCTCCCCTACTTCAACTCCTTTCAGAGTTGGGCACCCGCCCTAAGAAGTACTAATTATTACAATGAAAAGCAACACACAAGATATTAATGGGACCTCTCGGGGGTGCTTGTGGACATCAATGCACAGATGTCTGGTAATGTTTGAACTTAAAGGGACGACGATATGCCAACACTCATCTAGCAACAAGTGGCGTGTTTATATATGGTATTTTTCTTATTTTCTTTCTATATACTGTATACAGTATATTGTTTAGAGATAATAATTAGAGGAAGGAAAAACGTGGCAAAAATTAAGCAACCAAGATCTCATAGTTCCATTCGATATTCTCAGCGTCTTGCACGACGACTGAAAATCTTACAGTCCCCAGCTTGACACTCTGAAAAAAGAGAGAGAAAAAAAAGTAGGGCGTGGCGGATGCAGGGCGCAGGAAAGACAATGTAGGCGGGACAGCAAGACTGATGGTGCTGGGAGAGACTAAATATGCCGCCCAGGAAAAATAAGAGGGGGGAGGGGGAGGGGGGGGGGGGGGGGGAGCAATCTTAAGGCGTGGTAGAGGGGCGTGGGGCATCTGAGAGAATAGTGAGAAGGAAAAGACGAATGAACAGAAGGAGGAGGATAAGAAGGAGTGGCAGAGAGAAGAAGTAGGAATTATTATGAGTAAGTATAAATTATGAGGAACAGAAGATTGAAAAGGAGGAAGAAAAGAAAAATATGGAGATGATAACGTCGACTTCAAGCAATATTGAATTGTATGATGATTGGTGATACTAGCTTTAGAAGTATCAAAACTACGACTGTTTGATGTATGAGACGAAAGGTGATTCCAATCTTGCTTCATTGTACCCTTCTAATTTAAGGGGTCCTCCACTCTTCCACCAACCTGATATTATTGTCAGTCATAAAAATAAACTTATTAACATTATCTATCTAAAACGAAACTTGTCGTCAAAGAGCCTCGTATATCACCCAATAATGTACTGTAACCCTGTACTACGTTCTAGACTAAATTAATGTATTCAATCAATCAATCAAAGTCACCCCCGAAGGATCCTCCTATACAGATTCCTATGAGTGAGGAACCGCTAAAGGGGGCCCTAATTTGTAACCTTATCCTAATGCCCCCACTCTCTTTAAGTTCCCCAAGAGAGTCCATCAACTTGGAACCCCCTGGATCCCATTATGATGCTTCCTCCCAGTATTTATAAGTAGCTGTATTGATATTATGGTATGTTGTGTTATTTATAAGTAGCTGTATTGATATTATGGTATGTTGTGTTATTTTATGATATTAAACGTAAAACGAACTATATTCATCTTTGGCATAATTGATTAGTTCTGGACAAAAACAAGTTTGACAATATTTTGATTGATGATTAACCTCTTTCCAAACTTCCAGGCAAATTATTTAACCCCTTCACTACGATGATGCCAATTTACTTATATTCTGGATATCATTAGACAATTATATGCAGCTTAAGCGGGTATTACACAAGGCAAAGTTCCCTCCTTATTTCCGGCCCCGACTCTCCGCTTGCAGTCAGTAGCTCCGACAGATACTATCACACACGCATAGGCTTTGCCGCGGCAGTAAGCAACCTACGTGGATTGAAATAGACAAATATAATGTAATAAAACCCAGTCTATACGCTAATGTTGCTGTTGTTAGTGTTTAAAGCTCATACAAGCAGCTTTGAGGTAGTTTTCACAATCTATACAACCTGACGTCGCTTCTAGTCTTCGCAGCAGCAGTAAATGTTGTTACATTGTGGGTGTGTTCTTTTTTACCTAAAATGTAGAGTAACATCTCTTAAAATCGACAACTTTATAGGACCTAATCTACTCGTTAGTATTGTAATTTTTCATGTGTGGAGTTTAAATGAGGAGATAATTCGAAGTTTGTGGAGGTTTTCGAAGATTTTTAGCTATTCATACCAATCGCTCCAGCACAAGGTAGTGGGTTTTTAGTATCTTACAGGTCCGGGTACAGCTTCATTGCCACCATAAAGAACTACAAACCAATACAGTACTAAAAAAGGTCCTCACCAATGACTAGCTTCTCTCTCAACACCACAGACCTTGGTGGCGTGGATTAAAAACTACATTACCCCGGCCACTGAGTCTTATCCATGAACTACATTACCCCGGCCACTGAGTCTTATCCATGAACTACATTACCCCGGCCACTGAGTCTTATCCATGAACTACATTACCCCGGCCACTGAGTCTTATCCATGAACTACATTACCCCGGCCACTGAGTCTTATCCATGAACTACATTACCCCGGCCACTGAGTCTTATACATGAACTACATTACCCCGGCCACTGAGTCTTATCCATGAACTACATTACCCCGGCCACTGAGTCTTATCCATGAACTACATTACCCGGCCACTGAGTCTTATACATGAACTACATTACCCCGGCCACTGTGTCTTAGTCATGAACTACATTACCCCGGCCACTGAGTCTTATCCATGAACTACATTACCCCGGCCACTGAGTCTTATCCATGAACTACATTACCCCGGCCACTGAGTCTTATCCATGAACTACATTACCCCGGCCACTGAGTCTTATCCATGAACTACATTACCCCGGCCACTGAGTCTTATCCATGAACTACATTACCCCGGCCACTGAGTCTTATCCATGAACTACAATACCCCGGCCACTGAGTCTTATCCATGAACTACATTACCCCGGCCACTGAGTCTTATCCATGAACTACATTACCCCGGCCACTGAGTCTTATCCATGAACTACATTACCCCGGCCACTGAGTCTTATCCATGAACTACATTACCCCGGCCACTGAGTCTTATCCATGAACTACATTACCCCGGCCACTGAGTCTTATCCATGAACTACATTACCCCGGCCACTGAGTCTTATCCATGAACTACAATACCCCGGCCACTGAGTCTTATCCATGAACTACAATACCCCGGCCACTGAGTCTTATCCATGAACTACATTACCCCGGCCACTGAGTCTTATCCATGAACTACATTACCCCGGCCACTGAGTCTTATCCATGAACTACATTACCCCGGCCACTGAGTCTTATCCATGAACTACATTACCCCGGCCACTGAGTCTTATCCATGAACTACATTACCCCGGCCACTGAGTCTTATCCATGAACTACATTACCCCGGCCACTGAGTCTTATCCATGAACTACATTACCCCGGCCACTGAGTCTTATCCATGAACTACAATACCCCGGCCACTGAGTCTTATCCATGAACTACATTACCCCGGCCACTGAGTCTTATCCATGAACTACATTACCCCGGCCACTGAGTCTTATCCATGAACTACATTACCCCGGCCACTGAGTCTTATCCATGAACTACAATACCCCGGCCACTGAGTCTTATCCATGAACTACAATACCCCGGCCACTGAGTCTTATCCATGAACTACAATACCCCGGCCACTGAGTCTTATCCATGAACTACATTACCCCGGCCACTGAGTCTTATCCATGAACTACATTACCCCGGCCACTGAGTCTTATCCATGAACTACATTACCCCGGCCACTGAGTCTTATCCATGAACTACAATACCCCGGCCACTGAGTCTTATCCATGAACTACATTACCCCGGCCACTGAGTCTTATCCATGAACTACAATACCCCGGCCACTGAGTCTTATCCATGAACTACATTACCCCGGCCACTGAGTCTTATCCATGAACTACATTACCCCGGCCACTGAGTCTTATCCATGAACTACATTACCCCGGCCACTGAGTCTTATCCATGAACTTGCTGGCAATATAAATTCAAGAGCAGGGTTTTAATTCAAGAGCAGGGTTTTAATTCAAGAGCAGGGTTTTAATTTAGACCACTTTAATAAACGAGGGCTACACAATTGCCGACGTTTTGGTAGATAACTGGATGGATGGACAGATAGATAGATAGAGAGATAGATATATAGACAGATGAATATATAGATAAATTGAAAGATAGTTGGATAGATGGAGAGACAGAGAGAGATGAGGAAGAACAAAATATATAGATAAAACAAACATTAGTATAGGGACTGAGAGTGAGAATAAACGGTAGGCCCGATTAAACCAGAACGTATGTATGTGTTTATATACTCAGGCACTTACCCCATAGCTGGGGATGGGCGACTCGAGACAGAACCCGAACAGAAACAACATTTAAAGTTCCAGTTTTTAAGGTCCGGGACCACTTTCGTGTTCCCTCGCCCCTTGCTCTGTCTCGTCAAGTAGCTGAATTTTACAAGGGGAAGAGGATTCCTAACCTCCTGCCCCCAGAAGGAAAACGTAGGACAGTAAAAGAAACACCAGAACGTGAACTATAGAATTACTTTCAATTTATAAAAAGTTGAATATTAACTATTGGGTTATGTTTTTCGAGTCTCCAAAATAGCAGTATACTAAAATGTGGTTCGGTGGTATAATAGAATAAAATATATATATACAATTCTTAACCCTTTAAAAATCCGATACGCATTACATTTTTTATTTTCTGGCTATAATTAGACGATTTTATTAAGATTGGGAAGGGTATATAGAATTCAGAGGGTCAATTGAGATAGTCTTTACCCTATTAATACCCACATATCCTTCCTAAGCTGTACATAATCGTCTAATGATAAACTGTCAAAATGAATCATAGTCCTCAAAGGGTTAAAAGGAGAGTCACACGAGTATTTTTTTCCTGCAATATTATATCAGTAACTTTTTCTGTTAACCCCTTCAGTAGGCAAGGACACCCCCTTAAAACTGAGTGGTTATGACCTTGGAGATCTGTCCCTGTGCTGTATGGCTGCTGTTTTTGTTGGCTGTTTTTATTGCTATATTGATGATGAGTGGTAATATTGTACGTAATAATAGTGTACGTAACTTTAGTGTACGTAATAATAGTGTACGTGACCATAGTGTACGTAATAATAGTATATATATATATATATATATATATATATATATATATATATATATATAATATATATATACTTATTTATATGAGAGAGAGAGAGAGTGGGAGTGAATGTATACATGTGTTTGTTCTCTCAACTCTCCTCCATATTTTTACCACTGGCCTCGAGATCATAATTATGAGTCAAGTTTTTCCAGCCCACATTTTGGCCTTATACTTGGAGCTGTTACAGAAAAAAATAAGGTAACAGGGAGACTAATAGTGTTTTCTTTAATGAATGCACCATATTTGAATTTGTTAGTACAGTGATTATTTGCAGTGGCGAATTATATACGCATGTGTCTACCTGTCAGGCTGTACAAGGGGCTGGAGTTCTCGTGAAGGGGCTCCAGTCTTGATGCTATTCTTGACTTGCAGTGTGTTGGCTTAATAATCTAGTAGCGTTGATAGCCTCTGAAGTCCTATGTTAAGTAACTGACAGCCTGTGTTTAATTCACCAACACTTCTATTCTCTCTCTCTCTCTCTCTCTCTCTCTCTCTCTCTCTCTCTCTCTCTCTCTCTCTATCTCTCTCTCTCTATCTATCTATCTATCTATTTATCTCTCTCTCTCTCTTTCAATCAATCAATCTATCTATCTATCTTTGGACCAACGACACGGCACCACCAAGACCTAAGGACAATATAATCTATCTTTTGATCTTAGCTGAGGACCCCACCACAAACCACGACAGGGAGGGTTTTAAGGGGAGATTTCCACTTGAGGGATTTTTTTCCTGACTCCTTTCTCCCTCATGTATAGCCCCATTGTTTTTTTAATTTTAAGACGTTCGCCCCATTATTTTGACGATTTTAAGAACTTTCAACCAATGTCTATCAATGTTAAGACCTTTCGTGCCATTTAGGTGTCGATTTTATCCTGGCGAGCGATAGTGAGCCTGTAATTTAAGAGGAACCGGCTTTCAGCCGGGAAATGTTTCTACCGAAAAATGTACAAATTTATCTTGAAAGGCGCTCAAGGGGGTGTAATCTTAAGTTTGAAGGATATCTAGGGCCCAAACTAATAACCTCCCCTTAAGGGGGGGGGGGGGGGTAACCTGACCAGAGTATTTCGGCAGTAGGCAAAGAGAGTACACATAGACGTAATTGAAGTCCCGGTGTGGTGGTTTTAGTGGTGGGTCAGCAATCGTGGCGACTCGGGTTAGGCTTCATTATATTAAGGGGGACCACCTCTTTTTTGTTTCCTTTCTCTCTCTCCCTCTCTATCTGGGTTGTATCCATTCGACCTCATTCAGCCTACTGTTTTAAGACGTTTATCCCCATCCAGGTGTCGATTTATTCCTGGCGAGCGATAGCGTGCCAGCATTGTATGAAGACATTTATCTATCAACAAATGTACAAATTTAGCCTGCTGTCAATTTTTTTTAAATAATATGCTGGTTCGCTACCGCTCACCAGGAAAAATATCGACATCTGGATGGGGATAAACGTCTTATAACAGTTGGCTGATTGGGGCCGAATGGATACAACCCAGAGTGAGAGGGAGAGAAAGAGAGAAAAACAATAACGAGGTGGTCCCCCTTAATATAATGGAACGTAACCCTGGCCGCTACGATTGCTGACCCACCGCTAAAACCACCACACCGTAACTTTAATTACTAATATTTTCTCTCTATTTTCCTACTGCCGAAACTCTGTTCTATACCTCAGCTGTAACAATGGGTAGACAGTGGCTTAAGGGGAGATGAGCCGTTTTTTTTTTTTTTTAAATTAATTTATTCCTTCATTTCTTAGTTTCCTCGTTAGACCTCCATCAAGCTTAGAAAATCACCCCTAGAACCCCCTTCAAGATAAATTTGTTAATTTTTCGGTAGAAAAATGTTCCGGCCGAAGGCCGGTTTCTCTTAAAATTACACGCTCGCCAGGAAAAAATCGACACCTAAATGGCATGAAAGGTCTTAAAATTGACAACGAAAGGAAATGACCACACTTGCGACGCATTTCTGAAGTCTATAGAATACTGTAGTTACCTGAACTAACTATACTGTATACAGTATATCATTGATTTGTAGGAACCGGCCTTCGGCCGGAAATTTGTTCTACCGAAAATGTACAAATTTATCTTGAGGGGGTGTCTATGGGATGTTTTTCTAAGTCTGAGGGAGGTGTGGCGAGGAAACTAAAACATAAATATATAAATGAATTAATAGACCAAACAAAACAAAAACAACAAACTATCCCCTTAATACCTTTTCCACCCAACGTACAGTACTCTTACGTCCGAGTTACCCGCTATGACCTTTGATGGGCAGGGGGTCAATGGGCGTGACCTTTATTACGCCCCATCTGACCTTTCTTGTGTTTATCACCTCTGTAGTGTGAGAGGAGGAGGTGGAGGTGTGGTGATGCTGGGGGTAGGTAACACACACACATACAGTATAGACACACACACACACACACGCACACACACGTATATATATATATATATATATATATATATATATATATATATATATATATATATATATATATATATATATATATATATATATATATATATATATATATAATATACATATATATATATATATATATATATATATATATATATATATATATATATATATATACATATTTATATATATACAGTATATATATACGGTATATATTATATAGAGAGAGGGGCTATGCTGTGTTTGCTATGTATTGTATAGCGAGAGACACCTGAAACCTTTAAGGGGGGATGGGCCGGTTTTCTTGACCACTTTATCCCTCATGCTTAGCCCTATTAGTTTTCAGATGTTAAGATGTTTGCCCCATTAGTTAGTCGATTTTAAGACCTTTCGCCCCATTTCTTCGTTATTATTTAGACCTTTCGGGCTATTTAGGTGTCGATTTTTTCCCTGGCGAACGATAGTGAGCCTGTAATGTTGGAAGAACCGGCCTTCGGCCGGGAAATCTTTCTACCGAAAAATGTACAAATTATTCTAGAAGGGGGATCTAATGGATGTTTTTTTTTAATTTGATGGAGGTTTAGGGAGGAAACTAGAAAAGTAATGAATACATGCAAAAATTGCCCAAAAAGTGAACCATCCCCCTTTAAGAGCGAAAAGGGTTGAGGGTTAAGAAATTCCCCTTGTACATTTGATTTGTGAAGTTCAAGGACATCTTACTCAACATGATACCCAATTTAGAGAGAAGTTGCTAATCGCTACCCTTCCATATAATGATGAAACTTGAACGGCGTGAACAAATAAGTGGTGAAATTTGGAGTGATATGAGCATAGATTTGTTGATTTCATTAATTGAGTTTAGAGGTGAAGTTGGATGGTGGAAAAAAACATAATAATTGATTGGTCAGAGCCTAGTTTGCTTCGTTCAACAGATGTACTGTATTTTATTATCTTGACTTGCAAAATAGAATGTGGACAGTACGTACAGTCGCGCTAATAAGTGATGTCTCGGCACCAAGTATGTTTTTATTAATAATTGGTATCAGCAATATTTACACATAATTTCTACTTGTTGATTGAGATATACAACCATTGTTCTACACTTATCCACCCTATTCGACATCTGACAGACATTAATACAGCAAAGAGCAAGCCAAACGTAATGACAGCTGGGCCATGACTTATTAGCGCGACTGTACATATATTACACTTGATGCATACATATTCGAAGCTGTTTTGGGTTGAATTGAAACTCTTTATTTATTCTTTACCTGATATTTGTGTTTAAGAGGTTGCTTTAAAATTTGATATCAAATTTGATTTCCTAATGGTGTGTGCGTGTTCCAGAGAGAGAGAGAGGAGAGAGAGAGAGAGAGAGAGAGAGAGAGAGAGAGAGAGAGAGAGAGAGAGAGAGAGAGAGAGAGATTGATAAATATATAGATAGATAGATAGATACAGTATATAGATAGATAGATAGGTAGATTGATCGATAGATAGATAGATAGTGAGTGAGTATGTGCGAGTGAGTGTGTATGTGTGTGTGACAGAGAGAGAGAGAGAGAGAGAGAGAGAGAGAGAGAGAGAGAGAGAGAGAGAGAGAGAGAGAGAGAGAGAGATACTATGATAGATACTATTAGGCCTAGGCTATGCGGAAGAGAAATATGGTTATGATAAAATGGTTCTCTACATATCCTCGCTATGGTGGTGAGGGGGGAGAGGGGGGGGGGGTCATCAATAACATAATTATTTAGTGGAACCTGTCACGAGGACTCCTATCTCTCTCTCTCTCTCTCTCTCTCTCTCTGTCTTGGGAATGTTGTTTATAGCATGATAGAGGTCTAAGGAGCAAACTACTTCCCCCATCCCACCCCCTCCCTGCGTTAATGTTCATTGTTTTGTTGCTATCAGTAGTCGGTGTTCAAGTATTTATGACCACGACTGTACATTACACACACATAAACAAATACAGTGATAAATAAGTGTGTGTGTGTGTGTGTGTGTGTGTGTGTGTGTGTGTGTGTGTGTGTGTGTGTGTGTGTGTGTGTATGCAACAAAAGGTATTGCCATTAACTATAGTTACATATACAGTAAGGCTTCTTAATTGATAACAATATAATTGTATGAACAGCTGTATTTCCAGTATGATTTTATTTTTACTTTATAAATCCAAAGAAGGGAAATGTCGCTCTGAATCACTAGAGCGCAGTAATAGTGGAGTTTCATGCACTCAGTCGCCAGGATAACATCTTAGAAACAAGCTAAAGGTCGAGTTCTTTTCCCACTAATTTTGTTGTATCATTGTCTGAATTATTTTTATTGTAATAGTTCAGTTACCTATAATACTATGCTTTCATTGTAGTTTCCGATACTAAGGCGAAATAAACTGAAAATATTGCAAGCAAAATATATTAATACTACCCTGCCGATTGCTTAGGCCCGGCGCACATTGAAGCTCAGGTAAGACAGGTGACGCAGAACAGAGCAGCACAAAAATCTGCAGGTAGTTATTTCGAATTGAAGTGCGTATATTGGGACGCAGGTCAGTGCAGACATACATCTAATTTGAAATAATAATTTGTATATGTCTGCCCTGCTCTGTGCCTGCGTCTCAAGGTGCGCCATGCTAGAGCTGTCTATAAATAATTTTACTACGCAATCTTAAGTTTTCTGAGATGGTGTCACTGATGTAGAAACGTTTTAGGTGGTTAGTAGGGGATGTCTGTCCTATATGCTATAGCTTGAAGCTTCTGCCTGTCTGTCTATATGTATATAATTATGCATGCATGTGTGTATGCATGTATGTATGTATATATGAATATATGCATGTTTCTATATATATGTACAGTATATATGTATATACAGTATATATGCATATATGTATGTATATATGTATACGAATAGGTATTCACTTTAGCTGAGTGTACGACGTATGTATGTCTGTCTCCTGTCTCCTTTGTACGTATCACCCTGTCTGACTATTTAGCTATACAGGGACATTAATATTATTGATGTGACCCTGAGAAAGGCCACAAAGTCCTAGCCACGTCCCGGTAGCCCCATTCCCCCCATAACCCTCTTTGGAACTGAAGTTCTGAAAAGGTACAGGCTGCCCGAAGAATCCAGGGTATTGTGAACATTCAATCATAACATTACCGGGGGGACTTATATTTGGCTAATTCAAGGTTTATATGGAACATTTGTATTGTTTTTATACACTTTGGTGTGGGGTTTGTATGATGATGAACCCCAGTCTGAAAATGTACTTTTAGAGATAATTCTATGATATTTAAGGGGCAAATTTTGATCTATATATTTACATATATATTTTGTTGGTTCTTCACGAGTCACTAGACCTCCATCAAGCTTTAAAAGATACCCCCAAGACCCAATTTCGAGATAAATTTGTGTATTTTTCGGTAGAAAAATGCCATGGCTGAACGCCTGTTCCTCCTAAAAGTCGATGCCTAAATGACACGAAAGGTCTTAAATTCGCGAAACTAATGGGGTGAATGTCTTAAAATTTCAAAACTAATGGGGCTATGCATGAGGGAGAGGGGGACCCAGAAAATTCAAAGACCTCCCCTTAACCCTTTCACGCTCATATGACGCAGAGGTTGCCTGATTAGCAATACAAATAGAGTTCTCTCACTCTTATAAATACCTCTCCAAAATGAGTTTTCTGCCCACAGCTAACTCAAAGACAACTGCAGAGGTTGAAGTAACTAAACTAAAGGTTTCTAAATACCCCTGATGGTAACAAAGGCTTAAAGTATCCCTAATAGGCTCAAAATCGCGTCATATGTCGGAGAGGGTTAATTTGTTTGGCAGGGGAAAACCCGTTCCACATGTCGCTACAGTTTTCTCACGACAGACGCCAGCTGGCTTGGTTGCCGTCAACAGTGCTTGTATAATTGCCTATCCCCTGCCTCCCTGCCTGCCTACGACCTATCACGACTTTTCTCCCTCTCATCCGCTCTCAATCTCCCTAGACCTTGGGCGTGGTTCTCGTTAGCAGTAGAGATCGTTGTTTTAGGTGTGGTGAAGGGGCGTTGGGTACAGGTGGTCTAATAGGTTGTAGGCTCGTTATTCATTTATATCTTAGTAATTTATATCTTAGTAATTTATATCTTAGTAATTTATATCTATAATTTACGAGGTCGGATCCTTTAAGATATGTGCCCCATTCCTTGTTCTTCCCTTTCTCGCATAAACATTACGCTATTCATAGTTTTGGGATTGAGTGCATAATTAGTTTGATATCCAGTATTCGATAAATGGATATTTATCGTATTTGACCTTGAACTGTTTTGGTGGCATAATGGTTAGAGCGTGTAAGTTCCGTTTGTGGTGTCCTGGGTTCGAATCCCCGGAGGATCGTAGGCTTAAATTAATTTAGTTTGAGGTTTAGTGATGTTAAGAACGATATTATTTATTAAGATCATATGGAGGGTGTGGTAGCTGATTCATGATTCACATATGGCTAATAGTTCATTCATTAGCCAAAATCATGACCCCTAACCTCGTGTAACTCAAGAAGGTGGGAGTAAAACGACTGTAAATTTCCACCATATTCCCTGGTTGACTTCTCCCAAGTGGTACCAATGTTAGTCGTTCTTGGGTTATAGAGGTTAAGCCGCTGTCACACGAGCGCTTTTCCGACAATTTTCCATGAGCAAGTTTTTCTCGGATAATTTCTGGACTTTATCGCACTGGTATCGGTAACTAGATTGAAGGTAGACTATGTTAGGTGGCTGAATTTTAATAAAGTGTATTTTGTTAAGCTTCCAGACCATAATTACCCTTAAAAATTGCTCGAATAAAGGATGGCTGTAGGTTATGATGAAGGATGTACACTCGGATGCCATAGTTTCTAGCCGAGTCATAATAATGCGTGGACCACCTATGTTTTTCTGTATGCAATTATAACTATCTATTCGGGCTCTACCTCGAGTCGCCCACCCCCAGTAAAAAAAAAAAAAAAAAAAAAAAAAAAAAAAAAAAAAAACACACACACACAGAAAAATGGGGAATGGGCCTGAGCAAGTAGGTAGATAGATAGATAGATAGATAGATAGATAGATAGGATTTATTTTTGGATATAACTTGCTTTCCAATAAATTGTATACACATAGTTTTGAAGTTGATATAAACAAAACTATATTCATACATTCGTTTCCATAGATATTTTTCCATAATAAGAAATAGGTGAAGTCCACGAATATTCATGAGTGGCTTAGAGATTATTATGGCATCTGAGTGTACCAGGTGGTTTTCGGAAGCAATACATGTTTCGTTGTTTTGAGGGGGCATGGGCTACGGTGACGCATTTCTTCATGGTATTTTGGCTATCATTAAACGATTTTGTAATGTTCACTGCTTATATGCGTTGAATGAGGTGTGATATCTATCTATCTATCTATCTATTGCCGGACGCCTTACTCCCCTTAATGAGGTTGGCCATACACAGAAGGCCCCCAAGTGGACCTATATGGGGTGTGATATAAGGTAGATACAATAGATTCTACGTTCATGGCTTACTTGCTCATGCTAGGATGGATGAGGAGATATTGTTTACATCATGTTTTCTGGTTAGCCCCGTAAGTTGTGGGTGTTGAGTGTGGTGAGTCATTAAGAGGGTAGAGTGTGTAGAGTGTGGTAGAGTGTGGTGAGTCATTAAGAGGGTAGAGTGTGGTGAGTGTGGTAGAGTGTGGTGAGTCATTAAGAGGGTAGAGTGTAGTGAGTGTGGTAGAGTGTGGTGAGTCATTAAGAGGGTAGTGTGGTAGAGTGTGGTGAGTGTGGTAGAGTGTGGTAGAGTGTGGTGAGTCATTAAGAGGGTAGAGTGTGGTGAGTGTGGTGAGTCATTAAGAGGGTAGTGCCCGCTTTTTGGCTTATCTGATTACTTATTTATTTATATATTTTTTAGCTTCCTCGCTCGACCTCCATCAAGATTAAAACATCACCCCCTAGACCCCCCTTTAAGATAAATTTGTACTTTTTTCGGTAGAAAAATGTCCCGGCCGAAGGCCGGTTCTTATTAAAATTACAGGCTTGCTATCGCTCGCCAGGAAAAAATCGACACCTAAATGGCACGAAAGGTCTTAATATTGACGAAGAAATGGGGTGAAAGTCTCAAAATCGCTAAACTAGTGGAACGAACGTCTTAAAACCTCAAAACTAATGGGTCTTAACATGATGAAGAAGGGGGTCCACAAAAAGCGACTACCTCCCCCTCAAGTGAGTCATGAGGTGAGGAAGTGTGGCTTACAGTTGTTTAAGGGGCCGCTTTCCTGGTCACCTTTCTTCCTCATGCTTATCCCCATTAGTTTTGAGATTTTCAGACGCTTGACCCATTAGTTTGTCGATTATAAGACATTTTACCCCATTTCTTTGTCAATATTAAGACCTTTTGTGCCCTTTAGGTGTCGATTTTTTTCTGGCGAGCGATAGCGAGCCTGTTATTGCGGAGGAACCGGCCTTCGGACATGACATTTTTCTACCGAAAAATGTACACATTTATCTTGAAGGGGGATATAATGGATTTTTTTTTTTTTTTTTAATTTGGTGGAGGTCTAGGGAGGAAACTAAAAGACAATTAAATATATAAATGAATAGACACCAACAATAACCACTGTCCCCTAATATACAGATAGGTTATAGGTGAACTCTAAGATCAACACCAGGATGCGGGAGCTTAATAATTATGGGTTATTAAGGTTCTCAGTTAGCTGGGGGATCGAGTGATGGTGAATAATGAGGATTATGACTCGTTATAACAGTTTATTATGGCTACCATTAGACGATTTTATTAAACCTTGGATAAATCTTTCGGAGTCAGAGGTGTACAATTGAGTAGATTTTGTTCCTTCAGAATCGTAAAGGCTCTTCCTAAACTACATCAAATCCACTATAAAAGGCAGAAAGGCGACCTCGTCTCTTAAGGGAGCCCACCTCGCCTTTTTTCTCTTTCTCTCCCTCTCTCTTTGGCTTGTATCCATTCGGCCCCATTCAGCCTACTGTTTTAAGACGCTTACCCCCATCCAGGTGTCAATATTTTCCTGGCGAGCGGTAGCTAGCCAGCATATATATATTTTTGTTTTGACAGCAAGCTAAATTTTTACATTTTTCAATAGAAAAATGTCTCCGACGAAGCCGGATTTCTCCATACAATACTGGCTCGCTATCGCTCGCCAGGAAAAAATCGACACCTGGATGGGGATAAACGTCTTAAAACAGTTGGCTGAATGGGGCTAAATGGATACAAGCCAGGGAAAGAGAGAAAAGGAGAGAAAGATAAAACAAAGCCGGTGACCCTCCTTAAAGGGGTTAACTAGCTTTCAATGAGCAGGACTAATTGCAGGCCTTGTTAAGGGGAGAGAGACCGTTTTTCTGGCCCCCCTTCTCCCTAATGTATAGCCCCACTAGTTTTGAGATTTTAAGACGTTGGTTCCATTAGTTTCGGGATTGCATGACTTTTCCCCCCTATTTCTTTGTCAATATTAGAACCTAAAAATATTAGGACCCTTCGTGCCATTTAGGTGTCGATTTTTTCATGACGAGCGATAGCGAGCCTGTAATTTCAAGAGGAACCGGCCTCTGGCCGGGAAATTTTTCTATCGAAAAATGTACAAATTTATCTTGAAGAGGAATCTAGGTGGTGTTTTTTACAGCTCGATGGAGGTCAAGCGAGGTAACTAAAAAAAATAAAAAATAAATAATAATAGTTATATATATATATATAATTATATATATACAGTATATATATTATATAATAAAGATAAATCATCAAGCAAATAAATGCGACCATCCCCCCTTAATATATGTATCGGGTCAGGTGAAGGTATTGAGGGATAATAATAATATAATATATGTATTGGCGGTGATTGAATGGGAGGTGTGGTGTGGTGAGTAGCCGACTGTCAACACGTGTATTGTAGGTCACGTGAGGTATAGCAGCTGACTCATCGTACGCAAGGCTCTGTGGGGGGTCCAGGAGGTATAGATCACTTTTGTCGGAGAGAAGTATTTAAGGGGATTGTGGCTGTTTTTTTTATCTATTTATTCAGTTATTCACATATTTTTTATTTTCCTTGCTAGACCTCCAATAAGCTAAAAAAAAAAAAAAAAAAAAAAAAAAAAAAAAAAAAAATCTAGAACCCCCTTCAAGATAATTTTTTAAATTTTTCGGTAGAAAAATGTCCTGGCGGATGGCCGGTTCCCCTTATAATTACAGGCTCGCTATCGCTCGTCAGGAAAAAATTGACACCTAAATGGCACGAAAAGTCTTAAAATTGACAACAAAATGGGCGAAAGGTGTTAAAATCGTCAAACTAATGGACGTCTTAAAATCTCAAAACTAATGAGGCTAAACACGAAGGATAAAGGGGTCCAGAAAACTGGCCCATCTCCCCTTAAAATGGATCTGCCTCTTACATTATTTGATAAGTAAATATGCAATATCTAGTAAACATATATTATGTAATTACAGTATCTCATATGTGTACTTTAATTAGGCAGTCACATAACAAAGTCATAATTTAAGCAAACAAGTAAATGACAGAACCTATTATTTAAATGGATAATTCGATGCCATTGTTTACATTCCTAGTTTGAATAACGTAGATTCCACTTCACCCATTACAGACCTATTGTATACTGTAGACTGTATTCCACTTCATCCATTACAGACCTATTGTATACTGTAGACTGTATTCCACTTCATCCATTACAGACCTATTGTATACTGTAGACTGTATTCCACTTCACCCATTACAGACCTATTGTATACTGTCGACTGTATTCCACTTCACCCATTACAGACCTATTGTATACTGTAGACTGTATTCCACTTCATCCATTACAGACCTATTGTATACTGTAGACTGTATTCCACTTCACCCATTACAGACCTATTGTATACTGTAGACTGTATTCCACTTCATCCATTACAGACCTATTGTATACTGTAGACTGTATTCCACTTCACCCATTACAGACCTATTGTATACTGTAGACTGTATTCCACTTCATCCATTACAGACCTATTGTATACTGTAGACTGTATTCCACTTCACCCATTACAGACCTATTGTATACTGTCGACTGTATTCCACTTCACCCATTACAGACCTATTGTATACTGTAGACTGTATTCCACTTCATCCATTACAGACCTATTGTATACTGTAGACTGTATTCCACTTCACCCATTACAGACCTATTGTATACTGTAGACTGTATTCCACTTCATCCATTACAGACCTATTGTATACTGTAGACTGTATTCCACTTCATCCATTACAGACCTATTGTATACTGTAGACTGTATTCCACTTCATCCATTACAGACCTATTGTATACTGTCGACTGTATTCCACTTCATCCATTACAGACCTATTGTATACTGTAGACTGTATTCCACTTCATCCATTACAGACCTATTGTATACTGTAGACTGTATTCCACTTCACCCATTACAGACCTATTGTATACTGTAGACTGTATTCCACTTCACCCATTACAGACCTATTGTATACTGTCGACTGTATTCCACTTCATCCATTACAGACCTATTGTATACTGTAGACTGTATTCCACTTCATCCATTACAGACCTATTGTATACTGTAGACTGTATTCCACTTCACCCATTACAGACCTATTGTATACTGTAGACTGTATTCCACTTCATCCATTACAGACCTATTGTATACTGTAGACTGTATTCCACTTCACCCATTACAGACCTATTGTATACTGTAGACTGTATTCCACTTCATCCATTACAGACCTATTGTATACTGTAGACTGTATTCCACTTCATCCATTACAGACCTATTGTATACTGTAGACTGTATTCCACTTCATCCATTACAGACCTATTGTATACTGTCGACTGTATTCCACTTCATCCATTACAGACCTATTGTATACTGTAGACTGTATTTTATGTATATAGCACACTTGTATGTATTCCCAAGGTGAGCAAGTATGACATTTAAAACCACGAAACGAAGATCCGTAAATCACCACACACAACCCCTCCTACACACACACACACACACACACACACGCAAACACGCACACACAACAAACAAAACAAACAAAACACACACACACACACATACAAACACACAACAAACCACAAACATACAAGTCCCCTCCCCCCCCCCCCCCACACACACACCCTCACTCACACCCACATACACTCTCCTTGCGAGGAAGGAAAACAACTTGCTTGGTATGCCTCAAAGTGCAAGTACTGGGGAAAAAAAATCTAAATCTGTTGGTAAAGGTGATTGTCCGTCCTTCATCTGATAATACTGTACATGGGTGATTGATGATTATAATTATGATACAGATAATACAATGGTAATAGTCGTAAACGTCATGATTATGGTGATGATATACTGTAATAATATCAGACTAAAATTAAAAATAAATTATTTTTAATTTATATATATACTCATACATTTACAAGTAATAATAATAATAATAATAATAATAATAATAATAATAACGCTACTAGGCTGCTATTACTACTACTACTACTACTACTACTACTACTACTACTACTACTACTAAAAACAACATCAATACAAATGATAGTAACATACATGGCGATACTTATACAAAATCTAATGCAAATTGTGTTCATTATTACTTTAATGGTTTCATTCTATTAATCTGTTGCCAACGCATTACCAGATTAACTTTGGGACAATCACCTTTAGCATCGGGGTTTGTCTTTTTTTGTTTCCGTACTTGCACTTTCAGACACACCAAAGTATGCCTTTCCTACAAGGTTGGTGTGTTTGTAGATTGGCATTCAATAGTTCGCCGATCAACTATTCTTCAACTAAGACCTACGTTACAGAGTCTGGTCGCCATGGTAACCAGCGACGCTAAGTCATTGTTTACTTTCAGGATATTTAGGTGTTTACATCCATTTTATAACTCTCCCAAAGTTGGTTAGTTAGTTACCTAAACCTGTGACTTGTTGGTTGCAATTAAACACATTTAGCATGTGTTCACGCCACATAAGCTCAGATAATCACTTACAATTCCCACACAACATCAACCATTGATCGGAAGGTCTTACCAATCAGCACAATAACAATATAAAATGGCTGATCCAACAGCAGAGACATCTGGTGTTGAAATAGACGAATTGTAGTCCATGGGCGAGAGTGAAAATCTATCCCGTTAAAGAGGGTTTTAGCTACACCTATTATCTACAATACACTGTTCTTAGTGCTGTGGAGATGTTATTTCGGCATGATAATTTTGGTCAATCAGTTTCCATATTACTTAATAGCCATTTATTAGAGATTAGGCTGAAAGTTTGAGCCCCCTTGGATTATACTGATTCCTGTGATTTTGGATCTGGCTCATTGACTATTGCAGTTGAAAAACTAGATAATTTGAAGATGGAAATTGTCGCACAGTCCAAAGTTTTAAGACTATCTGGTGCGATGTCTTGGGGGATATTATGAAATTTTGTTTCATTATTATTGAGGGTTTTGATTGATCCAACCAGATGGGATGTAGCGGATTCATCCGTCATTGATTAATGGTGGTTGAATCCACAACATCCCGTTATAGACAATCTCGCGGAGCAAGAGCCACCACAGTCGATAGAGAAAATCTGACAGGATAATTTTTTTCATTTTGGTTCTGCAACTTTCATCTTAGTATTCATTGTCGTGGAGGCAGCCGTTGAGGAGTAGTGCGTCGAAGGTTCCGGAGATGATAAGTCTCACAGTGCAAGAGCAACCACAGTCGGTAGTGGAAATCCGTCAGTTTTACTTTGTTGTTTATGGCTCTGCAAACAGCTTTGGTTTTGGTGTTCATACGTTCATACGTTTATGTATGTTTCATCTTGAAATGCCTGGACTATACATTTGCATACACACATTAAAACACATATACTGTTTTCCCCTGGCACAGATGATTAACCCGAATCTAAACCCATAAAGCCAGGCGTTTCTGCTTGCAAACTGATAAGAGAAATGCGAGTGTGTGTTCACCTTTCCTTGTCCTGCGATTTATTTCATGGTACCCTGACTTACCTAAATTTGACTCACATCATTAAATTACTCGTCTTTTCTTCAAGGTTTATTAGCTGGCAGGGTTTATTTTTGGTCGATTTTTTTATTTATATATTATTATTTTAGTTTCCTTCCTAGACCGCCATCAAGCTGAAAAAACACCCCCAAGACCCCCCTTCAAGATAAATGTATACATTTTTCGGTAGACAAATGTAAAGGCCGAAGGCTGGGTCCTCCTAGAATTACAGGCTCGCCATCGTTCGCCAGGAAAAAAATGACACCTAAATGGCACGAAAGGTTTTTATATTGACAAAGGAATTGGGCGAAAGTTCATAAAATCACCAAAGTAATGGAGCGAACGTCTTAAAATCTCAAAGCTAATGGGACAAAACATGAGGGAGAACGAGCAACTACCTCCCCTTAATGTTATTGTTAAGGGGGGGGGGGGGAGGTGATACAGTGGAAGTGTGTTTGTTTGTTTATACAGTATATGTGTTGTTTGTCTGTATGTTTGTCTGTATGTCTTTGCGCCTGTCTGTTTCTGTATGTACTGATCTCACTCACTCTCTCTCTCTCTCTCTCTCAATCTATCTATCTATCTATCATTCTATTTTTAGCGTATGTAATTCCCCGAACTTCACAATCTAATTATTAATACACATTTCCGCCTCAGTAAAGGTAACTCAGCTAATCAATCTTGGGTAGGGGTGGGAGGGGGTAAAGTAGGGGAGGGGGGGGGGGGGTAAAGTAGGGGAGGGGGGGATAAAGTAGGGGTGGGAGGGGGTAAAGTAGGGGAGGGGGGGGGGTAAAGTACTGTATATCGTCTAATAACTTATCCTTTTATGGGGTAGTGCTTGTTTTTTGGTCCATGTATTTATTTATTTATATATTTTTGAGTTTCCTCGCTAGACCTCCACCAAGCTTAAAATAACACCCCATTGACCCCCTTTCAAGATAAATTTGTAATTTTTTTTCAACTAAAATTACAGGTTCGCTATCGCTAGCAAGGAAAAAATCGACACCTAAATGGCACGAAAGGTCTAAATATTGATAAAGAAATGGGGCAAAATGTCTTAAAATCGACAAACTAAAGGAACGAACGTCTTAAAATCTCAAAACTAATATGCTAAACATGAGGGAGAAGGGGGTCCAGGAAAAGCGACTACCTCCCCCTTAATATACAGTATACAGTACCCCGGGTTTTCTAAGGTCTGAGCATACCCCGGTGTCCAGTCCACTCCCGTCGTAGTGCCCGTGTTTGTAAGATTAAGGGGACCCACCTCGTTTTTGTTCTCTCTCTCCCTCTCTCTCTGGGTTTTTACGGCTTTTACGGCTTTCGTAAAAAACGTTCCTGTTTAACAAACCTCTTAGACTTCTTCCACGATATCCTCAACCTCTACGATGAGAGTAAAGCTGTAGATATTATATACCTTGATTTTCAAAAGGCCTTTGACAAAGTTCCCCCAAAACGTTTACTGCTAAAACTAAAAGCGCATGGAATACAAGACGGTGTGTTGAAATGGATAGAAAATTGGCTCAGCCACAGAAAGCAAAGGGTAGTCATAAACGGTAAGGCATCTAAATGGACCAATGTAAGTAGCGGGGTACCCCAGGGATCGGTACTAGGACCAATTCTCTTTCTAATTTACATCAACGACATAGATGAGGGTCTCACCTGCACAATCTCAAAATTTGCTGACGATACAAAAATTGCAAATAGCGTACTCTCAAAAGAACAAGTTGACGATATGCAACACAATCTAGATAAATTGTCATGTTGGGCCCAAATTTGGCAAATGAGTTTCAATGCGGATAAATGTAAAGTACTACATGTCGGATACCTAAATGAGAAAGCAAACTATTCGATGAATGGCACTCAGCTTAAGAATGTAAACAGAGAAACTGATCTGGGAGTAACAATATCGAGTAACCTAAAACCGAGTCAACAATGTTCAGAAGTTGTTAAGAAGGCAAACAAAATAATTGGCTTTATAGGCAGGTCATTTGAGCATAAATCCAAAGAAGTTATCCTAACCCTTTACAATTCCTTAGTCCGCCCTCTTCTGGAATACTGCGTTCAATCCTGGTGCCCTTATTACCAAAAAGATATAAACAAGCTAGAACGAGTTCAACGTAGAGTTACCAAAATGATACCTAGCCTAAAGAACAAACCATACGAAGAGCGTCTTAGAGAATTAAATCTATTTCCTTTAACCCAGCGCAGATTAAGAGGCGACTTAATTCAAGTGTTCAAAATCATCAAAGGCATCGACAATATGAACTGTAGTAAGTACTTCACTATCGACCAATCTAATTACACGCGGGGAAACGGTTGCAAAATTATTGGTAAATCTTTTAACTCGCACGAATCTAAGAATTTCTTCTTCAATCGAGTTGTCAACTTGTGGAATGGGCTTCCCCGAGACGTTATAGACTGCAGCACCGTTGATTCATTTAAATTCCGCCTAGACAAATATCTCGCATCAAACCCGCGACTGACTGCGTTTGTAAATGAATAACTTTATCCTCCCCTCAGTTACTAACCCATATGTCCCCTACTAACTTCCTAGTCCTGCCACGTTAGTGGCAGGGCAGTAGTTCCCTTTCCAATGTTCCCTTACCCACTCTAAACCACTGTTTGGACACTTGATCCTCAGTGTTTTGGAGGACAAGCAACCTAGAAGGGTCACTAGATCTGTTGTTGCTTGATTTCCTTTGTACTCCTTTGTACTCCTTTGGGTTGTATCCATTCGGCCCCATTCAGCCTACTGTCTTAAGACGTTTATTCCCATCCAGGTGTCGATTTTTTTCCTGGCGAGCAGTAGCGAGGCAGCATATTGTTTCAATGTATTTGACAGCAGGCTAAATTTTACATTTTTCGATAGAAAATTGTCTCCGGCGAAGCTGGATTGCTTCATACAATGTTGGCTCGCTATCGTTCGCCAGGAAGAAATCGACACCTGAACGGGTATAAACGTCTTTAAACAGTAGGCCGAATGGAGCCGAATGGATACAAGCCAGAGAAAGAGAGAAAAGGAAAAACAAAACAGGTCACCCCCTTAACCCTTTCAAGATACGATGACGCATGACTCTTCTGTTTTCTGACTAATAATAGACTGATTTTATTCAGCTTGGGTGGGGGTTTATGGAAGTTGGAGGGTTAATTGATATAGTCTTCACCCTCTTCATTTCCACAGACCGTCCCTAAGCTGTATAAAATCGGCTACTGATATCCAGAATAAACTGTCAAAACATAACATAAAGTTCTTGGAAGTTATTGTAGCTAGATGAAATACCGAGAAATATCGGTGATGAGAGAAAGAGATCAAAATTATTTATCTGAGGACCTTGCTTCAATTGACCACTTGCGAGTTTCAAGCTATAATGAAGTTGGAACCGTGAATATCGATATTAAAGAGAAATGCAGTAATAATGTGGGGTATTTTGATGGATAAAAAGTATGATAAATTTGATTTTATGCATTTATAAATGTATTATGACCGTACTTTAGCTGATAATTCTGCTAAATATTGATGGCCACAGTTCCAACTTCCTTATAGACAAAAACTCGCAAGTGGTCAATTGTACAACCTCTCCGCATCTTTCCCGTAATACTAGGGCAGCTAGAAATGCCCATGAATTGACATCTTCTCCTCCACAATGCAAAATTTCCGCATATCAAAATTGATTTATTCTCAGAACTACTACTCTATGGAATGCACTTCCTTGGGTATGCTTTCCACAAGCTTACAACCAACAACCTTATACACACCTCTTTTGCAAGCGGAATCAGGAATTGTGAGTTAATGCAAGCTTATAGTTGTATGATATAATAGTTAACAAATAAAATATTATTATTTTTTTTCCAAAGGAGAATATCATAGTTTAAAGCCGGTGTCACACAAACGCATTTTCCAGCAATTATTTCAGGTAACTGTTGTCTGGCATACTTTTACGTACAGTGATATATTATTTTAGTCTCTCAAAGTCATATACAGTCAGTCTAGTTGTCAATTTCAATGCGAACATATATAAAAGTAGGATAAGTATAATCTTGCACATGGATAATTGACGGAAATTTGCTCGTGTGACATCACCTTGAAGAACGGGGTTAAAGGGTTAGCGGCTGTTTTTTTGGTCTATTGTATACTCAGGCACATACCCCATTGCTGGGGGTGGCCGACTCGAGACAGAGCCTGAACAGAAACAACATTCAAGGGTTCAAATTCACAGGGTCCGGGACCACTTTCGCGTTCCCTCGCCCCTTTCTCTGTCTCAATGAGTAGGAGAATTTTACAAGGGGAGGAGGATTCCTAGCCCCCTGCCCCCATTGGTCTATTAATTAATTAATTAATGTACTTATTAGTTTACTCGCTAGACTTCCATTAAGCTTAAAAAACACCCCTTCAAGATCAATTTTTAAATTTTTCGGTAGGAAAGTGTCCCGGTCGAAGGCCGGTTCTTCTTAAAATTACAAGTCGCTATCGCCCGCTAAGAAAAAATCGACACCTAAATGGCACGAAAGATCTTAACATTGACAACGACATGGAACGAAAGGTGTTAAAATCGCCAACCTTATGTGCCAAATATCTTATAATCTCAAAACTAATGGGGCTAATCACGAGGGAGAAAAGAGTCAAGAAAAACAACGCATCTCCCCTTAAGAGATGAAAAATAATGGAGTCTATTCGCTGGAACGCTGGAGATATGTCAGCCCGCGCGCGCTACCTCCCAGAAAAAAACAAAAAATAAAAAAAACACGAAGGTAAATATCAAGCTGAATAGTGTGGCTAGCCCGGGTAGCCAATCAGAGGCCAGTGCTTTCCTCTTTAGTATAAAAACGCTGCCGGTGATTGGGCGTGGCTCTGTGACGTCACAAGCACCTCACACAGTTCCATTTATAGCAGTGGTCGAGCTAAAGTGTGCAAGGGAAAGATAATAGTCGAGTGGTTTTGTTATTAAACCACGAGTTCTAGTTCGATTAATATGTATATTTCTAGAGGATGTATCAATAGGATTACATTTGTACTGAATGTTGTTTCTGTGCTTCATCGGCATTGTATCGAAATATGCAGACGATGTTCAAATACATCAGTAAGTAATAAGTATTCTCAATCTCATGTTCACACTAACGTACAGTCGCATTCATTAGTTCTCATGCATACACGTTCGAAGCTGTCTCGTGTTCAATTAAATCTCTATAATAGTGCTTTACCAGATATTTGCATGTCGGAGTTTGCTTTAACCCTTTGAAGATTGTGACGTATTTTGACACTTTATTCTGGCTTTCATTGGACGATTTTATTCAGTTTAAGAAGGATATGTGGGAGTTATATGGGTAAAGACTATCTCACTAAACTCTCTGACTTCCATTTACCCTTCCTTATCTGAATAAAATCGTCTAATAATTTCCGGAAAACAGAAAGAAATGTGTATTGGATCTTCAAAAGCGTAATCAGCTCGAGGCTTCAAAATGTGAATTAATGATCGCCACTGCACTGTACACATTTGGGGTCAGAATTTTCCAGACATATTTTTGAGCCACAATTATGGTACACTGGTGAACTATTTTGACAACTATACTGGAGCCACGGAGACAAGATTACTGGGGTTAGCTGGTTATTGCTCACCTTATTGTTTTTATTATTAAGTGATGGTCAAGTATTCCTGACCACGACTGTACCGTGAAATTGGTTTTCTGCCTCTCTTTCAATTGGGAGAGAGAGAGAGAGAGAGAGAGAGAGAGAGAGAGAGAGAGAGAGAGAGAGAGAGAGAGAGAGAGAGAGAGAGAGAGAGAGAGAGAGAGAGAGAGAGAGAGAGAGAGAGAGAGAGAGGTGGGGAGGGGGGAAGTCGTTACAGGCAGCTTCTGTACCCTGCGACATCTTCGATCCTCTCTGGTTGATGGGGTCCTGTGCCTCCCTGGACCTGTGTACCCGTGGCTTGCCTGCTGGGATTTGGCCCCCAAGGTGGTCGGCGCTGGGCCTGGTATACTTGGTACCAGGGGCCGCCTTGAGCCTCTAGAAGTATAGAGGTTGTGTTGGTTCCATCATCCTCATGTCTTCTCTTCACCACACATTTGCTTCCTGCCGGGTGTCATTGTTCGTTCCATCACTTCCCCATTCCATCCTTTGTGTCCTGGGAGTGTTGTTGGTGTGCGGCCCCTCCTGGGCCCTCGACGTTTGAGCCTCCTGTTTCCAGGGAGAGCGCTGTGGTTTGGACCATACCGTAACATGGTGTTTAGAGTAGTCTTCTCCGCCCTTAAACAACAACAACAACAATAACGGCTAAAAATTGTGTCGACAGCTTCAAATACACCAACTAATTTTAGACACTCACCCCTAACTATATTTTAATATGCAGTCCAGTAATATGTTTCTTACATTTTCCAAAGTATCTTAGCCCGGATCCAATAATATTTGTAATTATATGGCTGCTGTTCATAATTAGAGATTTGCTTACTATATTATGTGGGTAACAGCATGGATCAGAATTAGCGTCTGTTAGTGCAAAGTTATGTTCAGACTTCGTGTCCTACTAGAAAAATATCCAAAGTCATCAACATACTTGAACAAATCCTTGATATTCAAGTATTGAGTATATTTGCTGGGAGGTTTTTCTGCCTTCTTACAAGAGATTAGAATGCAGTTGATATTGTGAACTTGCCACGAGACTTGTGATCGTGACTATAATACATTCCGATACATTCATACATATTACAGACGAATTAGGACATAAGGTGAGGAAGGACAGTGTATAGACAAAGATGCCAAACAACACTACAGTATGCATAATTATCTTGGATTTCGAAGTGTTCTGAATATTTCAATTTACAATGTACCTGAGAAGCACGATGTGTTAACGATTGTATAGTCATGATCATGAATAATTGAACATCTAATGAAAATAACAAGATAGATAGATTTAACTATACCCTGTTCCAAATAAGTAGACCAAAACTCTCGAACATTAACCTCCATAACTCACAAACGACTAAAATAATAATGTTAATATATTTACTATTTGGGAAGGGTCAGGGTTGGGAAGGGTCAGGGAAGGGTCATTGGTGTGGATATTTACAACCCATTTACTCTAGCCCATCCTGATTTACATAGCTTAGGGTTCACGAGTTCTGGCCTACCTATTTGGAACAGGGCATAGTAAATTCCACAAATGTAACCTATGTAGTTCATACAATTTTTCAACTTAGTTCATTCGTATATCGTAATTGTGCTTCTAAATATTATCCAGAAATTCCTGCCCATGACTGTACACTCACGCTAAGTTCTGGGGATAATTGAATGTTGATAAGCGGAAGTTGTACATTGAGGGAGTGTACAGTCGGCCTAATAAGTGATGTCTCCGCACCAAGTATATTTTGTTCTATAATTTGTATCAGCCATATCTAAACAGGATTTCTTAATTTCGAGTGAGATATACCAACATGTTCTTACACTTAACATCCTATTCAACATCGGACAGACATTAATACAGCACAGAACGAGCCAAACGTAATGACAGCTGAGACATGACTTATTAGCGCCACCGCATATTGCTGGAAAGTAGAGACGCATATGGCTAGGGTGATGACATGGCTCTGTTAAAATTAAAGATGGCTCAAATTCCTCCCTACAAAAGCCTGCGACCTCATATTAAGGGGAAGTTTGGTTGTCTGGACCCTCTTCTCCCTCACGTGTTCTTCCTGGCGAGCGATAGCTAGCCTGTAATTTGAGGAACCAGCCTTCGGCTAGGACATTTTTCTACCAAAATATTTACAAATTTGTCTCGAATGGGCGTCTTCGGAGTGTTTTTCAAGCTTGATGGAGGTCTTTTGAGGAAACTAACGAAAATATGGAGTATATAAATATATAGATACCGGTATAAATATACAAAAAAAAACTACCTCCTTAAAACTCCTCCGTACAAAATCCTGCGACCTCCTAATAATAAGGCGTGGTCAATGAAAGCGGGAAATCCTTGTTTTTAGAGCAGGGTGCATGTTATCATTTAGGTACACGGATATTGGACTAGTCAACATTTGATCGGGTGGGGTTGGTTTGTGATAAAAATATATATGAATACTATAATAATAATAATAATAATAATAATAATAATAATAATAATAATAATAATCTGAATTTTAATTTGTCTGTTTTTTCGTAGTTCGTACAATTTATCAACTTAGTGCGTTCGTATATCGTAATTGTGCTTCTATATATTATCCAGAAATTCCTGCCCATGACTGCACTTAGTTCTGGGGATAATTGAATGTTGATAAGCCGAAGTTCTACATTGAAGAGGGGAGAGTGTACAGTCGGCCTAATGAGTGACGTCTCGGCACTAAGTATATTTTGTTCTACAATTTGTATCAGCCATATCTAAACAGGATTTTTTAATTTCGAGTGAGATATACCAACATGTTCCTACACTTACCCACCCTATTTAACATCGGACAGACATTAGTACAGCACAGAGCGAGCCAAACGTAATGACAGCTGAGACATGACTTATTAGCGCCACCGTACATTGCTGGAAAGTAGAGACGCATATGGCTAGGGTGATAACATGGCTCTGTTAAAATTAAAGATGGCTCAAACGCCTCCCTACAAAAGCCTGCGACCTCATAAGGGGAAGTTTGGTTTTCTGAACCCTCTTCTCCCTCACGTGTTCTTCCTGGCGAGCGATAGCTAGCCTGTAATTTGAGGAACCAGCCTTCGGCCAGGACATTTTTCTACCAAAAAATGTAAAATTTGTCTCGAATGGCGTATTCGGAGTGTTTTTCAAGCTTGATGGAGGTCTTTTGAGGAAACTAAAGAAAATATGGAGTATATAAATATATAGATACCGGTATATATATACAAAAAAAATTACCCCCTTAAAACTCCTCCGTACAAAATCCTGCGACCTCCTAATAATAAGGCGTGGTCAATGAAAGCGGGAAATCCTTGTTTTTAGAGCAGGGTGCATGTTATCATTTAGGTACACGGATATTGGACTAGTCAACATTTGATCGGGTGGGGTTGGTTTGTGATAAAAATATATATATGCATACTATAATAATAATAATAATAATAATAATCTGATTTTTAATTTTAATTTTTGTTATTTTGTTATTTTTAAACAGGTAGCGGCAACTAGGATTAATGTAGATTGTTTCATTTCGGTTTAGTTCGGAAATTGGCAGACCAGAGTGGCC
>CM064528.1:14806683-15061683 GCA_032716605.1 Paralithodes platypus | reverse complement strand
TTAAGTCTGGGTGTCAGTTTCTTTTTAATGTTTGTGGTGTGCTGTTTGAATGTCATATGAGTATCATATGTTACTCCTAGGATTTTGGGTGTGTGTGTATGTGTTAGGGGTGTGTTGTTTATGGTGAGTTGAGGGATGTATTCGTGTTCTCCTGTCCAACTTGTGAGCAGGGTTGCGGTGGATTTGGCTGGGGCTAGATTAAGTCTGTTTGTAGTGCACCAGCCATGTAGTGTGTTGAGATAGGGTTGAAGGAGATCTGTTGCTCTTTTTGGGTCATGGTGTGTGCATGTGAGTGTTATGTCATCTGCATAGGAGGCTAAGTTTATTTGGGGCGTATTGGGTGTAGTTATATCGTGCATGTACAGATTGAAGAGTGCGGGCGATAGGACGGATCCTTGTGGGACTCCGTTTGGAAAGTTTCTGATTTTAGATGACTGACCGGCAAAAGATACGTGTGCACATCTGCCTGCTAGGAAGTTGGCCAGCCACCGTTTTGTGTTGTTGTGCATGTTTGTGTTGTAGATTTTGTTTGTTAGGTTGTGGCGGGGGATGGCATCGAAAGCTTTACTAATGTCGAGTGTGGCTAATAGTGATCTGTGTGGTGGTCTAGCTGAATTGATGCCGTCGAAAGCTCTTTGTGTAAGGTCTGTGAGAAGAGTGTTTGTGGAGTGCAGTGGCCTAAAGCCATGTTGTGTTGGAGCTAGGGGTAGGTCAGGTGTAATTAGTTGTAATACTAGGCGTTCCATGACTTTGGAGGGGGAGCAAAGGAGTGTGATGGGGCGGTGCGAGGAGGGTAGCGTGGGGTCTTTGTTGGGTTTGGGGAAAGTGATGATGATACCATGCTTCCAAATGTCTGGTATTGTGTTGTGTGAATAGCTGTAGTTTGATATGTTAGTGAGTGCTTGTATGCCTTGTGGTCCCAGGTGTCTGAGGTGTATGTTGCTTATGTTGTCTAGGCCACAGGCGGGTGAGTGCTTGAGATTGTTGATGATATGCCCAAATGGTAAATGTGCTTAGCATGGATTAAACATTTATAATTGAATTTGTTTTTATTTTTATGGTAATGTATCATAGATTTGTTTTCGATTAGTTTTGTATATGCTTTTCAATCTGCCAAGTTGTGTACAGTCAAGAACTTAAATGACTACGACCACATTTGAACCAATATCGAACCCAAGCCAGACAATCCAATACAATAATAAAATCCAGATGCTTTAGACCTTGGCTTTAAGCGGGGATGGCTGTTTTTTTCTGGCTCCCCCTTCTCCCTCATGTTCATCCCCACTAGTTATTAGATTTTAAGAGGTTCAACCCATTAGTTTGGCGATTTTAAGACCTTTTGTCCCATTTCTTTGTTAATATAATTTTTGTTCGTGTCATTTAGGTATCGATTTCTTTCCTGGCGAACGATAGCGAGCCTGTAATTAAGGAGGGATTGGCCTTCGGTCGGTATATTTTTCTACCGAAAAATGTACAAATATATCTAGAAGGGGGTTGGTTCTTAAGTAGTTTTATTTTTTAAGTTTGATGGAGATCTAGGGAGGAAACTAAAAGAATAATTAATGAATAAAAATTAATAACTAAATAAATAAAAAATCGACCAAAAAATATTATTCACTTCCCCCTTAACGATTCAAAGGCTAGATTTGGCGCAACTTGTTATATGCTGAGAACTATACCTATCAGCTCAGTACCTACCTACAAAATACTTATTATATTATTTGTACTATAAGAACATAAGAACATACGAAAATGGGAGTCTGCAGAAAGCCGATTGGCCTAAGCAAGGCAGATCCCTATACTTAGATACCTACTGGTAGATCTAACTTTCAACCTTCTTTTTTACCATCCAACCTACAGTAGTTAACCTTACTTTCTATTTCCCTGTCTATCTTTTGAACCTTTCTGCATACTTACCCAGTTACTTACCTAATTTCCAATCTACTTACTTACCTACCCACCTACAGTAACTACCTACCACTATGGTGATGGGCTGGTCTATCAGAGTGAGAACTGAGCGATCTCTGCCATACCCATAGTTTACTCTGACTGTTCCGTTTACTTATATATTTTCTAGATCTCAAGTGACGGCGTCTCTTCCGTGGATTGACCTCCCAATCTACCAGATTGGAAGCCAAAGCGTCACATTTTTCCTTTGCCCCTCAACTTTCTCTTCATAATTGCTGAGGGGCACAGGGCCCTGGGTGGGGCTTTGGTTTCCCAGGCGTTTCCGCACCCTCCTGAGCTCCCCGCCATGGAGTGGCTTCGGTCACCCAGGCTTTATTGTGGTCGGCAGGGAGGGTTCTGTGGGGGCGCTCGGTTATGGCCTTGGCCTTGCTCGGGGACTTGGGGCTGTTCGGCCAGGCAGCTTGGGGAACAACAACAACAACAACAACTACCTACCACTCAAGTATTCACCAATCTAAATATCAACCTACCTACTTATTTGCCTCCCTAACCTTACTACTTACCTACCTATCTTTTGAACTACCTACCTAACTTCCTACATACTTACCCAGTTACTTCCCTGTCTAACTTAATTTCCAATATACCTACCTACCTACCACTCTAACTATTCACCTAGCAGTATACCAACCTACCTACCTGTCTGCCTACATACAACCTACCTATTCCCCATCCACCTACTTCCCTACCTACCGTACCTATCTAGTTGCCTACCTACCAATTTATTAACCCTCCTACCTATACTTACCTATCTACCCACCTACTCTACTACCTTGACCAGCAACCAATCTACCCACCTAATAAACTATCTCCTAACTTATTTCTACCGTTCTACTTGATTCAGCAAAAAAAAAAAAAAAAAAAAAAAAACACACATAAACATAAAACACAAGTTAATTTTAAGGGCCAAATGATTTCTACTGGAACGGTATCAGTAAAAAGTTTTCTTGTTTGAGAGAGAGAGAGAGAGAGAGAGAGAGAGAGAGAGAGAGAGAGAGAGAGAGAGAGAGAGAGAGAGAGAGAGAGAGAGAGAGAGAGAGACGGTTTTTACAATTACAAGGTATGCTTAGGAGCAGACAATTATATTAAATATAAGGAAACATATATGAATACAAATCAAATCCATCTGCATGTTTGGAAACAATGTTATTATATTTAAAACCATAACTTAGGTATACTGTATATGAACTGCAACTTGTTATTTTGGTTAAGTTATGCTTATGTTATGAAATTGAATATGAGGAGCGCGTTGCACACACAAACATCCACACTCTAATACACACACACACTCTCTCTCTCTCGCTTAACCTCAAGCATAACATAAAAATCATACACAAAATTACTACTCCCAGCAAATTGAGTTGAAATAGGCCGGTCACGTCTTTTCGTTTTTACCCGTCTACTTTTTAATTCATGCTCTGGGATACCGTATTAATGATAGTTTTAGCTGTGAGTCACGCTTGATTATAG
The DNA here is from genome assembly GCA_032716605.1 of Paralithodes platypus. Classification (NCBI taxonomy): domain Eukaryota; kingdom Metazoa; phylum Arthropoda; class Malacostraca; order Decapoda; family Lithodidae; genus Paralithodes; species Paralithodes platypus. The sequence goes on along the minus strand of CM064528.1, from coordinate 15,058,248 downwards.
CTGGATAATCTAGCTTATATCTTCTCCGTGGGCGAGACTAATATGCTAATTAGGTTGAAGTTAAGATAATCTGGGTGCTTTGGAATTCAAGTTGAGTTTGTGAGACGCGAGTGAAGGCCGATCATATAATTGAGTTATTAGAACAGAGATATAATTGAGTTATTATTAGCCCTTGAAAATTATAACGCACTCTGACAGTTTATTCTGGCTATCATTAGAAGATTTTATACAATTTAGGAAGGATCAGAGAGAAATTATAATGGTAAAGAATATATCTGACTTTCATAAACTTCTCGTAATCTGAATAAAATCGCAAATAATGGCCAGAAAGCAAAAAAGAAATGCGTCATCGTCTCTTTTCAGGGTTAATATATTATATTTTAAGTTTTTTAAATTACATTTTATCTATAGTTTCTATATTGATATAGTTATATCTAGTATTATTATATGTTTTTATCTATATTATTTATATGTTTTTTAAACTATTTACAAATATTAAAATTAAAACTGCAAAATACAGAAATAAAACAAAGTAACAGGTAATTGATTCTGTATATTTTGTTAGCCATCACTCTACTTTATTACTCTATACTAGCATAAATACAATTAGCACTGAACCAGTCGGGAATCTCGGGTGTACAGTACATAACAACCTCAAGGTACTGGGAGATAATTACCACCCAGTACCGTACATCTTTTTCCTAGTTTTGAGAATACAGATAATTCTAATGTATCTTACTTTTTTTCCCCTCCCTGCAGATAAGGGTAAAGCTAAGGTGAATATTATACAAGGTTGTTTAGGACATATTAAGGGGAGACAGAAAGTTTTACTGGACTCGCTTCTCTCTAATGTTTAGCCCCACTAGTTTTGAGATTTTAAGACGTTGGTTCCATTAGTTTGGGGATTTTATGACCTTTCACCCCATTTCTTTGTCAATATTAGGACCTTTCGTGCCATTTAGGTGTCTATTTTTTCCTGGCGAGCGACAGCGAGCCTGTAATTTTAGTAGGAATCGGCCTTTGGCCGGGACATTTTTCTACAGAAAAATGTATACATTTATTTTGAAGGGGGGTCTTGGGAGTGTTTTTATAAGCTTGATGGAGGTCTAGGGAGGAAACTAAAAAAATATATGAATAAATTAATTAATAGACCAAACAAACAGCCACTGTCCCCTTAACTGGACGAGGGACTGAGGTAGTAAAGGTTGAAAGTTGAACGTGTAGATTGTTGTCCAGGTGCTGTGCTACATTTATGCAACAGAAGGACAGTCAATCCATAAAGTTTGTGGATATCTGATGGTTTTCATAATGCAATTATTCATAAGCAAAGGGATACATGAAGATAAATTATGATACTTTAAGTAATACATTTTTCATAATTTAATTAATAACATAATTATGTGTTCCCATTTAAACATGGGAACACATTTTGTATTAATTTAATTATGAAAATAACTTATGAAAATAACTTATGGAAATAAATATGGATAACTTACATAGGAAAATAAAAACACAAGAGGTCCATAAATGTATTGGTACTCAAATGTAAGCATAAGACATCATTTGCATATGTAATTTTGTGTACATAAATATTTTAGTATATAATTATATAACCGGCATCTATTGCATAGCAAAATGCATCTGTGAATTAAGCTCAATAATTTTTCATAATTTTTAATTTTAGCTCCTTGTTGGTTGATAGGCCTACTCCCCGAGTGACTTTGTATCTTGTATATATATATATATATATATATATATATATATATATATATATATATAGTATAATGTATATATATTGTGTGTGTATGTGTATTCAAATTCCTTTTTTCCATGTAAAACTATATTAGGTAAATAATAAGTGTCTTACTTTATACATGTACAAATAATTATAAGTAAAAATGGTTAGATATCGGTTTTTTTTGCAGTTTTTAGATCCTGATGATGACTTATAGATAAGTCGAATCATTGATAACATAACAGATGTTCGTAATTACCCTGGTCCTCCTCTTTTATCTTACAACTAAATCAATGTAATTACATATTGTATAATCATGAGAGATCTGCAAAGTGTTCTGAGATGTTGTACAGTTGGTCAAAGTTCCAGCTGACCCACCCTCGCTCTGGGGCTCGCAGGATTAGCTGGCAATACTGGTGTAGTGGTGCAGGGATACCACTTGCCATTAATGTGTTACCTGTGCCTGTCCTGTATATTACTGCAAATTATACTATGTAATGTTCACATTGTGAAGACTAAATGCTCCTTCATTAAGCATCCACCGATAAAACAAAAATATGTATTCTTATAAAATCGAGTAAAGTATGTTGTGGCAGCCAGCAGGTTTTATATGCGTTGCCAATCAGTGGATATAATAACTTGAATATTTAAGCAAATCTACGAACTTTAGGTGAATGTTCGGGATCATACATAGCGATATATGCATTTTTATTTGAGATAGGCTTACTTTCCCTTGTTTAGTATAATATGTTCTAACAATGATATAGCCGAAATCAGATCTACCAATCCCAATCATTGTAAGACACGCCTCCTTCCTACACCAGTATTGCCAGATAATTCTGCGAGCCCCAGAGCGAGGGTGGGTCAGCTGGAACTTTGACCAACTGTACATGTCTGCCAATATCAATGTAAAAAGTAGTCTAACCTCATTTAACTTATTCTATTACAGAGTAAACTAACTTATTCCACATCTAAATCACCTGAATATCACTAACCAATATTAACCAATTCTGTACCGGCGACGTCATTCTATTTATTTATTTGTTGCTATATTTAGACGATTGTGTTCAGTTTAAGAAGGGTCTGTGGAAGCAAAAAGTGTTATGTGAAATATTTCGAAGTCTGTTAACTACTGGAGCCCCTATTAAACTGAATAAAATCGTTTAATAGTAGTCAGAATAAATTTAACAGGACGGCACTACTACTGAAAGGGTTAAAAGCGAACCTTGGAGCAGTAGTGTTTGTGTATTAGGAGCCAATCACTAGAAAAGCAGTCCTACCACACGTTTACTGACCAACCCGTTTGGAGAAAAAAAAAAACTAAACTTGTGTCCGGCGAAGTGCACTCCACAAATGTACGGTAGCGCTAATAAGTCATTTCTCAGCTGCCATTATGTTCGGCTTTCTCTGTGCTGTATGTCAGCCAGATGTTGAATAGGGTGGGTAACTGTATGATCATGTTTGTATACCTCACTCGAAATTAAGAAGTTAAGAAATTAGATAGTGCTGATACCAATTATTGATCAGAATATTCCTGGTGCCGAGACATCGCATATTTGGCCGATAGTACAGTTGCCCACATCAATTTGTATTCACTCCGCGATTATATGTATGGAAGGACTATTCGTATATTAAAATTAAAATTGTAGTTTCTTATGCAGTAGTTAAGTAATATAACCAATTAACGGTTTGATAGAAAATTATACATACAATGTTTCATTCTATAAATTTAATCACAGAGGGGATACAAAATCACGTGGTCAACTGTATTTGATAAGTACGTACAGGGCCACAAAGAGCCACGAAAATAATTACACCAATAATAATTATAAAAAGAAGATAAATATATAAAAAAAAGTGTTTGGTGTGTATCAGAGCAAACTGTACCTCAAATATATGGTCGTGACCGTACTGGATCCATTAGTAACATTACTGCATGTAGCTGTTTTTAAAACCTCGCATTATGCATAGTTTTGGGATATGTGTAATAACAATTAATACATAATGAATATTGCACATACTTCGAAAGAAGACACACACATTTTTGAATACACGGAAATTAGTTTATGAACACACGCTTAGCTTAGCTTATGGTAGTCCATCGTAGTCCGATGATGACGTTCCCTTCCTGCAAAGTAGGAAGAGAAAACTTGCGCATAGAAGAGTTTAGAGTGCCGAGGGAGGTGCGCAGTTCCAACTTCACTATCTTGGTACTGAACAGGGGTTGCTGATGGCAAGGAGGTGACCCAAGACGACCAGCTCCTGCTCAATACTGCAGGGGACTGCCGGGATTCCAGTTTGTCGGAAACCGCCAGGACGTGACCCCAACGTCTGCTGTTCTCTCAGGGTGTGCTCCCCTAGCTTTTGTCTTACTAGACTAAACCACAAGGCAGTGGGTGTGTGCGGTTGTTGGTAGATGACAAGGATGCACATCATACCTCTGGGGGCCACCGCATGCCCCGAGATCCCCTATTGATTTAGCGTGGGGTCGCAAGACACCCAGTTACCGTGTGTGGCTCCGGGGAGGCACAATAGGAGTCTTGTTGATGGAGAGGCTATGTACTGGTAGAGGGAGACTTACGCACTCGGCTCCCCTTTTCACCACAAGGGTTAGCCAGCGGCAGCAGCTGAAAGCGAGAATTGCATGCAAGCAAGCAGCACTACAGCATGGTACAAGGCGAGATGGGTATCATATGGTTCACCTAAGCTGATGGCTACCTAAGCCTTCGGGCGAGACGGTACCGTCTATAGTGAGAATGGTACCATACAGATCCACCCTAAGCCTTCGTTTCCGATGTCGCCAATTGGCTAAATACAGACTACACACACATCCACAGCCATTCCAACAGTACATAAAACACTTAACATGCATTTCACGCAATACATTCCCAGTTAAGGAGGCGCGATAATAATGAGCTTAGCTCGCATTGCGTGGATTCCCCTTGACGAACAAGTAACTGAGTAACACCAAGATGCTACTGCACTAGTCGCATTACATCACCCTGTATGATAACACCTTCCCTACCTCCCCGTCCTCATTCAGACTCCCCTCCCGCCCTCGCCACTGTCCGCTAACTTTTCCTACCTCCCCGTCCTCATTCAGACTCCCCTCCCACCCTCGCCACTGTCCGCTAACTTTTCCTACCTCCCCGTCCTCGTTCAGACTCTCCTCCCGCCCTCGCCACTGCCTGCTAACCTTCCCTACCTCCCCGCCCACCTCCCGCTTTCGCTATTCCCCGCCCACCTTCCGCCCTCGCCCCTGCCAGCTCACCTTCCCCTTCTCCCCCACCACACCCGCACTCTCCACCATCTCCCCCCCCCCCCTCCCCACACACACACATACACCACCACCACAAGATGGAGTTAATTTTAAATGTATACATTGATACATCACATTTACCATATAATGACGAATTAATTCAATGTATTTATTAGTTATAATGATTGTATTTGCTTAAAGAAAACCCATTAAAAATATATGTACTAAGTATTTACTTAACAACAAGACTAGTTGCTGCAGTCTGAGAGAGTTTTGACAAGTTAAGACCACCATGTATGTTCTAGAATGTATGCCCACAAATGTGTGTAAGTGACTGTACACCTTGAACTTAGAAACTAACATTTGAAGACAATAATCATTACTGTATGTATGGAAGCGGCAAAAAGTCTCCATTACTGGCAGTGGCAGCTATATTTTTAGGATCCGGGTCGTGCTCTTAATCTGATTATTTTGTGATATGGGTAAAATAGTTATGCGATTATTATTTTATGTACTGTAATTACCATCCATACGCAATAACATTGTGTATCCCTTGAACTAAGAAACTAAAATTTATGAAGACGCGGCAATTAGTTTAATAACACACACACACACACACACACACACACACACACACACACACACACACACACAGCCCGTAGCCTAGTAGGTAGAGCTCTCGTCTCACACACGAGGGGTTGGGGGTTCAATCCCCGGCCGGGCGGAGACAAATTGGGCTTGTCTCCTTTCATGTGTTAGCCTCAGTTCACCTAGCTGTAAATAGGTACCTGGAATAAGTGGACGACGTTGTGACGTCCCATCTGGGGTTGGCAAAAATGGTACAAGGCGAGATGGGTATCATATGGTTCACCTAAGCTGATGGCTACCTAAGCCTTCGGGCGAGACGGTACCGTCTATAGTGAGAATGGTACCATACAGATCCACCCTAAGCCTTCGTTTCCGATGTCGCCAATTGGCTAAAAATACAGACTACACACACATCCACAGCCATTCCAACGATACATATAACACCTACATATATAGGAGGCGGGAAATAACGAGCATGCTCACTCCCGCAATACAACTAGAGTAAGTACAACTAGAGTAAGTACACACATACACACATACACACACAGTAATATTCCAATTACTGGTATAATTTTTACCGAAGTTGATCTTATATCATAAATTCATAAACTACTATTGATAATAATATATCATTCTGATAATTGTGTTATATAGATATTCCTAATTATCTATTCCTAATCTATATAATTATCATCTCTTAATATTCTAAAACACTAATACAATATTTATCTTCTCAGGAACAGCGGGAGTCGAGGGCAAGAGGTGTCAATGCTGAGAGAAACTTTCAAGAATTAAGTGCGGCTCTACTGGAGGAGGTGAGATAGATAGATAGCTAGATAGATAGATACATAGATAAATAGATAGATAGATAGATATATAGATATATATAAATAGATAGATAGATAGGTAGATAGATATGTAGATAGATAGATAGGTAGATAGATTGATAGATAGATAGATAGAGATACAGGTATTTACAAAGATATATAAATAGATAGGTAGATAGATAGACAGATAGATAGATATATAGATAGATAGAGATGAGAGGTAGTAATGCTGAGAGATACTTCCAACAATTAAATGCTGCTTTACTGGAGGAGGTGAGAGTAACACTGATACATACATACATGCATACACACATACATACATACATATATGAAGAAGTAGATATATACATAGATAAGTAGCTAGGTACTGTAGATTGATTAATTGATTGATGTATAAAAAATAGCATATGGATGAACTAAAGATAACCTAATCAATTAATATATATATGGATATATGAATGGATACATATACATAGACCGATTGATGGGAATATACTGTATATACAGAGTAGATCGATGGATAGATAAATGAATATACAGATAGACGGAAGACAGCCCGATAAATAGATAATTTAACAGACAAAGATACAGATATCTTTCTTCTTAATCAAGAAACCGACAGATCTTATTTGATATCCATTCATTTCTATTATCAAGTAATTTTGATTGCTTCTGACTGTCGCAATGAAATCTCCAATGTATCATGTGAGAGAGAGAGAGAGAGAGAGAGAGAGAGAGAGAGAGAGAGAGAGAGAGAGAGAGAGAGAGAGAGAGAGAGAGAACATGGAGTTACTAGGCAAAGTTGGTATTTCAAAGATCTAATACCTTCCTAGGAGAGATTATTACTAAAATATAATAAATAAGATATCAAGACGATTATTGCAAGTGTACCCAATCAAGTCTACCATTTCTTAAAGTGCGTGTGCTTGCCCGTGAAGGAGAGCTGAGTGTATGTGTGCGTGTGTTTGTGTGTGTGTGTTTTTTTTTTTTTTTCATTAAACACCCATATCCTTTATAATTGTGTATGTTATATTTTCCAGGCAGAGGTGTCGGTGTGTCCGGATGGTTTACTACGTTATGGAGACTCTGTTATCATACACGCTCCTGTCGTCACCCCACGGAGAGGTTAGACCGTGTGCATACTATTTATTATTTTGGTTTTATACCCTTTATTTGTTTATTACTATCTCCACACTACCCTGCAACTGCCAACCAATCAATGTATAAAATTGATAGGAACATATACATAGATAAAAATATATATATTGGGCCTAGTTCTAAAAGTTAGTTCAAAGAAATATTAATTAAGGTTAGATCAAATTGAGGTGAGAATATACCATCATCAAATCGTTTTGAGGAAACAAGGGTGGTCCATACTTTTCTAATTTGCATATGTGTGAATGTTGATGGACTTTGACACTGCCTTATCTCCCCCAGGCGCCCCTCGTCCCTCCATACCTTGCACCCTGGCAGTGACCCCCTCCAGGCAGGCTCTCCTGAAGAACCAGTATGTGGAGGTATCGCTCACTGCCTCGCCCGAACACCATAAACCCGTCATCAAGAATGTGTTTATTATTGTGCCGTGAGTATGGCAGTGTTTATGTCTTGCTGTCTAACACACACACACACACACACACACACACACACACACACACACACACACACAAACACACACACACACACACACCTCATTCATAGGGCCCATATTATGGGGAGGTTTTAAGTTTTCTCTCAAGACCTCCATCAAGCTTAACAAAATACCCTCAAGTTTCCCACTCGAGTTAAATCTGTAATGTTTTCAGTAGTAATATGTCCCGGCCGAAGGAAGGCCCAGTCAAAATCGAAATCCTAAACTAATGGTCCGATTTTAATTCTGTTTGCGCCATTCGATTCAGCTTGCCAAAGTGTACTTATGGTATAAATTAAAACAAATTCCGTTCATAAATAACTCGTCTATGGAGTTTTAAACTTTAAAATAGGCCTAGGGGGCCTAAAAATAGGTGAAAATTTAAAACAAAATTATACCGGTGAATCCGCAACGGCGAGAAGAATCCAAATATGTAATAATATTGACAAGTCAAAATTCGACCAAAATCACCGATTTGCCTGGGACCCAAGGTTTTTTGAGAAAAAATATTTTCGGTTCTGGGCGAATGGCTGGGTGAAAATGAAATCTAAGACCATGTCTAGAAGCAGCTCGGCGGGAAAAATCGAATGGCACCAAGTAGAATTCCCTAGGACTTATAGTTTGGGCTACAGAGGACTTTTAAAGTCCAAAAAACGATCCCCCTGGTCCCTCCAGGAAGGCCCAGTCAAAATCGAAATCCTAAACTAATGGTCTGATTTTAATTCTGTTTGCGCCATTCGATTCAGCTTGCCAAAGTGTACTTATGGTTTACATTTAAACAAAATCCGTTCATAAATAACTCGTCTATGGAGTTTTTAAACTTTACAATAGGCCTAGGGGGCCTAAAAATAGGTCAAAATTTAAAAACAAATTATACCGGTGAATCTGCAACGGCGAGAAGAATCCAAATATGTAATAATATTGACAAGTCAAAATTCGACCAAAATAACCGATTTGCCTGGGCTTACTTTGTTTACTTACTTACTTTACTTACTTTAACCCAAAGTAACCCAACCCAAAAGTAAGTGGGCTTACTTACTTTAACCCAAGGTTTTTTGAAAACAATATTTTCGATTCTGGGCGAATGGCTGGTCGAAAATGAAATCGAAGACCATGTTTAGAAGCAGCTCGCCGAGAAAAATCGAATGGCACCAAGTAGAATTCCCTAGGACTTTTAGTTTGGGCTACAGAGGACTTTTAAAGTCCAAAACGGGTCATTTGGGCCCTTCTGAGAGACCAAGTCATATACGAAATCCTAAACTAATTGTCCGATTTCAATTCTGTTTGTGCCATTCGATTGACCATGTCAAAGTGAACGTATGGTTAAAATTTGAACAAAATCCATACATAGATAACATGTCTATGGGTGATTTAGAAATGTTCTAAATCAAAATCAAAATTAGGCCTATTGGGCCTACAAAATGGTCTAAATTCAAACATTTATATACCGTTGGAATCGCAACGACGAGACGAATCCATATATACCCATGAAAACTCGAAATTCGAAAGTCGCCCGCATAGTGCAAAACATTTCCTGGGCGCAGGGATTTTGGAAAAAAATATTTTCGATTCTGGGCGAATGGCTGGTCGAAAATGCAATCTACGACCATGTATAGAAGCTGCTCGTCGCGAAAAATCGAATGGCACCAAGTAGAATTCCCTAGGACTTATAGTTTAGGCTACAGAGGACTTTTAATGTCTACAAACTGGTCATTTGGGGCCCTTCCGGGAGGCCGAGTCAAATTATAAATCCTAAACTAATGATCTGATTTCAATTCTGTTTGCGCCATTCGATTCAGCGTGTCAAAGTGTATTTGTGGTATAAATTTGAACAATATCCATACTTAGATAACAACGGAAAGTACTGATACTGTATCTCGATTTATAATAAAATATAATAGTTACCAATTTATAACTATCGTTTTCTTTAATAAAGATTATTGAAAGAAAACTAGCCCATGGTCATTATTGTATGGCTAACTATACTATTTGAACATGCCATATTATCACTTACGTGGCTGCTCCATTATAACAAGTGGGTAATTTGGGTGGAAGGAAGACACAGGAAAGAGCTTTAATTATATATCCTTCTCTAAGTAATAACACACAACAACAAAGCCACTCCAACAGCTTCTTCTCTGAATTAGACAGCCACCATGTAGGGGACAGTGGTTTTTAAACTTTAAAATAGGCCTATTGGGCCTAAAAAATTGTCAAAATTAAAGAAATCATATACCATTGGAATTATAATGACGAGACGAATCCATATATACCCATGAAAACTCGAAATTCGAAAGTCGCCCGCATAGTGCAAACAATTTCCTGGGCAGGGATTTTGGAAACAAATATTTTCGATTCTGGGCGAATGGCTTGTCAAAAATGCAATCTACGACCATATATAGAAGCTGCTCGTCGAGAGAAATCGAATGACACCAAGTATAATTCCTTAGGACTTATAGTTTGGGCTACAGAGGACTTTTAAAGTCCAAAAACGGGTCATTTGGGCCCTTCTGAGAGGCCAAGTCAAATACGAAATCCTAAACTAATTGTCCGATTTCAATTCTGTTTACGCCATTCGATTGGGCATGTCAAAGTGAACGTATGGTTAAAATTTGAACAAAATCCATACATAGATAACTCGTCTATGGGTGATTTAGAAATGTTCTAAATAAAAATCAAAATTAGGCCTATTGGGCTTACAAAATGGTCTAAATTCAAACATGTATATACCGTTGGAATCGCAACGACGAGACGAATCCATATATACCCATGAAAACTCGAAATTCGAAAGTCGCCCGCCAAGTGCAAAACATTTCCTGGGCTAAAATTTAAACGCAGGGATTTTGGAAACAAATATTTTCGATTCTGGGCGAATGGCTGGTCGAAAATGAAATCGAAGACAATGTATAGAAGCAGCTCGCCGAGAAAAATCGAATGGCACCAAGTAGAATTCACTAGGACTTATAGTTTGGGCTACAGAGGACTTTTAAAGTCCAAAAAACGGTCCCCTGGGCCCTCCAGGAAGGCCCAGTCAAAATCAAAATCCTAAACTAATGGTCCGATTGTAATTCTGTTTGCGCCATTCGATTCAGCTTGCCAAAGTGTAGTTATGGTATAAAGTTAAACACAATCCGTTCATAAACAACTCGTCTATGGAGTTTTTAAACTTTAAAATAGGCCTAGGGGGTCTAAAAATAGGTCAAAATTAAACAAATATATATACCGTTGAATCCGCAACGGCGAGACGAATCCAAATATGTAATAATATTGACAAGTCAAAATTCGACCAAAATCACCGATTTGCCTGGGCAGCTCGCCGAGAAAAATCGAATGGCACCAAGTAGAATTCCCTAGGACTTATAGTTTGGGCTTACAGAGGACTTTTGAAGTCCAAAAAATGGTCCCCTGGGTCCTCCAGGAAGGCCCAGTCAAAATAGAAATCTTAAACTAATGGTCCGATTGTAATTCTGTTTGCGGCATTCGATTCAACTTGCCAAAGTGTACTTATGGTATAAATTTAAACAAAATCCGTTCATAAATAACTCGTCTATGGAGTTTTTAAACTTTAAAATAGGCCTAGGGGGCCTAAAAATAGGTCAAAATTTAAGACAAATTATACCATTGAATCCGCAACGGCGAGAAGAATCCAAATCCTTCCTCCTAAATTACATAATTAATATTGGCAAATGAAAGGGGCGAAAGGTCCTAAAGATTACCAAACTGATGAGGCGAATGTCTTATAATGTCAAAATTAATGGAGATAAATAGGAGGGAAAAAGGGGTGCAGAAAAAACATAAACCTCCCCTTAATTATCTTTCTCTATGCACTCCACCGTGATTCATGACCAAGCAACGCGTCTCTCCTCCACAATGACCCTACCCTTCTTAAATACTCGCTTCACGTATCATATTCGTTTGAGGATCATGATGTGTTTTGACAGTTTATCCTGGCTATCACTATACGGTTTATACAGCTTAAGAAGGATCTGTGGGAATTATAAGGGTAATGCCTGTCTCAATTTACCCTCTGTCTTCCACATACCCTTCCTAATCTAAATGAAAACGTCTAATGAGAGCCAGAATAAACTTCCAAAATATGTCATAATCCTCCAGAGGTTCATTTTATCCTAATTTTCCCTCAGCCGTGACCCAAGACAAAGCGACAGGTCTCTCCTCTGCTACGGCGACCCCTTTGACCTGATCCACGTCACGTCAGGAGGTCAGCGGCTCTTCGTGACCTCTCCTGTCGGGTCAGCTCTGCACTCAAGTCGGCCCAGCAGGAGACAAGAGGTGCTACTGATGGTGGGCAGCAGTGCACATTCGGCCTGGCGATTGGTACCGAGTGAACCTGAATTGAGACTACCCCTGCAAGGACAACCGGCTGAGGCAAGACGATTTCAGTCAAAATAGATAGTTTCGTCTAACCCTCTTGACCAACTGAATTTTTTTATATTTATCAACAGTCATATTCAATTTAATAAATCCACCAGTTTTTGTATGAGTTTAGGCAGGAGGTCCTACTGATGGTGGAAAGTATCGAACATTCGGCTTGGCGTTTAGTGCGGAGCGTATCTGGGTAGAGATGACCACTGGAAAGACCACCGTCTATGTTAATGAATTTTAATACTTGAAAGAGGAATGCATGAAATTACATTTATAACTCTCATGTCTCAGTTTGTCCTCTTATTCAGTTGAAGAATATAACAATCTTTCTAATGGTTTGGAACATGTGCAATTTTAAATCGAGACTGTCTGAAAATATAATTCATCCTATTACAACAAAGAGTTTGTATATATACATAACACAAAGGAACATTATCTCAGATTGCATAAATACATCTTGGTTTATCAGTGACATCCAATACACCTAACCTGATTTAGATTGGAAGCTAAAGCGTCACATTATTCCTTTGCCCCTCAACTTTCTCTTCATAATTGCTGAGGGGCACAGGGCCCTGGGTGGGGCTTTGGTTTCCCGGGCGTTTACGCACCCTCTCAGCTCCCCGCCATGGGGTGGCTTCGGTCACCCAGGCTTTATTGTGGTCGGCAGGGAGGGTTCTGTGGGGGCGCTCGTTTATGGCCTTGGCCTTACTCGGGGCCTTGGGGCTGTTCGGCCAGGCAGCTTGGGGAACAACAACAACAACAACAACCTGATTACATAGATAACATAAAAGTTCTATAACCTTACATTATTGGTTATTTATATTATTGCCGCTTTTAGGTTGGTGCCCGAGTGTGGTTGGTTCAGACTATGACCAATCAACCCATGGTGGTGGAGGAGGAGTTTACTACCAGTACTATATTTGGAAAGGTGAGTGTGTGTGTGTGTGTGTGTGTGTGTGTGTGTGTGTGTGTGTGTGTGTGTGTGTTCTAGTGCGCTTTATTATCGTCTCCAAGAAAAAAAACAAAAAAACATAATTTCCAGTTTGATGTTCAGTAACCCAAGCTCCCCAAATAGTGATACCTCTCGGATTCACACAATAAGGATAATGTCAATATATTTTCTAGATTCACTTCTCCTTCATGTTTAACCCCATTAGTTTTCAGATTTTAAGATGTTTGCCCCATTAGTTAGTCGATTGTTAAACCTTCCGCCCCATTTCCTTGTCAATATTAAGACCGATCGTGCTATCTAGGTGTCGATATTTTCCTGGCGAACGATAGTGAGCCTCTAATTTTGGATATTGTCATTGTAGGTGGGTCAGTGGTATTATGTTGGTGGTGTGGTGTAGATAATGTCGGTACAGATGGTTCAGTGGTATTATTTTGAGTCTTGCTGATAAACTGTCAATATCCGTGGTGACATGGAGAAGTGCAATGGCATGACTTTATTGTACCTGTATTACAGTCTGATTTCTGAAACCGTGTCTGAATCATTACAATGTAAAGGAAAAGGAGAATAAATCATTGTATGTGTGTGTATTGGATTTTTGTAATATACTATCTCCCCTTTCATCATGATTAACTCAAATCTCTGTATATATTTATCTATTTGTATTATTTTCCATCAATCAATTAATATAACTACCAATTTACCAATCTACCTACCAACCTATCTATATATCTATCTATCTATGTATCTGTATAAATATCCTATCCATTAATCCCTACACATCTCCATTCATCTATGTATTTATCTATCAGGAACAGGAGGTGAGTGTGGGAATGGTTACCAGGGCAACCACGAAAGCAGCTTCAACCTTCGCCTTCCTAACCTGGACCAAACAAGAAACAACTGACACACGCAAGGAAACAGAAAACGATCGGGAAGGAGAAGTAGAACGAGAAGAAGAAGGAGATATCAGAAGACGCGCTATGGAAGAAGAGGAAGAGGAGGATAAGAGGAGGAGGCAACTGGAGGAGGAGGAGGAGTATAGGAGCAAGAGGAAAGAGGAAGCAAGGAGAAGAGAGATTGAGGAGGAGGAGGAGAGAGACGAGAGGAGAGTGTACGAGGAGGAACAGAGGGAGAGGATAAGAATGGAGGAGGAGATGAGGAGGATGGAGGAGAAGAGAGAGAGACTGGAGAGAGAGGAGTATCTGGAGATGGAGGGAGGGAGAGAGAAGAGGGAATTGGAGTCACGAATGGAAGGACTGCATATAGAACTGAATAATATTAATGGTGATACGTCGCCTGATGATAGTGAAGGGGCATAGAGAGAGAGAGAGAGAGAGAGAGAGAGAGAGAGAGAGAGAGAGAGTGAGAGTGAGTGAGTGAGTACAAAGGAGTACAAAGGAAATCAAGCAACAACAGGTCTAGTGACCCTTCTAGGCTGCTTGTCCTCCAAAACACTGAGGATCAAGTGTCCAAACAGTGGTTTAGAGTGGGTAAGGGAACATTGGAAAGGGAACTACTGCCCTGGAACTAATGTCCGTGGCAGGATTAGGAAGTTAGTAGGGGACAGATGGGTTAGTAACTGAGGGGGAGAGAGAGAGAGAGAGAGAGAGAGAGAGAGAGAGAGAGAGAGAGAGAGAGAGAGAGAGAGAGAGAGAGAGAGAGAGAGAGACTAATCATAAGCACACAATACTCTCACAATGACCATAATAAAATACAATATACCTCGCACTAATTCACTCATAGCAAATAATAATCAGTCATAAACTCTCACTATATCTATAAAACACAGTATATATATATATATCTATAAAACACAGTATATATATAGCCTTTTAGCCGTCACCTATATCTCCTTTACTTACATAAAATCGTCTTATTAACCAGAAAAGATCATAAAGATTTGACCGACAAGCTATAGGTAGAGATAATTATACTAAATCTACATAATAAACTCACCTACAGTGGCCCTCTACGTATAAGAATTGTGCTAAAAAGAGGCGAAAATACATAAAGTAAAGAAAAATTTACACAAGTACTTTCTCCAGTATTTCTTGTGCAACTCTGATCGTAAAGGTTCTGAAGTAAACCTTTATTGTAAGACTGTAATAACTTGTCTTCAGTACAATTGACCACTTGCGAGTTTTGGTCTGTAAGGAAGTTAAAGCTGTGGCCATCAATATTTAGCAGAATTATCAGCTGAAATTCGGTCATAATACATATAAACATAATACACAACACTAAATTAATTATACTATTTATCCATCAGAAACCCACATTATTATTGTATTTATTGTAATATCGAAGTTCACGGCTCCAACTGCCTTATAGCCTGGAACTCACAAGTGGTCAATTGCCGATACCAGTGCAAGATAAGTTCAAAATGTTGATAAATTTAACCCTTAGAAGATCGGACGACGCATTTATTTTCTATTTTCTAGCTAATATCAGACAATTTAATTCAGATTAGGAAGGGTTTATGGAAGTCGGAGGGTTAATTGGGATGGTCTTTACCCCAATAATTCCCAGATATCCTTCCTAATTTGTATAAAATCGTCTAACGATAGTCAGAATAAACTGTAAAAATGCATCAAACTCAAAGGGTTAAGTTACTGATCAAATGTTGCCGGATTCGCGTGAATCTGTCTTTAGAGATAACTGGATTACGAAAGTCTTAAGTATTAGGAGAAGGAGGAAAAAGTGGACATGTTTTTTTTGTTATTATTAGGGAACAGACTTTATACCGGTATTCTATTTTTATTCATTTCATTTCAACACCAAACACCTCCCAAAGAAACTAATGGAAGCAAGCATGTGATCCACCGGGATTCCAACTTGGGTTATCACATGCAGATTTTAAACACTCTAACCATTACACCATCAAGGCAGTTATAAGTATAGCACTTGACTACGATTAATATCCATTTATCGAATACTGGACATTAATTTAATCATGTACTACACCCAACTGCACTTATGAATAGCCTATAAAAGATGGTAATCGTTCATTGAGAAATCACACTATTTCTGTAAAGAGGACTCACTAATCATATGGGGGAACTTTATTTATATTCTATTTTTTTTATGAGGATACACTGTGTATATTAATGGAACACATTTTCTGTTAATGGGCACACTACTTCTATTAATGTGACACACTATTAATATTAATGGAATAAATTATTTCTATTAAAAGGACATGCATAATAAAGAAGGGAACACACTGTTTCTATAAGATAATTTAGAAACACTAGTTCTATGATGGATTACTGTGCCTATCCTAGATCAATGGTTTCTACAAAAATATACTCTTTCTACAAGGAGAATACACTGTTTAGGCGTGCTGTTCCTCATAAATTGATAGATAACAGTTGATGAGAGTGCACTATATCTATTAACCCCTTCTTTATCGGCGACGTCTTGTTCACTTTATTCTAGCTATATTTAGACGATTTTGAGCAGTTAAAGAATGATCTGTGGTAGTAAAAAGGGTCAAGTGAGATAGTTTGAAGCCTCGTAATTGCTGAAGGCCCTTTATAAACTGAATAAAATCGTCTAATAGTAGCCAGAATATATAAAAAAGACGTCGCCGAAGGAGTTAAGATTACTGTCATCTACCATAAACTGTTTTAGATGGTTCCATTCAGTATAGCCAAATTAATATTACTCTTTTATTTTGTGTATTAATATTGTATAGGGATGACGTGTGCATAATATATCACCCTATCTATCTATCTATTGCCGGACGTCTTACTCCCCTTACGAGGGTGGCCCTACACAGAATGCCCCCAAGCGGACCTATTCCCTGTGAGAGGGACAACCCGAGCCAGTTTAGTGAAGGACTTACAGGATTGACCACTCAATTCAGGATCGGTCCGACTCCGAGGCCCTCTGTGTATCTTGTTAGCACTATTTTTCTACAGTGGTGTTCGGCTAATCCATCCACTAACCTGCCTTACCCTTAGGTAAGCAGTACGGATTTGTATCAGGTTTACTCCTCTAGACAGGTTGCCAACCAAGGCTGACGAGTCCCATCCACCCGGATTTGCATAAGGTTGTTTCCCCTAGATGAGTTGCCAACCAAGGCTAACGAGTCCCATCCACCCAAAACAAATATATCACCCACAGTATTTTATTAACCATGTAATCTGCAGTATATAATATGTATTGGTATCACAGTATTATGAAAAGCCTTAATATTCTTGTAAATTCACGAATAAAAATACTATCATACGGGCATTTTCTTTTACTTTAGTTTTAGAACGTAGTTCTCTAAACAGCGTTTTTTGAGTTCACAGCCGAACCAAACAGAGAGAGAGTGTGTGTGTATGTGTACTTGTTTTTTATTCAGTATAAGCCCCAACACTCTAGGGAACGATATAGCTGAAGGGGTGTGTAAATGTGGTTTTAAATGTAAGTGTAGGTGTATGAAATACGTGTAACCAGATACAAATACCATAGACACCCACCCATAAAGTTATCGTTTTCTTAAATAATCTATTTCGTAGAAAACATAATTCTTTGTATGACTATTTTAGGACGTTGAAGTGCCAGTGCTATTATTAATTATCTATCTATTGCCAGACACCTTTACCCCCGAGATAGTGGCCACGAATTAATCGCCTCCGTGCACTTTTGTTATCTGTGAACCGGCGCCTCTCCTCCCACACAACACCATATTCACTCATAATACCTCTCAATTCCATTCCTCCACCTCACTCTCGGCCTACTCTCCCTCTTTGTCCTTCCACCCCACTCCCATACACTCTGTTAGTCTTTCTTTCACTCTCTTCACACTCTCCAGCACTTTCACATCCACACCACAATGCTCACGTACTTCCCCATCCGTCTGTCTATTTCTCCATGTGACTCCACACACACTTCTCAAGTAAATCATTTCCACCCCTCTCACTCTTGATTTATTTATGATTCATCAACAATGTCCATGCTTCAGTCCCGTGCTAAATGTCGGGAATACAAGACTATCATTCAATGACTTAATTACTTTCATGCTCACTACCATATTTCTTGTCACTGCTTTCAGCGTTCCTACAGTCGTTTTCCCCATTATGTCAAACTTGAATTGCCGTTCTTCTCCTGCCCTACTAATCATTCATCTTTTTCATCTTCTCTCTTCAATGGTTTCGTTCTATGATCTATGATATTCTTTTAGCTTGAACTTGTACGTGTTTCCGATTTTATGTGTAACCAGCCTTATGAGGGCTAGAGCCCGGTAGGCTGATAGGAATGGATCTTTCTCTCTTTTAGTATCTGTGAGTATACTGTTTTATCACTATATGCATTTATTACAATAGATTCTTGCTCTATACTGGGGCACAGTGCGCCCCTGTATCGAGTATTGTTCGCACGTGTGAGGAGGTTCCGCCCATACCGCACTTCTCGAAAGAGTAGAGTCAAAAGCATTTTGCCTTATCAACTCGCTTCCTCTTACTACTATGGGTTTCAGAGGCCGTGTTACATCGTTTATCGGGAATAACTTAGGAACAAACAGTTGGATCAGTATGATATTTTGACACAGCTTTTTTCACACCGTGCCCTAATTTCCGTCAATATAGTGCATTACCAAAAGTGTAGAAATAAGCCACTTGTCCCTGTGTCATGAGGTTAAAGTCACACATTAATGACTAAGAAACGGACAAGCTACCGTGGCTTACATGTGAGAACCACCAAACCATTATTGCTCCTCCATCAAACACGGTAGTTATCAGCCACCACCCAACCCTATTATCGCCTTTAAATTCAAGTTATCTGTCAATATCAAGTATAAATATACAACAAGTATGTATTTTTGTATATATATACTTGATATTGACAGATACCTTGAATTTAAAGGCGATAAAAGTGTTGGATGGTGGCTGATAACTACCTTGTTTGATTTAGGAGCAATAATGGTTTGGTGGTTCTCACAGGTAAGCCACGGTAGCTTGTTCGTTTCTTAGTTCCCTACAATCTTTTTCTACATGCCACAATGTTGCATCTCTTTCACTCTTCTGCCACTATTACAACAATAGTGTTTTCAGAGCTCTCTTACTGCATCATCTGCATACACCTTCCCTTGCGCCGAGTGCGAGACACACGCCTTTCAACACAGTTCCACTCCTATTTTATCCAGCTATCCAACCCAAGAATTAGCAAATTTTATGTCTTTCTTTTACTCAACAAGTGAACTCTGGAACTCTCCCCCTCAATCAATGTTTCCTTCATCCTATGACATAGACTGCTTTAAACTTCGTGTATCCAGGCATTTGTACCCCTAAGGTCCTTGTATTTGGCTCTCTGTCACTCTTTTGTCTTTAGGGAAGACACTCGTTACAGGTATCCTGCCTTTTGATTCCTTCATACACATGTCAACTAAAAAAATCAATGGTTGCAATTAAGAGGGAGTTTCAGATGAGAAACAGCATAGCATCAGATAATCCTAATTATGTTGACTTGTCCCACAGTTCAATTATGAGTGTATAGTTAGGGCCTAAAGTTTCGAAGCTATCCCAAACAGTATCGAATCTTCTAATTAATTTGTTTACCTAATATTTACATTTCGGAGGTTCATCTTCTAGTTCGAGAGTTCATATTGGTCCCAGATTAATGTCGATAAGTGTATACTCTCAGAGCAAAGCACTGGAACAGCAAAACGAACCTCCGAAATGTAGGTTAAATATTAGCCAAAGACTTAATAATAAGATTCAATTAAGTTCGGGTTAGCTTCCAAAACTAAAGGCCACGATTAATGTCCTAGAGTGTATACTCTAAAACATATATCTTAGCCCAATATAACCTTGAAACAACATTAATCAAAATATACCTTCGATATGTAATATTAACTATAGAATTACTGAGATGATTCAAATCAGTTAGGATAGATTCTAAACCAATTTAGAGTGTACACTCTAAGTTTTCGAAGCTATCACGAACAGAAAAAATTTCTTCTCGTGAAATATTTACCTAGTATACTGTATGCATTTGTGGTTTCGTTTAATTAGTTACAGGATTCAGAAAGGGCAACGACATAATTATGTCCCTGCGTGTACTGTATACATACATACATAATTATTGTAAATATAAAGTGCTCTACACTAAGAGCAGTTTCATCCTCACGCCCTAATGGCGGCGTTCCAGGCATCTCTACTCGTAGCTGCCTCGTTGGTCAGTTTTTTGTGTTTTTTTCGAGATCAGAGCATATGTCCTGACCCCTCCGTGCATTTCCCTCTACGTATACAGACTTGCTACTTTTGATTCCTCTCTACATGCCCAAGCCATACAGGCTACTTGTAGGCTACTCTACGTATCTCATCACTGATACTCCTGATACTTAACGTCTCCTCTACTCTTCACTAAATGTTCTATCTTGCAGTTTTGCCCCACACATTCTCCTCACCATTCTCATTTCGTTAAGTTCCATTCTGTTGATATCATCTGCTTTAACCAGCTACGTTTCTGTAGCATGCACTTCAATGTGTAATCAATAATTAACCCAGTAACCAGTGACTCCATTCTTCTGTTTAATTTGGCTATCAGAAGACGATTTTATATAGCTTCTGAAGAAATTTTGGATGTCAGAAGTTTTGTTGAGGTATACATTTCCCCGTTGATTTCTAAATGGCCTTCTAGAGCTGAGTAAAATGGTTTCTTTATCACATCTACAATCTAATTTCTTATTACAGTTTGTGAAATGCATAACACAGATTTTAGCATCCTTAATAAGTAAAAGTACAACGAAAAATTATGTATATGTAAAATTCACTCGCAAGTACACCTTAACAAGGCTGCGATATGCTTATTACGTAGCAAATGTCAGTTAGTAGTATACAATGACAATTATATATATATATATATATATATTCGAGCACTTATATATATTATATAATAGGCATTTGTATCGGTAACACTATCATTGATAGATGATCTCACATACGTAAGCTTACACGCACATTTCGTGTTACCAATGTCCTTTAAATTAATATATGTACAGTCAAAGGCATAAATGGCTACGCACCCATATGAATTAGTATCAAACGCAAACGAGACAACACAAAGCTTTATTATAGTCCACATGATTCAGTAGTTGGCTTTATAGGTTCAAAGGTTCGATTATATATTCTGAGAAATGTACAGTGATCATTCTTTCTTACGAGGAGCTTAGCATGCAGGCTTACCAATATATCTAACTACTGTATACAGTATATATTGCCATGTACAGTAGTAGGCACATAATGATAATACATATATCAAGCTAAAGCGTAAGCCATACTTTATATATACTGTAGTGTCAAGTCTTTAATTAAAGAATACTCCAAATATATTGTATATTGCTTTTTGTATGTTGGTATCTCTGTTTTAAGTTGCCAGTAGCCCTGTTCCAATATAAAAGCAGTAGTAACCAGAGAGTGTGGGGAAGGGACTGGGGTTATCGAAAATGGGCTCCAGTCCTCACGTTTTTCTTGATTTCACGTGTGCTGGCTTAGTAATCCAATAGGGTTGATAGCCTCTGAAGTCATATTTTAAATAACTAACTAGAGTGTTTTTGCTTGGAGGTGAATACGAAAGTGAATTTTGTGTCCAGCCCAAACAACCCTTCAGTCAAGTATCAAGATCGAGTTTATTGTGTGTACTCATCTGCACTAATGTATACTCAACACGGCGTATACCGAGCAACATGTTCTACCGTAGTTATTAAAGGGACAGTGGTTATATTTTGGGTCTATTTATTTATATATTCATTTATTTTTTAGTTTCCTCGCTAGACCTTCATCAAGCTTAAACAAAAAAACTCCCCAGACCCCCCCTTTATGATCAATTTGTACATTTTTCGATATAAAAATGTCCCGGCCGAAGGCCAGTTTCTCTTAAAATTACAGGCTCGCTTGCCAGGAAAAAATCGACACCTAAATGACACGAAAGGTCTTTATATTGATATATAAATGGGACGAAAGGTTTAAAATCGACAAACTAATGGGGCAAACGTCTTGAAATCTGAAAACTAATGGGGCTAAACATGAGGAAAAAGGGAGGGGCCAGAAAAACGACTCGTCTCCCCTATAAGCGATAATACTAATATATGAGAAGTGCATAACAAGCCATTCAATAGGTTGATTTCGTTGATTGAGTTTGGAAGTAAAGTTGGTTGGTAAAAAAAAAAAAAAAAAAAAAAAAAAAAAAAAAAACACACACACACACACACATATATATATATATATATATATATATATATATATATATATATATAAATATATATATAATAGAAGTGGAAATCATAGTACTGGAATACTTGTGAGTACTTTTACCGGGTTATTACTCAGAATGTTTGGTCCAAGTGTCCTTGTCTGTTTTTTTCTGTGCTATTTAATTAGACTTACACTAATTACGAAAACTAAATGTCCTACTGTTAATGATAAGGTGATTCTTTTGAAGAGAGTGATTAAGGTCTTTGGAATAGTTTAAGTTAATTAATATAAGATAGACAAAATTCTTCATTATCAATGTATGTGTTTTATCAACATTTATTTGTATCCTGAAAAATTGGCCAAAATATTTGTTTACTAACACCGTGAAAGTATTCTGAAGTATTACCTATATGGTGACATGTGGATTACATTCCTAAACGCTACCACATTTACGCTTAGGTTGGGTACACACAAAGAGATGCTCTCGGGCAGAGTATTGTGCTGGGGTAAGAGACTTCGCCTTAACGAATGACAAATGTAAATATAAATTGTCCCCATGAAATTAGTGGGTTACTCAATTCGTTCATAACCTAACCTTCGACTCCATATACTTAATTCGATATGGTATTTGAAAACACCTATCCCACATATTTGGGAAATATGGTCGGCAGTTTCCACCACCTCCCAAAGGACACCGAAGCAGCATGTCCAGATCTCAGAATTATCGGAACTCCTTTTTGTGTATTGGAGGTAAGTCTTTTATCTTATTATATATTATTATATATTATAGGTGATGGTATGAGAAATAATGCAAAGACTAATGTGCAAACAATGAAATTTGCTCCCATCACCACCACACCAGCATCCCATACAGAAGGCATAAACACCACCACAACAGAGCCGCAGCACGCCCTTCTCGCCCGGAACGGCCCTTGCGCCTCCAACCTGAGAGGGGTTCCACCAGCCCACAGCCCTTCTCGCTCGCAAACACCATTGACCAGAAGAACGTCGTAGTAGTGGCCACTATCACAGCTGACTAAGCAGAGGTATCAGAAGTATCCCTCTTGTTTAGTCACAAACCTGTGAGGCCCGATGCTCACCAGCTAAGTTAGAGACTAGCAACACCCATACTTGTGAGGCCCGATACTCACCAACTAAGTTTGAGACTAGCCACAAGAGGATCCCCTCTATGACACTTAAAGGATGTGGTCCGAGACCGTCAAACTCCAAGAGAAACCCCTCAACATTAATTAAAGGATGTGGTCCGAGACCGTCCACAGTGCAATCCCCTTGTAGTGATCATAGAAATAAGTCTTCCTCTAAAACTGTTAAGAACAATTCGTTGAGTCCTCCACCTACACCCGGGAAATCACTTGTACAAAATTGAAGTAATTCCGTCTTTGTTTTAGAGTCCCTCTTTGTGCTAAAGTTATCCCCTTCAGGAAAACATGACACACGGCTCTATGCTTAACATCCCCTATTCAAATGCTTTTATGGTTATAGTTGAACATTCTGGTATCAACCTAACTAAAGACATTTGATTGCTGGATTTAATTGTGAAAAACAACATCCAACGTGAATTATCATATTAACTAATTTAAAAAAAAATAATGGAAAGTATTTATATCATTAAAGACGTCTTGCGCCAAACTATTATAATTTTTGAGTATAACTAAATAAGTTGGTCACCAATTATTTTGCAATATTTGAAAACAAATATGGATTTTATATGCTCTAAACATAATATGAAAATGTGTTTTAAGCCTCGGCAAAACCTAATAAAAATATATGGTACTAAAATGGAATTTTGTCGTAACATGGTTGTCAATCCTTCCTATAGACGGCACCGATTCGTACACACGCCATTTTCACCTGTCTCCCGAGGTCTGTCCACCAGCTTTTTAGTCCACTCCACCTGCCCATCTCTGTCGATAGGTTGGGTTGTTTGGTTAGGTTAATATACTAGGTCTCAGAAACAAGATTCGTAGTTGCGGTAGTATTTACGGTATCTGGACACTTAGAGCGAATTCATATTCGAGCGGAGGCGCATTTAGGTTAGGTTAGGTTAAGTTAGGTTAGGTTAAGTTAGGTTAGGTTAAGTTAGGTTAGGTTAAGTTAGGTTAAGTTAGGTTAGGTTAGGTTAGGTTAGGTTAAGTTAGGTTAGGTTAGGTTAATTAGGTTAGATTGTGCGTCCGCTCGATCAGGAATTCGCTCGAAGTGACTCACATTCGTATTTACTGATACGGCCGAATACCGGTAGGCTACTAAATGGGCGCCGGCCCAACCGCCATGTTGTATCCCACGTAGGCCTACTAGGTACTACGGACACATTGTAGGCGTTAGGTGTGGATTAGGATTGTATCCAATGTACTAGGTCTATGTTACTGGATATTTATGATTTAAATAAGTGCTACGTTTTCGATAAATCTGGTTATATGGCTTTGCAATTTGGGAAATCATGAGCCGATTTCCGACATTTAGTTAGTCTTTTTCGATTCTCAAAATACGATCCAAGTTTTGCCAAAAATTGGCTCGGGTTTTCCAAAATTATGCTTTTTGGGGTTTGCAATTTAGGGAAACATGAGCCAAAATTCTAAATTAGGTTACTGTAATTTGTTTACTCTTCAAATTCGCAAAATCCGAGCCAAGTTTTGCCAAAACTTGGCTCGGGTTTTCCAAAATTCGGGTTTTATGCCTTTGCAATTTCGGGAAACCTGAGCCAAATTTCTAAATGAGGTTACTGTCATTTTGTTGTCTACAAATTCTCAAAATCCGAGCCAGCTTTGGCCAAAACTTGGCTCGGGTTTTCGAAATATTGGGTTTTAGGCCTTAGAAATACCTTAAAACCCAAGCCAAGTTTTGCTAAAATACGTTTTAATCGCCGTTTTACGCATTTAACCCCTCATTTTCCCTGTACTTCATAGCCCTCCCCACTATCGGGCGGTGTGTCTTAAGATCGTTGTATAATGGGGAAAACGGTTTCGCCGAGGGTTGCAATTATTTCCAAACCCTATATATTGATGAAAACTAACAGGGAAAAATACAAAAATCCATGGGAAAATTGGTGACCATCTTATTTAGTTTTTCAAAAAAAAATTTTATTCTTTATTCACCTTTCAGTACAATCCCCAACACCATGGAATGATTGATGGAATGTTGTTTCTGAAAGACTGTTGGGTAAATGTTTATCACCAACCAGTGACGAGTTTTTCAGGTTATTTTTTGTTGTTTTTTATTTTTTATTTTATATACAGTGTTGTTTAATACCAAGGACTGTCGCATTTTACTATTTTCCCATTATCCATCAATTTTAAGACACGGCCCCCGATAGTGGGGAGGGCTATGAAGATCAGGGAAATTGAGGGGTAAAAGGCATAAATAAAGGGTAATATTGGAAGAACTCTGAAAATACAATATTTAAAAGTAAGAAAACCTGAAAATGGAAAAACCCGAGCCAAGTTTTGACCAAACTTGGCTCGGGTTTTTCAATTTTTCAGAGTCCAAAATCACAGTAACCTCATTTCGAAAGTTGGCTCGGGTTTTTTTGTTTTTCAACGTGGATAAAGCCAGTAAGAATGTGGTTAAAATTAGCCTAACCTCACCTAACCTAACCTAGTATAATGGGTGGGGGCTGCCGCCCCCACACCCCCGCTAAATCCCTTAAATCCGAGCCAACTTTTGCCATAATACTAGGTTAGGTTAGGTTAGGCTAATGTTAACCCCATAATACTAGGTTAGGTTAGGTTAGGTTATTTGATTAGGTTAATGACAAAACTTGGCTCGGATTTCATGGATTTAGTGGGGGTATGGGGGCAGCAGCCCCCACCCATTATACTAGGTTAGGTTAGGTTAAGTTAGGTGAGGTTAGGCTAATTTTAACCACATTCTTACTGGCTTTATCCACGTTGAAAAACAAAATAACCCGAGCCCTCCCTACTATCGGGGGCCGTGTCTTGAGATTGATGGATAATGGGAAAATAGTAAAATGCGACAGTCCTTGGTATTAAACAACACTGTATATCAAATAAAAAATAAAAAACAACAAAAAATAACCTGAAAAACTCGTCACTGGTTGGTGATAAACATTTACCGACTGTTGTACTGTATAAGTGTGTGGGAGAAGTGAGCATTTGTGTGATAGGAAAGTTACCCCTTGAATATATACTTTGCTATTATCTATGATCTAATTTGAAGTAAAGAAAACTAATTTTGAGGGATAACTTTTAATAAAACATTAAACGTTGTTTTCTTTACTTCAAATTATTTCATAGAAAATGGCAAAGTATATTTTCAAGGAGTAACTTCCCTATCACACAAATGCACACTTCCACATACTTACACAACAGTCCTTCAGAAACAACATTCCATCATTCCATGGTGTTGGGGATTGTACTGAAGGGTGAATGTAGAAATAGAAACTAAAATTCTAATAGTTTGGTGTAAGAAATATATATCATCGTTTAATTATTTAAAGAAAGGCTATTCTATATTTAACTAAAAGTGGCGCTATTAACGATATCATTAAAGACGTCTTGCGCAAAACTATTATAATTTTTGTTTTATTCTGTATTTACCCTTCAGTACAATCCCCAACACCATCGAATGATGGACTGTTGTTTCTGAAGGACTGTTGTATTGTATAAGTGTGTGGGGAAGTGTGCATTTGTGTGATAGAAAAGTTACCCCTTGAAAATTGTATTTACTATTTTCTATGATATAATTTGAAGTAAAGAAAACGAATTTTGAGGGATAACCTCTAATAAAACATTAAACGTTGTTTTCTTTACTTCAAATTATTTCATAGAAAATGGCAAAGTATATTCTCAAGGAGTAACTTCCCTATCACACAAATGCACCTTCCACAACAGTCCTTCAGAAACAACATTCCATGGTGTTGGGGATTGTACTGAAGGGTGAATATAAAATATGACATAAAGACGGGGTTGTAATGAAAGTCAAGAGAATACGAAATATGTAAAACCTCTACTAACCCATACCATAGACTTGCATTACCTACACCTTATCTGATCGTATAGCTAATTTAGAATTCCTCATCCTTAGCTAAAACTACCAAATCTTCCGTGATGTTATAGATGATGATTATTATTATTATGATATAGAAATCTCCCCCGAACATTAATTACAAATACCAAATAAGAATTGATCTTTTTATCTCGCCTAGAATAACCACGTACACCAACGGTGTAAAACGGTAAACAAAAATTACTTACACATGCGCGAGTTCTCCAGACATAACATGGTTTTTCCTATTGTTTTCATTTGTTTCATGCAATTATAGCACCCATTAGTTGCAGAAATGTCTTGTTTTATCATACCCCATCACCCCCCAAATTTCCATATTTTATCATTAACCTATTATAACTTAACTAAATAAATTTGAATATGGAGTTTAATATTGTAATGTTGAAATATTGTATAACCTCAATGCTATTTATTTAATATCTATTTTCGAGTTAACTCTTAAAAGCAAAGTCA
This sequence comes from Paralithodes platypus, assembly GCA_032716605.1. Lineage (NCBI taxonomy): Eukaryota > Metazoa > Arthropoda > Malacostraca > Decapoda > Lithodidae > Paralithodes > Paralithodes platypus. Next base: position 15,030,202 of record CM064528.1, on the reverse strand, counting down.
CGGAACACATAAATATAGAATTTCATTTTACATGCCATATGCAGTTTCAAATGTCCCTATTCTTGTGAAGAAATCAACATTATTCCTATTAACATTGTCCTAAATAATAGAATAAATATGTAAATTGTGGTTGTGTATTCTAAACAAATAACAAAACAGTAAAAAAGAAGCCCTTAGTCAAAGCTTAGCAGTCAGCAATAACGAGATTGAGGTAATTGAAGTACATATTCCAGAGTAAAGGACCTAGGACATTTCCCTGTTGCATACTGGCCCCTATATGGTGTCTGGTTGAGTTAGCTCCACATGAAAAGAACGCTCGTGAAGGTAGTCTCCAATTAGTGCTAGAGCATTTCCATTTAGCCGAAGTTTTTGGAGCTTTAGGCAAAATCCTAGGGCCTTCCCAATTCGAGATTTTTAAGTTATTACTTATTTATTACTTACACACACACACACACACACACACACACACACACACACACACACACAGCCTGTAGCCTAGTAGGTAGAGCTCTCGTCTCACACACGAGGGGTCGGGGGTTCAATTCCCAGCCGGGCGGAGACAAATTGGGCTTGTCTCCTTTCATGTGTTAGCCTCAGTTCACCTAGCTGTAAATAGGTACCTGGAATAAGTGGACGACGTTGTGACGTCCCATCTGGGGTTGGCAAAAATGGTACATGGCGAGATGGGTATCATATGGTTCACCTAAGCTGATGGCTACCTAAGCCTTCGGGCGAGACGGTACCGTCTATAGTGAGAATGGTACCATACAGATCCATCCTAAGCCTTCGTTTCCGATGTCGCCAATTGGCTAAATACAGACTACACACACATCCACAGCCATTCCAACAGTACATAAAACACTTAACATGCATTTCACGCAATACATTCCCAGTTAAGGAGGCGCGATAATAATGAGCTTAGCTCGCATTGCGTGGATTCTCCTTGACGAACAAGTAACTGAGTAACACACACACACATACATTTCCTCTACCCTCGTCCTTACTAATCCCCTGTAGTATGTTGGTAGTGCGTCAATGTAAACACACACACACACACACAAACACACACAGTCACACACACACACACACACACACACACACACACACATGTAATTTCCTCTACCCTCGTCCTCACTAAACCCCAGTAGTATGTTGGTAGTGTGTCAATGTAAACAACACCACTGCCAAATGGCTCTCTCGCCTGCCAAATGACTGCCAGTGTGGCTGCACTTAAAGCGGGTATATAAACGTAAGCACATTAAGGTACGAAAAACTACGTGCTATGAAATATTGTAGCGAGGGTCGGCTCACTATTTAAGGGGAATTTTTTAGTTTGCTTCCTATGCCTCCATCAAGGTAACAAAAAATAAATAAATAAATAAATAATAATATTTATAATGATAAAACATGAAATAAATATAATATATACTGTATATATATAATTATATAAAACCCTCCTTTCAAGACATTTTACGTACATGTATTGGTAGAAAATTGTCCCAGCCGAAGTACAGGCTCGCTATCGCTTGGTAGGAAAATGTCGACACCTAAGTGGCACGAAAGGTCTTATTATTGACGAGGAAATAAGGCGAAAGGCCTAATAATCGCCAAACTAATGGAGGGAACGTCTTAAAATATCATAACTAATGGGCCTAAACAATAAGGGAGAAAGGGGTTTTAGAAGAAAAAAACCATGCACAGCCAAAATAAACTGCAAAAACGCATCGTAATTCTCAAGGGGTTAATATACAACCTTCATATGTCAGTACCTTGTATATTAATTAATCTTACACTTTGTAAGAAAATACAAGGGACTGGTGTCCTCGAAAAGGGGCGCCAGTCCTGACGCTGTTCTTGACTTACAGTGTGCTGGTTTAATAATCCAGAAGGGTTGATAGCCTCTGAAGTCCTATTTTAACTAAACAAATTTAGGCTATAATCTATTTTTGTTTTATTCCATATATCGTCAAAGGGTAATTGTGGACACTTGGGGCAGTTAAGAACAGTTCATAAAACCTCAAATTTAATTATTCAGGATTTCTGTCTTTAGCAACATTATAGCTTAACGACGTTAATGGCTTAATAGTAGGCGCCCTCGTTAGCAAATCAGGATCAGCCTGTTGATCTCTTCGGATAAGATCTAGGTTAAGTCTGTGAATTGTCAGCCTCATTGGTCACTCGCTCGAAATAAACCGATTATTATTATCATTATTATAACTTATTATTATTATCATTATTATTATTATTATTATTATCATTATTATTATATTTATCTCGCACACACACACACACACACACACACACACACACACACACACACACACACACACACAGAGGCTTCATTAGCATTCTCATCAGGCCAATCAATAGCGAATACACAAATTATCACTACCGGGTAATTGCCATTATTTCCATTCTTCTATCTTCTCTCTCTCTCTCACTCACACACACACACACACACACACACACACACACACACAGCAACACATGATAACCTTACAGACTTAAAACCCCCAGACAACACAAGGCCAAGGTGGCACAAAGATAACCAAGGCAGGTATGAAAGGCCGCTGGGGAGAAGGTGGAATGGGAAGGTGAAGACGTCAATGATAACCAAAGAAAGGTGGAATTGACCCGTCTTTTTTAGTGGATTTTCAGCTATATTTAGACGATATTATGAAGCTTGGAAATGGGTAGGATATATGGCAGCTAAACGGATTTATTGAGATAGCCTGTAGGCTTTTGATTGGTAGACGTCCTTCCTAAGCTGAATAGAATCTTCTAATAGTTGGCAGAATATCATGAAAAGAATGTCACCGATACTGAATGGGTTAAGATTTGTGGGTGTGTTTGTGAAATTGTGTGTGTATGTACATCCATTATTTATCTGTTTATAATTATGCACGCACGGAGAGAGAGAGAGAGAGAGAGAGAGAGAGAGAGAGAGAGAGAGAGAGAGAGAGAGAGAGGTAGGTAGAGAGAGAGAGATAGATAGAGAGAAGATAGAGGTAGAGAGAGAGATAGAGAGAGAGAGATAAGTAGAGAGAGAGACAGGTAGAGAGAGAGAGAGGGAGAGAGAGAGAGTGAGAGAGATATAGGTAGAGAGATAGATAGGTAGAGAGAGAGGGAAAGAGTCAGAAAGTCAGAGAGAGGGAGAGAGTCAGAGAGAGAGAGAGAGAGAGAGAGAGAGTACAAAGGGAGTACAAAGGAAATCAAGCAACAACAGATGTAGTGACCCTTCTAGGCTGCTTGTCCTCCAAAACACAAAGGAGTACAAAGGAGTACAAAGGAGTACAAAGGAAATCAAGCAACAACAGATCTAGTGACCCTTCTAGGTTGCTTGTCCTCCAAAACACTGAGGATCAAGTGTCCAAACAGTGGTTTAGAGTGGGTAAGGGAACATTGGAAAGGGAATTACTGCCCTGGAACTAATGTCCGTGGCAGGATTAGGAAGTTAGTAGGGGACAGATGGGTTAGTAACTGAGGGGGGGATAAAATAAAGTTATTCATTTACAAACGCAGTCAGTCGCGGGTTTGATGCGAGATATTTGTCTAGGCGGAGTTTAAATGAATCAACGGTGATGCAGTCTATAACGTTTCGGGGAAGCCCATTCCACAAGTTGACAACTCGATTGAAGAAGAAAATTCTTAGATTCGTGTGAGTTAAAAGATTTACCAATAATTTTGCAACCGTTTCCCCGCGTGTAATTAGATTGGTCGATAGTGAAGTACTTACTACAGTTCATATTGTCGATGCCTTTGATGATTTTGAACACTTGAATTAAGTCACCTCTTAATCTGCGCTGGGTTAAAGGAAATAGATTTAATTCTCTAAGACGCTCTTCGTATGGTTTGTTCTTTAGGCTAGGTATCATTTTGGTAACTCTACGTTGAACTCGTTCTAGCTTGTTTATATCTTTTTGGTAATAAGGGCACCAGGATTGAACGCAGTATTCCAGAAGAGGGCGGACTAATGAATTGTAAAGGGTTAGGATAACTTCTTTGGATTTATGCTCAAATGACCTGCCTATAAAGCCAATTATTTTGTTTGCCTTCTTAACAACTTCTGAACATTGTTGACTCGGTTTTAGGTTACTCGATATTGTTACTCCCAGATCGGTTTCTCTGTTTACATTCTTAAGCTGAGTGCCATTCATCGAATAGTTTGCTTTCTCATTTAGGTATCCGATATGTAGTACTTTACATTTATCCGCATTGAAACTCATTTGCCAAATTTGGGCCCAACATGACAATTTATCTAGATTGTGTTGCATATCGTCAACTTGTTCTTTTGAGAGTACGCTATTTGCAATTTTTGTATCGTCAGCAAATTTTGAGATTGTACAGGTGAGACCCTCATCTATGTCGTTGATGTAAATTAGAAAGAGAATTGGTCCTAGTACCGATCCCTGGGGTACCCCGCTACTTACATTGGTCCATTTTGATGCCTTACCGTTTATGACTACTCTTTGCTTTCTGTCGCTGAGCCAATTTTCTATCCATTTCAACACACCGTCTTGTATTCCATGCGCTTTTAGTTTTAGCAGTAAACGTTTGTGGGGAACTTTGTCAAAGGCCTTTTGAAAATCAAGGTATATAATATCTACAGCTTTACTCTCATCGTAGAGGTTGAGGATATCGTGGAAGAAGTCTAAGAGGTTTGTTAAACAGGAACGTTTTTTACGAAAGCCGTGTTGAGTATCTTTAAGTATGTTATTTTCCTCTAAGTGATTTACGAGTCTGTCTCGTATGACCGTTTCTAGCATTTTACATACAACTGAGGTTAAGCTAATTGGACGATAGTTACTGGGTAGGGATTTGCTGCCTTTTTTGAATATCGGTGTTACGTTGGCTAGCTTCCACTGATCGGGCATAGTTCCAGACTGCAAGGATTTATTGAATAGTAATGTCAGTGGTTTAGAGAGCTCATCCTTAGCTTCCTTTAGAACTCTAGGCGAGATTGTATCAGGTCCAGGCGTTTTATTTACCTTGAGTTTATCTAAACAATTCAATACTTCTCTCTCTGTAACGGAGGATCAAGTGTCCAAACAGTGGTTTAGAGTGGGTAAGGGAACATTGGAAAGGGAACTACTGCCCTGCCACTAACGTGGCAGGACTAGGAAGTTAGTAGGGGACATATGGGTTAGTAACTGAGGGGAGGATAAAATAAAGTTATTAATTTACAAACGCGGTCAGTCGCGGGTTTGATGCGAGATATTTGTCTAGGCGGAATTTAAATGAATCAACGGTGCTGCAGTCTATAACGTCTCGGGGAAGCCCCTTCCACAAGTTGACAACTCGATTGAAGAAGAAATTCTTAGATTCGTGTGAGTTAAAAGATTTACCAATAATTTTGCAACCGTTTCCCCGCGTGTAATTAGATTGGTCGATAGTGAAGTACTTACTACAGTTCATATTGTCGATGCCTTTGATGATTTTGAACACTTGAATTAAGTCACCTCTTAATCTGCGCTGGGTTAAAGGAAATAGATTTAATTCTCTAAGACGCTCTTCGTATGGTTTGTTCTTTAGGCTAGGTATCATTTTGGTAACTCTACGTTGAACTCGTTCTAGCTTGTTTATGTCTTTTTGGTAATAAGGGCACCAGCATTGAACGCAGTATTCCAGAAGAGGGCGGACTAAGGAATTGTAAAGGGTTAGGATTACGTCTTTGGATTTATGCTCAAATGATTATGCCTATAAAGCCAATTATTTTGTTTGCCTTCTTAACAACTTCTGAACATTGTTGACTCGGTTTTAGGTTACTCGATATTGTTACTCCCAGATCGGTTTCTCTGTTTACATTCTTAAGCTGAGTGCCATTCATCGAATAGTTTGCTTTCTCTCATTTAGGTATCCGATATGTAGTACTTTACATTTATCCGCATTGAAACTCATTTGCCAAATTTGGGCCCAATATGACAATTTATCTAGATTGTGTTGCATATCGTCAACTTGATCTTTTGAGAGTACGCTATTTGCAATTTTTGTATCGTCAGCAAATTTTGAGATTGTACAGGTGAGACCCTCATCTATGTCGTTGATGTAAATTAGAAAGATAATTGGTCCTAGTACCGATCCCTGGGGTACCCCGCTACTTACATTGGTCCATTTAGATGCCAAGAGAGAGAGAGAGAGAGAGAGAGAGAGAGAGAGAGAGAGAGAGAGAGAGAGAGAGAGAGAGAGAGAGAGAGAGAGAGAGAGAGAGAGAGAGAGAGAGATAGAGAGAGAGAGAGAGAGAGAGAGAGAGAGAGAGAGAGAGAGAGAGAGAGAGAGAGAGAGAGAGAGAGAGAGAGAGAGAGAGAGAGAGAGAGAGAGAGAGAGAGAGAGAGAGAGAGAGAGAGAGAGAGAGAGAGAGAGTCCGAGCCAGCCCCAAACTATGCCTCTACAGTCTAAATACTCACACGTCAACCCCTCTTCCTCATTCCACCCCCTACCAAGACTCTTAGTAGAGTTGGGAGCAGTCTTATCTGTCCTCATTTCTGTAATATATAGATACAATAATCTTGTATCCTCATGCTATCTATCTATTTATTCATCGGTCTACCAATGATATATGTCTATCTATGTCTATCTATATTTGTCTAGCAAATTATGTATGTCCATCTACCTATATCTAACTATCTCCATCTATCTAACTATCTCTTCATCTATCTATGTTTGTATGTATGTATGTATGTATGCATCTATATCTATCTATCTATCTATCTATCTACGGTATAGTCATTGATGTATGTATCAAATAATGTACATATATATATATCTATCTGTCCACCAAATGATGTACATCTATCTCTATCTATCTACTTAGCTATCTGCAGTATCTATCTATGTATATATATATTTATCTATCTAACAAATTATGTACGTCTGTCTATCTATCTCTTCATCTAGCCCATTATCTTTCATTTATAAGCCTATCTATCTCTATTTATCTCTCTTTGTCTATGTATGTGTATGTCTGTCTGTCTATCAGTCTGTCTGTATATACTGAATCTGTCTATCTGTCTGTCCGTGTCCTGTAAACCGTCCGTCTTCGTCAGTAAACTTGCTTATAAGGATGAGAGGATCCCCTTCTCCCCATTAGTTTCGCCCCAATTGCTTGGCGATTTTAAGACCTTTCGTGCAATTTAGGTGTCTAATTTATCATATATATACATACATATATATATATATATATATATATATATATATATATATATATATATATATATACAAATCTCCTTCATCATTCAATTTACTAGGTTCATGATTATTGGAGTTATAGCGTTGCAATCGTATTACAGTAAGTTTTTTATTATAACCAGTCATTGTCTAAATAACAATGGTGGCAGTTACATAATGTGATCAAACGGTTGAGTTGTTTGTAACGTAATGATAGAGCATGAGAGAGAGAGAGAGAGAGAGAGAGAGAGAGAGAGAGAGAGAGAGAGAGAGAGAGAGAGAGAGAGGGGGGGGAGGGAGGGAGGGAGGGAGAGAGAGAGAGAGCTGCCAAATAGCTCAGATCTATATATAATCGTACTACATTCACGGTCAACACATATGAAGAAGAATGATGAGAAGAAGAACAGATGATAATGATAAAGGAAACGAAGAAAATGGTGAAGAAGAAGAAAGGGGAGTGGAAGAAGATTAAGGAGAGGATGAAGGAGCACAAGAAGAAGAAGAAGAAGAAGAAGAAGACAATGAAAAGGAAGAGGAAGAAAAGGAAGAAGATGAAGATTAATATAGATAGATAGATAGATATTGCACAGATAACATTAGCAAAATTGACATTAGCTGATACAAAAATATACTGCATACATGACATTATAGGCAATTGACCAACAGAGGAGGAACCCACCATTTTCTACCCAAAACAGGAACACATTTATCTCAAAATAGGGTCTTGGGGGTATGTCTTAACCTTGATGGAGATAAAAGGAGGACAAAATAATAAACAAATGTCTCTTTAACAAATTCGAGAGCGATTGTCATAATTTTGCCAAAGGCCCTGATTATACTAATAGTTTATAAGTTTCACAGGCTTGGGTATGCAGGTTGGCAGCAATATAGGACTTCCGAACGGTTCTAGATCCCATTGTTATCCTTGCCAAATGCTATTCAACAAACTGTTTAGATAATTATGTTTACATTCTCGGACAGTAAAAAGAACATTAAATTATATTATTCATTGGCTGCTCCTCAACGCAACTAAGATTTTTTTTTTTTTTTTTTTTTTTTTTTTTTTTTTTTTTAATTAGTCTAGCTCCTCTCATTCAATTTTATATATATTACCCATTTCAGTATATCAGGAAACCGTATTTAACTTTATTCTGGATAGTATTAGACTTATTATATTATGCTTAGGAAGGATCTGTGGGAATAAGTTACATTTTTTGAGGGGTTTGGGTTATTGTTTTCTTCATTTGAAAGTAATTTTTGCACCCCCAGTATATGCATTGTTGTAGTATATCTCGGGACATACAGCATATACCTTCTGGTATCAGTCCCTATTGACATTTACATATTAACCCCTTCTGTACCGGCAATGTCTTTTGTATTGTATTCCAGCTATATTGAGAGGATTTAATGCAGTTTAAGAAGGATCTGTGGTAGTGGAAAGGGTTAAGTGAGATATTTCGAAGCGTGTTGCTTGATGGAGGCCCTTTTGAACCTAAGTATAATCGTCTAATAGTAGCCAGAATTTAGTTAATAGGACGACACCGGTATGGAAGGGGTTAATCAATTGTTGATGTATATTGATATTTGTATACGTGTATAAATATAATTATGGCAACAAAACCTTTGAATTGAAACATATAATTAAGATCGTGTTTACCCATTGGAGTGTAAGACGACCTTCCCAAACTGTATAAAACCCTTTAATGACAGCAACTATTAATGGAACAAGATTTCATCTTATACTCCTTTGAGAACTTCAGGAAAACAATACATGCATATACTATTATATTTTCCTCTCAAACGCTAAATTTACCCCCCCCCCCACTCACTACCTCGCTCAAATCCAAAATCCCACATTCAGTTATATTCAGATTAAGAACGAACTATACCAAATAACCTCTTAAGGGAGCCCACCTCGATTTTTTTTCTCTTGCTCTCCCTCTCTCTTTGGCTTGTATCCATTTGGCCCCATTCAGCCTACTATTTTAAGACGTTTACTCCCACCCAGGTGTCAATGTTTTCCTGGTGAGCGGGAGCGAGCCAGCATATATATATTTTTGTTTTGACAGCAAGCTAAATTTGTAAATTTTTCGATAGAATAATGTATCCGGCAAAGCCGGATTTCTCCAAACAATACTGGCTCGCTATCGCTCGCCAGGAAGAAATCGACACCTGGATGGGGATAAACGTCTTAAAACAGTTGGCTGAATGGGTCCGAATGGATACAAGACAGGGAAAGAGAGAAAAGGAGAGAAGGTGAAAAAAGCAGGTGACCCCCCCCCTTAAACGAAGTCACATGTGGTCCTGGCATGCAGATATTGGGATTGTTTACTGAGAGATTATTAGTGTGTGAATCACTGCGGGGTACGAACAAAAAACGAGTTGCTTTAGATTAAATTAAAGGCCGCTTTTAAAGTATGTTCTAGATCCTGGTGTCTCTTTGGAGGTTGTTTACGATTAGTTTTGTTAGGTCAGAGGGATTTATGCACTCATGAGAAGGCGAACACACACACACACACACACACACACACACACACACACACACACACACACACACACACACAATTGGGCTTGTCTCCTTTCATGTGTTAGCCTCAGTTCACCTAGCTGTAAATAGGTACCTGGAATAAGTGGACGACGTTGTGACGTCCCATCTGGGGTTGTCAAAAATGGTACAAGGCGAGATGGGTATCATATGGTTCACCTAAGCTGATGGCTACCTAAGCCTTCTTCGGGCGAGCGAGACGGTACCGTCTATAGTGAGAATGGTACCATACAGATCCACCCTAAGCCTTCGTTTCCAATGTCGCCAATTGGCTAAAATACAGACTACACACACATCCACAGCCATTCCAACATTACATAAAACACTTAACATGCATTTCACGTATTACATTCCCAGTTAAGGAGGCGCGATAATAATGAGCTTAGCTCGCATTGCGTGGATTCCCCTTGACGAACAAGTAACTGAGTAACACACACACACACACACTGTCATAATTGGTCCTCATCCCCTTCAGCTTGTTGAGTCCACCAAACTCCTCGGAATCACTGTGGACAACAAGCTGAACTGGAAGAAACATGTGTCTACCACAGTCAGGACCGCCACATACAAGTTGTTTATGCTAAGGCGGCTGAGATCCCTGGGGGCGCCGGAGAATGAGCTGAAGAGTATATATAACATCTTTATACTCCCTAAGCTCACCTACGCCTCTCCCGCCTGGTCCTCCTCTCTAACCCTGACACAACAACGTCAATTGGAGAGAGTGCAGAAGAGGGCATGCAGGATCATCCTGGGTGGCACATACCCAGGGTACGAGGAAGCTCTCACCACCCTTAGCATACCTGCACTTTCAACCCACCACTACAACACACTCAAGCAGTTTGCATCTAAGCTACTTGTTCACCCACGACACAGAAACTTACTTCCACCAGACGCCCCTAGACCAACACGTGCAGCTCGACACTTCAACACACTCCAACCAATAAGGGCAAGAACTGACAGATACAAAAATAGTCCTATCCCAACCATTGTAATTATTATTAATAATGTGTAATGCCGGCCTGTCACACCATATATACGCGCCCTCCTTTAATAATGTATGCATAAGTGTGTGTGCGTGTGTGTATTAGAATATATGTATGTATTTGCTTGAGTTTGTTTATGTATATGTGTATATGTATATGTGCATTTATGTATGTACAGTATATGTGTATGTATGTGTGCGTATATGTGTATGTATGTATGCGTTAATTATCTATAAATGTATGTGTCTATAGTGTATACTGTTTGTGGTTCGAGGCTCGAGCCCGGCTGAGAGTATTCTATCACACACACACACACAAACAAACAAACAAACACACACACACACAGTGTACATGGTAGGATGTTAAAATGGATGGAAAACTTTTTAATAGGAAGAGAAATGAGGACCACGATACGAGACGAATATTCACAGTGGAGGAGTGTGACGAGCGGAGTACCACAGGGATCAGTGTTGGGTCCGATAATGTTCCTACTTTATGTAAATGACATGCCAGAAAACTTGAATAGTCATATGAATATGTTTGCGGATGACGCTAAGATCATGAAGAATGTCACCTGTATAGAAAGTTGTCAGGATCTTCAAAAGGACCTAGATGAGTTGCACAGATGGAGCCAAACCTGGAAAATGAGTTTCAATGCAGAAAAGTGTCATGTTTTGGAAGTGGGAACAAGTACAAAGGAGTACAAAGGAGTACAAAGGAAATCAAGCAACAACAGATCTAGTGACCCTTCTAGGTTGCTTGTCCTCCAAAACACTGAGGATCAAGTGTCCAAACAGTGGTTTAGAGTGGGTAAGGGAACATTGGAAAGGGAACTACTGCCCTGCCACTAACGTGGCAGGACTAGGAAGTTAGTAGGGGACATATGGGTTAGTAACTGAGGGGAGGATAAAGTTATTCATTTACAAACGCAGTCAGTCGCGGGTTTGATGCGAGATATTTGTCTAGGCGGAATTTAAATGAATCAACGGTGCTGCAGTCTATAACGTCTCGGGGAAGCCCATTCCACAAGTTGACAACTCGATTGAAGAAGAAATTCTTAGATTCGTGCGAGTTAAAAGATTTACCAATAATTTTGCAACCGTTTCCCCGCGTGTAATTAGATTGGTCGATAGTGAAGTACTTACTACAGTTCATATTGTCGATGCCTTTGATGATTTTGAACACTTGAATTAAGTCGCCTCTTAATCTGCGCTGGGTTAAAGGAAATAGATTTAATTCTCTAAGACGCTCTTCGTATGGTTTGTTCTTTAGGCTAGGTATAATTTTGGTAACTCTACGTTGAACTCGTTCTAGCTTGTTTATATCTTTTTGGTAATAAGGGCACCAGGATTGAACGCAGTATTCCAGAAGAGGGCGGACTAAGGAATTGTAAAGGGTTAGGATAACTTCTTTGGATTTATGCTCAAATGACCTGCCTATAAAGCCAATTATTTTGTTTGCCTTCTTAACAACTTCTGAACATTGTTGACTCGGTTTTAGGTTACTCGATATTGTTACTCCCAGATCAGTTTCTCTGTTTACATTCTTAAGCTGAGTGCCATTCATCGAATAGTTTGCTTTCTCATTTAGGTATCCGACATGTAGTACTTTACATTTATCCGCATTGAAACTCATTTGCCAAATTTGGGCCCAACATGACAATTTATCTAGATTGTGTTGCATATCGTCAACTTGTTCTTTTGAGAGTACGCTATTTGCAATTTTTGTATCGTCAGCAAATTTTGAGATTGTGCAGGTGAGACCCTCATCTATGTCGTTGATGTAAATTAGAAAGAGAATTGGTCCTAGTACCGATCCCTGGGGTACCCCGCTACTTACATTGGTCCATTTAGATGCCTTACCGTTTATGACTACCCTTTGCTTTCTGTTGCTGAGCCAATTTTCTATCCATTTCAACACACCGTCTTGTATTCCATGCGCTTTTAGTTTTAGCAGTAAACGTTTGTGGGGAACTTTGTCAAAGGCCTTTTGAAAATCAAGGTATATAATATCTACAGCTTTACTCTCATCGTAGAGGTTGAGGATATCGTGGAAGAAGTCTAAGAGGTTTGTTAAACAGGAACGTTTTTTACGAAAGCCGTGTTGAGTATCTTTAAGTATGTTATTTTCCTCCAAGTGATTTACGAGTCTGTCTCGTATGACCGTTTCTAGCATTTTACATACAACTGAGGTTAAGCTAATTGGACGATAGTTACTGGGTAGGGATTTGCTGCCTTTTTTGAATATCGGTGTTACGTTGGCTAGCTTCCACTGATCAGGCATAGTTCCAGACTGCAAGGATTTATTGAATAGTAATGTCAGTGGTTTGGAGAGCTCATTCTTAGCTTCCTTTAGAACTCTAGGCGAGATTGTATCAGGTCCTGGCGTTTTATTTACCTTGAGTTTATCTAAACAATTCAATACTTCTCTCTCTGTAACGGTGATATTGCTTAGAACATCTGAATTATCAATCTGAATCGGCGATGGTGTAGGGATATCACTGAGGTCTTCTGTTGTAAAAACTGATGCAAAGAAGGTATTGAGGGCATTACTCATTTGTACTTCGTCTTTGGTGTATTCTCCTTTTTCATCGACTAACGGTCCAACAGTTGAAGTAACTACTTTTTTCTTTCTGATATAACTATAGAATTCTTTCGGGTTTGTTTTACTTTGATTCGCAATATGTAACTCTAAGGTCTTTTTACTTTGCTTAATTAACTTTTTGGCTTTGCGTCGTAGCTCTACAAATTTCACCCGTTCTTCGTCATTTTGTGAGGATTTTAATCTATCATTAGCACATTTTTTAGCAAGCAGGCAGTTTGAAATATCTTTATTCCACCATTTGGGCTTATTATTATGGCCTGGACGCCGTATTTTCGATGGTATGCAGTCTTGCACTGCTTTTAGGTAAGTGGTTTCGAATAACTTCCAAGATGTATTTATGTCGTTATTGTTAATTAAAAAGCTCCAGTCAGTTTCTTTAAACATAGCTCTAAGTTTATGGAAGTTTGCTTTCTTGAAATTAGGGACTTTTTCGATGCTACTATTTTGTTCGTTACTAGTAAACTTTAAAGTGAAAGTTATCGTACGATGGTCGCTGTTACTGAATTCATCACCAACATTCAAATTCTCTATCAATTCTTCTTTTGTTGCAAGTACAATGTCAAGAACGTTATTACCACGGGTCGGCATTCGAACAAATTGATAAAGCGAACTCTCTTGCAAGTTCGTATACAAGTCATGTCCGGAGTGTGAAGTAAGAGTATCGCCCCACTTGGTCACAGGTAAATTAAAGTCGCCAAAAATTACGGTATCTTGTGAGTTACTTACATCTGCAATTTGTTCGTAAATTTCTCGGTCAGTTTGCACTGATTGAGCTGGAGGTCTGTATATTAACGCAAGTATTATTTTTGTACCTTTATTATTCTTTATTAGCACAAAAGATGTGTCGACGTTCACAATTTGAGGTTTTGACACGAGGGTCGGGTTAAGACTTTCTTTGATATAAAATAAATATAGGGACATTCTTCAGTATAGGTGTTTGTGTGTGTGTATTTACCTATTTGTATTTACCTATTTGTAGTTTACAGGAATTGAGCAGCGCTCGTGTTGTGAGATAAGGCCAAGCTGGGAGTACAAATTAGGAATTGAAATAATCGGCAAAACACGGCAGGAGAAGGACCTTGGAGTGATAATACAAGATGATCTATCCCCGGAGAAGCATATTAACATGATCATTGGAGGAGCATATGGAATAATAACCAATATGAGAGTGGCATTTAACTATTTGGATGAAGAAATGTTAAGAAAACTGATAATGACTATGATAAGACCAAGATTAGAATATGCAGCAGTGATATGGTCACCACATTTGTAAAAACATATAAACAAATTAGAGAAAGTCCAAAGGATAGCAACGAAGATGATCCCAAGATTGAAGGAGTTGATATATGAGGAGAGACTTAAGACACTACAACTGCCTACCTTGAAAGAGAGAAGGGAACGAGGCGACTAAATAACGATGTTCAAGGGAGTAAAAAGTTTGGAACGAGTAGATAGGGAAGATCTATTCGTGAGGGATAATGGAAGGACAAGAGGGCACGAGTTTAAGCTGAGGAAGGGCAGATGTCGTAAGGACACAAAGAAATTCAGCTTCCCATATAGGAGTATAGAGACTTGGAACAACTTGGAGGAGGAGGTGGTGAGAGCGAGGAACATTAACATGTTCAAATCTAGGTTGGATAAAAGTAAATATGGAAATAGGGCAACATAAGTTATGATATGTTAGTCCAAAATACTGGGAACTGGGAATATCCATTACGATACTTGTCTAAGTAAAATGGATTGATTATAAAGTAACTAAGACAGGACAACACGAGCGCTGCTCAATTCCTGTAAACTACAAATAGGTAAATACAAATAGGTAAATACACACACACAAACACCTATACTGAAGAATGTCCCATATACTATAATTCCCCCAAGCTGTCTCCTTATTTTATATTCTTCTTTTGTTCTCTACCGAGGAATACCTCCCATTGTAGTAGGCTTTACCTGACCCTACCTGTACGGACCCATAGGCCATTTCGCCTTAACCCTTTTCAAACTCCTCATTTGATCTCTTCCGACGTTTGACATTCCATTCTAATTGGCTTTACCTGACCTACAGTCCGTTGCCCCATTAACCCTTTTCCAATTCCCTCATTTAATCTCTCCCAAGGATTTAACTCCCATTATTAGCCTCACCTGACCCTACCAGAACAGTTTTTGTATGTATGTATGTTTGTTTGCATACGTGAGCGTTTATGTATACGGGCATGTGCACACTTACTGCATGTTCTTATGTTCTTATATATGTATGTATATATATGCGTATTTATGTGTGTACGTATGCGTATATATGTATGTTCTGTATATACAGTATATGAGTAAAATAAATGTGTACTGTATATGCACTGTAAATCACTTACTCTCATGGTTAATTTATGATAATTTGTATTTTGCACTAGCATAATTATTGTATTAATTTCTTGTTTTAATGTAAAGTATATTATACTCACCCATTGTAAACTGAGCTTACCATTTTCATATCTGTACATCTCATGTTCATCCACTAATTGTAAAATGTGTATTTTCAGCTCATGAGGCTGCCATTCTTTAATAAACCGTTTATTATTATTATTATTATTATTACACACACATACGGATCGCTGTGGTCCCATGGTCTAAGGAGCTGTATTGTGGGCGCTTGGGTTCGAATCCACCAGAATCCTAAAGTTTTTTCGGCCATAGCGACGGAGAGAATTGTATCGTGGTTCCTCCCTAACCAAGCTGCTATTGGCCTGTGTTAGCCTACACATCTTCTCACCAATACTAAGTGCATCTGCGTATGTACTTGGTGGGATGCCAGGCACCTCACGGTCGCCAAAGGTCGCATGTGACCTCGTAGTTAAGGTAGAATAAGTATTGTACTGTACCTAGGTATAAGATAAACTCTATAGATTTTCAGATTCAGGGCAGTAATGAACAATAAACCGACAATTATTTGTATTATTATTTATTATGCACACACACACACACACACACACACACACACACACACACACACACACACACACACGTACGTACGTTTCAGGTCAAGTGTGTTTATACTTATTTTCTGCAGGTGTAGCTAAATATACTTCGTGTGTGTGTGTGTGTGTGTGTGTGTGTGTGTGTGTGTGTGTGTGTGTGTGTGTGTGTGTGTGTGTGTGTGTGTGTGTGTGTGTGTGTGTGTGTGTGTGTGTGTGTGTGTGTGTGTGTGTGTGTGTGTGTGTTGGCTTTGATGTGTGACTATGTGGGTGAATAATAATGTGTGTGTAGGTGTGTACAAGTATGTAAATGAATGCATGTGTGTTCGTGTAGGTGTGTGTATACATGTGTGTGTAATAAAAACACTGTGTATGTATGTGTGTTTATATATAATTTTGTGAATATGAATGTTTATAATTGCGTGTATGAGTGTTTTCTTAACATTGATTCCGTAATAATACTACTACTAATACTACTAATACTACTAATAATAATAATAGTAATAATAATGGTAATAATGAATCCCAAGAAACGTAATACTGGTTTTACTTCTCCCAGTCTTGTTTTTATCATTAGGTGTTCAGGTATCCAGGGCCAGAACTGTTTGTGTTAGTGTGTGTGTGTGTGTGTGTGTGTGTGTGTGTGTGTGTGTGTGTGTGTGTGTGTGTGTGTGTGTGTGTGTGTGTGTGTGTGTGTGCATATTACTTATTAACTTATGTGTACGTGTGTGTCTTATTTTTCATTTTCTATGTAGGTGCTCATGTAAGTGTAAGTATGTTTGTGCGTGCGTGTTGGTGTCAGTATGTATGCGTGTAAGTAGTCATGTTTATGTAAATATTCAGTCATGTGTATAATATTTAATCTAGTGTATAACATATTAATTTGCATGTGGAGGTGTTCATGTGTGAGTATGGAATTGTGCATTTTGTCTAAGGATATATTATGTAAGTATTCATATTTGTATGTACAATATGTATGTACTGTAGGGGTTAATGTGTGTGTGTGTGTGTGTGTGTGTGTGTCTGTCTGTGTGTGTGTGTGTAGATGATCATGTATGTACGTGATTATATACAGTATGTGTAGCTAGTTACGAAGGCATTGTCTGTAATTGCTGATATGTGCATGTTGGTGGTCGTATGTGTGTGTGTGTGTGTTTGTGTTATAAGTGTTCATGTGTGTATGTACGTGTTTCCCGTGTGTGTGTGTGTGTGGGTGAACAGTTAGGTGCAGAAGGTCGCTATATCAGAGGGCTTCAGTCCGGGATTCCCCTACCCTTGTCTTCGAGGACACACCTGTCTCGCGCCTATTACACACCTGTCTTCGCTCAATTGACACCTAAGCTAAATGTCCTCGTCATACCTGTACACACACACACACACACACACACACACACACACACACACACACACACACTTTTTCTGTCTTGCATCTGCCTCACGGCTATTATATACCTGTCCTCGCTGATTATCTGTAATCGCTAATCTAAATGTCTTCGTCTTACCTGTATCTATCATATTTGTTTAACATCTATCTATCTATCTATCTATCTATATATATCTATCTAATATGTCTCGCGGCCACTATACACCAGTCATCGCTCATCTCATACCAGCTGTCCTCGCTAATTCAGTGTCCTTGTCTTCCTTTTACCTAATATTCTGCCTTACATTATGTTCCCCCTCTTTTCGCACGCCTGTCCTCGCTCAGTGCACTTGTCCTCGTTTTCCTTATAAATATAGATTAGATTATATCTATTCTTGTCCTTTATTACACCTGGTCTCGTTCATCTCACACCTGTCCTCGCTCAGTATATTAATTGTCCTCGCCTTCCTTGTAACTATTCTTGTCTTTATTACACCTGGTCTCGCTCATTTCACCTGTCCTCGTTCATTATACTAATTGTCCTCGCCTTCCTTGTAATTTTTCTTGTCTTTATTTTCACCTGGTCTCGTTCATCTCACACCTGTCCTCGATCAGTATACTAATTGTCCTCGCCTTCCTTGTAACTATTCTTGTCTTTATTACACCTTGGTCTCGCTCATTTCATCTGTACTAGATTAGTACGGTACACCAATTGTCCTCGTATTCTGTGTAATTTTATTTTGTCTTTATTATACCTGGTCTCGTTCATCTCACCTGTCCTCGCTCAGTACAGCAATTGTCCTCGTTTTCTTTGTTACTAATTTTGTCATTATTACACCTGGTCTCGCTCATCTCACGCCTTAATTAATATTAGAAATGATCTGTGGGAGTCAATGGGTTAATGGGGATCGATATTACCCCATTGATTGCTAGAGGTTATTCCTAAGCTGTAAAAAATCGTCTATCTTTTGCCAGAATAAAGTGGTAAAAGTGCGTCCTAATATTGAAAGGGTTAATTTTGTACTACAGTATATCGCCACTTATATAATTCAGAATAGATCAGATATGTAATTGTAAACATAAGTAACCTACAATTCAATGCCTGGAAATTGACTACTTGCAAATTTCAGGCTACAAGGAAGTTGGAGCCGTAACAATCGATATACAACAGAAATACAATAATAGTGTTGTTTTCCAATGGATAGAATATATGATTTATTTGGTTTTCAGCATTTGTAAATGTCTGACGGCCGTATTGTAGTTGTTAATTCTGCTAAATATCGATGTTTATAGCTCTAGCTTCTTTAAGATGTCGTCATATGCGACTTTTCCGGTAATTTTCAATGAGCAAGTTTTGTTCTTATTATTTTGTGGCTCTTTCGCGCTGGAATCGGAAACTAGATCGACAGATTACGGTAAGTGGTTTAATTCTTCTGAAACTTAAATTTTGAAGCTATGAGACTACAATTGCCTGTAAAAAGTGACGGAAAAATCGCTCTTGTGACACCACCTTTATAGACTGAAACACGCTATAGTCCGTTCATTCTAGGTTGGGCAGAAATCGTAACCTCTAACCTCTAACCTCTGTAACTCAAAACAGACTAGAGTAATCGAGCTAGTTTGTCTACCAAATAGGAAGACTTGGCTAGGGAATAGATGCGGAAATTGACAGCTCATTTGCTCTAGCCCTTTTGGAGCTACAGAGGTTAGAGGTTACGATTTCTGCCCAACCTAGAATGAATGGACTACAGTGGTCAGTGGGATGCTAGGTGATGATATTTTTTCGTAAGATGAATTAACTATATATATTCTGTCTAAACGCGACGTCAACAAGTACACTTTTTTCCGTCAATGTTTTTTGTCAACATTTCAAGGCCATTTACGTCGGTGTCACAAGTACTTTTTCCAGCAATATTTTGGAGCAATTAACTTCTGACAGATTCAAAATTAAAGTTATATATCAATTTTAAGCTACTTATCAATAATATTTAATTTCAGTTTCTGATAACAACATAAGCATAGCAGCCTCGTAAGGATCAGCGTATATACTATATACTGTATATATATATATATATATATATATATATATATATATATATGTATCCGTTTTTGCTTGTTTCCCTATGCACTAAGAAGCCCCAGAAATAATACGAGAATATAACTTGCTCATATAAAAATACCGGAAAAAGCGATCGTGTGACAACGCCTTACAACACTTGGTTGATGGGCTGGTCTATCAGAGTGAGAACTGAGCGATCTCTGCCATACCCATAGCTTACTCTGACTGTTTCTTTTACTTATATATTTTCTAGATCTCAAGTGACGGCGTCTCTTCCGTGGATTGACCTCCCAATCTACCAAGATTGAAAGCCAAAGCGTCACATTTTTCCTTTGCCCCTCAACTTTCTCTTCATAATTGCTGAGGGGAACAGGGCCCTGGGTGGGGCTTTGGTTTCCCGGGCGTTTCCGCACCCTCCTCAGCTCCCCGCCATGGAGTGGCTTCGGTCACCCAGGCTTTATTGTGGTCGGCAGGGAGGGTTCTGTGGGGCGCTCGGTTATGGCCTTGGCCTTGCTCGGGGCCTTGGGGCTGTTCGGCCAGGCAGCTTGGGGAACAACAACAACAACAACAACACTTGGTTGATTGTAGGGAGGTACTGGTACAATAAGATAAACTACAATGTAACTAGAATAAGATAGATTGTACACCACTTTGTAACCGTCACCTTAATAACGCCTTACAACACTGGTATCGGCAACTAATCTGAAGGTAAAGGATATTAGAGTGTCTGAATTCTTGTAAAACCATAATTCAGAAGCTATCAGACCATAAATAATGAAAAATGGGCAAAAAAGGTCCCGTGTAAATGTTTGTATCCTTTCTGGGCCATATAATGTATGATCTTATATTTGTTTATTTATACTAACCTTCGTTGCAGCTCACCTCGCTTTTCTTGCAAAAAGAGGGGGGAAGATAGGGAGGTTTGGACCCCCTTCTCCCTCATATTTACACCCACTAGTTTTAAGAGTTTAAGACATTCACCCCATAATGTTGGCGATTTTAAGACCTTGCGTGCCATGTAGGTGTCGATTTTTTCCTGGTGGGCGATAACAAGCCTGCAAGTTAGGAGGAATCAGCCTTCGGCCGAGGCGCTTTTTGTACCGAAAATCCAAAAAAATATTTAGAAGGGGGGTCTTGGGGGTATTTTACAGCTTGATTAAGGTTTAGAAAGGTAACTACAATAAATCATATATAAATACATATAAACCTCCCCTTCATATACTGTATATATATATTATATATATATACAGTATATACATATACATGTATATATATATTATTATATATATACTGTATATATATTTTTTTTTTGCTGTATTACATTAAAGTATTATCCTCATCCTTGCTCAATCTGTCTCCCCCAAAGCCAACAGAGGACGTTGGGGGACGTTGAGGTCAAAATACTTGCACACACGAAGTTTAAAGCAGTATAAGTCATAAGGTGAAGGAAAGATTGATTGAGGGAGAAAGTTCCAGAGTTCACTTGTTGAGTAGAAGAAAGACTGAGAACATTTTCCAATTCTTGGATTGGAGAGCTGGACAAAACTGGAATGGGACTGTGTTGAAGGGCGGGTGCCTCGGACTCGCCGCAAGGGAGGAGGTATGCACTGAGAGAGCTCTGAATAACAATGATTGCAGTAATAGCGATAGAAGAATGAGAGAGATGCACCATTGCAGCGTGTAGAAAGAGATTGTAGGGAACTAGTATGAGGAAGTGCGAACAATGCTCAATACAGGGGCGCACTGTGCCCTGATACAGAACAAGAAGCTGTGTGGAGGTGAAGAACCAACGAAGACGGTTGAGCACACCCAACGTTTGGGAAGCCGTTTTAGCAAGAGTGATGCTACTGTAATATATTCTTGAATATGATGTATTTGTACTAATCTGCATTGCAGCTTCCCTCGCTTATCTTGCATTCATTTGTTTGTTGTGTTGTTGTATCTGTATTTATTTTTGTTACGTCTGCTTTCTTGTATTCATTTGTGTTTTGTTACCTTGCCTTAATCCTCATTCTTGGTACGTTTGCTTTCGTCTTTTTTTGTGTGTATTTCCTTTATCCATATTCTTGTTACATCTGCTTTCGTCTGCTTTCTTGTATTAATTTGTTCTTGTTTGTATTGTATTTATCCTCATCCTTGCTACGTCTGCTACGTCCGCTTTCTTGCATTCATTTATTTTTGATTTCCTTGTATTTATCCTCATTCTTGCTACGTCTGTTTTCGTCTGGTTTGTATATCAGACACTTATACATTTCCTGTTATTTACCCTTTCAGTATACAAGGCTATAATTAAACGATTTTATACGATTTAGGAAGGATCTGTGGGAATTATAGGGATAAAGATATTCTCGCCTAACCCTCTGACTTCCATAATTATACCCTTCCTAATCTGAATTAAACCGTCTAATTAATAGCCAGAAAACAACAAAATGCGCGATCGGATCTTGAAAGGGTTACACTCACCTAACCTAATATTACACCCATCCCCTTCTTCCCCATTCCAATTCCCTCCTCTCTTGTGTCTGTTGTCTATTTAGTCCGGCACACACACGCTTATTTCTACATGCCAGGTTCAACATTGCACAGACCAGTTTGAAGGCAATTTGTCGGGTGGTTTGACGGCTTGTGTAGGCCTGTGAAGCTTATACGAACTGTCCCCCTCCCTTAACGCACAGACTCACACACACATACACACACACACGCACACACACACAGACATACACATAGATACACATACACACACACATAGATACACACACTCACACACATAATTCTTTAGAGATAATTTCGTCTGACCACTACAAATTATAAGTGTTATCAAAATTCAGCCAACTAAAATAATCTATTTTCAGTCTAGTCTTTGATACTAATCCAAATAAACCCTTACATGTCGCGAGACAGAACTTGCTCCTCCAAAATTGCCGAAAAAAGCATTCATGTGACATCACCTATACACACGGTTTATCTCTACTACAGTTGTATCCAGGAATCTAGCACTTGGCCCAATCTTTCGGACAGTTGTGGCCATGAAAACTAGAACACCTCCTTATGAACATTAGGAGACAGTGAACAATAACCCTTTCAAGATAAGATTACGCATTTTGTTTCTGTTTTCTGGCTATTATTAGATTATTTTACTTAGATTAGGTAGGTTATATGGAAGTCAGAGTGTTAATTGTGATAATTTTTGCCCTTTAAATGCCCCAAAATCCTTCCTAAACTGTATTTAATCGTCTAATGATAGCCAGAATGAACTGTCAAAATGCGTCATAATCCTTAAGGGGTTCTTTGAAGATATACAGGTGTTCGTTTATTGTAGATCAGACAGTTTTTGTTTTCTTATTTTTGCGATACTTGATCATTATATCATAGTTTAATATAATAATTTCTGGCTACGACAGTATATAATTTCCTCCTTGGAATTACGTGCCATCCCCTTTCCCATGGTTCTTTCTCTGACTGCTGAAAAGTGATCTAATTTTGATAACTACTAAGATGGCGCAGGGATGTAATAGTTTCTTATGCTGCGATTGGTGTTAGTAAATTGGCTAGTAGAGGGTGAAATTGCTCACGCGGTAAAGATCATTATATATATTCGATCCTAAGGTGGAGCCAACAAGACCTTTTTTCTGGCAATATACGATCGTCAACTTTTTCTGGCAACATTTCAAGGCTATTTACACTGGTATCGGAACCATTTATCTCAAGGTAGTCTATATTAAGAAGCCTTTTTTTGTATAACCTTATCCCATACAACAAGGTTGACTTTATTTTCATCTTGCTCCAGTTACCATAAGACGATTTTCTTTAGTTTATAATCTACCTCTAGGACTCGATGGGGTAAGAGTAGCGCTGAATGATCTCTACAGGTCCCAGTGCTTGGCCTTTTTGCCTAAATGTTATCAATTCAAATTCGAAGGGGTAAGTATGATCTCAATAATCCATCTGAATATCATAGGTCCTAATTAAACTGCATAAAATCATTCAACTTCAGACACAATAAAAGGCAAAAAGGCGTCATCGTGCTGAAAGGAGTTGATTCAGAAGCTGACAAACCACAAATCCCGATTAAATGCAGGACAAACAAGATTTATGTCATTATTTTGATCCTCTTTCGGCTTTATCATTTATGCTAATCTATATTTTTATTTATACTAACCTTCATTGCAGTTGACCTCGCTCTTCATGTATTCATTTGTTGTTTTTGTTTCTGTGTATTGTACTGTACCTGTCCTCACGCTTGGTACATCTGCTATCTTCTAGTTTGTATGATCTCCTTTTGATAAGCCTATTTTTGTCGTTGAGCGACTTGAATCGATATTTCAAAAACTTGTCATCATTTTCTGGGCATGTTTTAAGCTTGCAAATACAGAATATATCTCATATCAATGATCTTTCTCATTATCATTAGATTTCAATCCTTACTTAATAGACCTAATAGAAGATAATATTTATGCAATAATTTATACATATAAAAGACGATTGTACACAATTTAGGACGGATATATGGGGATTATAGGGGTAATGACTATCTCAATTAACCGTCTGACTTTCATATACCCTTCCTAATATATATATATATATATATATATATATATATATATATTATTATTTTTTTTTTTTATATTCCAACTACTCCCCCTCGGGCATAGGCTGAGAGCCTGTACATTCCACCGCTCAACACGGTGAAGCCCGTGAGGTCTTGTTCCAGTCTGGGGAGTGTGACATGTGAAGCATCCATCATGGCTCGAAGCAGCTCCATCTTTGAAGCGGCCGGTTGCTTCGCTCAAGTGCTTCACCGTCTCATCCTCCAGACTCAGACCCTCACTCTCAGAACCGCCACCTATTGAGCAGTGAACTCACTAGGCATTGTCCCCCTGTAACATATTTTGAATATGGGAATATTCATACAGTGTTATTTAATCAGGGAACAATGAGGGTATTTTGTTGGCATTTCGGTGGGATTTGTGGTAATGTACTGATACTAGGTACAGCACAAATTCAATCCCAATAATATCTTCCCATTGACATATCGGGATTTGAACCCGGGTCCATTGGATTACCAATCCAGTGGCATGACCACTCCACCACACATAATCGTCTCATAATAGCCAGAAAACAGAAAAGAAATGTGTTATCGGATCTTGAAAGGGTTATTCCATTCAGTATAGCATGACGCACTCCTAGTTTATATTGTGGCTATTATTAAACGATTTTATCAAGCTTAGAGAGGGTCTGTGAAAGTTTGAAAACAATTGAAATTGAGATTACTCGTTCAATTATAATAGATATTTCTTAAACTGTATACGAGCTTCTAGAATCTAGAATGAGGAAGAATACAATTAAAAGACGCAATATCTCTGAAAGATATGATGGCTAATTACCTTTGATTATGGCTGAACTATTAGATAATGTTATGTTATGAAGAGGGTATATTGATATCGTATTTACCCATTTTAGACCTAGATGTTAATTATAAACTAATAAATAAAATAGTGTAATGGTAACGTGGAATATGATTAAAATGACGTTATGGTGGTGAAGGGGTTAACAAAATCCGTGGTTTGGAAGAGTTTAGATTTCTGATGATTTATGTTTGTGTTACTAATACTGCTATCAGGTTTAGATGATCAATAGGCGTACTGATGACGTTCTAGCTGGGTTGGTCTCCGTAACTAATATGTGTGTAGGGTAGTAACATCTTGAAGATTAGGAGGCATTTCAACTGTTTATTCTGGCTATCAATAGACGATTTTATTAAATTTCGGTAGCCCCATTTGGTATCAAAGATTTAATAATTCTCTCAATCATTCCTCTGACTCACACAAGATCTAGCTTCCTTAGCTGAGTAAAAAGCGTCTACTAATTGATAGGCAAATACAAAAAAACAGAAATGCGTCTTCCTACCTTGAAAGAGTTTAGTTAGCGAACAAAAAAACATGGTCAGCGTAAAAGCTATTTAGCCTAAATTTTTGTACCTGAAAAACTAAACAGACAGAAGTTGCAAGGACACTCTGTGCCATTTTTCAAACATTTCCCCTGGAAAAAAATAAAAATAAAAATAAATAAATAAATAAAAACAAACCAAACTTTACACCAGGTATTAATGTAATTTGACAATTTTGGGGGTTTCAAATTACAGTGTTGATAAGCACAAGATTAAGTCTAAATTCATTAATGCAGTATATATACAGTATATATATATATATATATATATATATATATATATATACAGTATATATATATATATATATTTATATATATATATATATATATATATATATATATATATATATATATATATATATATATATATATATATATATATATATATACATTATGTGCACAATTTAGTAGGCTATGTGTATTGGTGAACCAATCCCGAAAATAACTAGTTGAAAAAAAAAAGCCCCTCAGCTGGTGTTGGTGGGCCTTTAACTTGTATTTGTTTTTGTAGCATCTGCCCTCGCTTATTCTGTTTGTCCTTGTCTTTTTCATACCTGTCCTTGGTCTTGTATGTGTTGAGCTCCTTATACCTGTTTTCGGTGAGCTTACCTTTGATTTGTTGCCACCTCCATCGAAGTTGGAGGAGGTTATGTTTTGGCCTCCGTTTGTTTTTCTGTCTGTAAACAAAATATTTAAAAAGTTATGAACCAATTTTCACGAACATTGGTGGGTAGATAGGATTTGCGCCAAGGAAGAAGTGATTCAATTTACGAGGTGATCGGTAGAGCGTATACCTTTACCAGCATAGGTGGAGGTACACGCTCTCTAGTTTGTCTTGTTTTCCTTCTGCCTGTACTATATAGTCTCTCTTATGCATGACTCTTTAAGGAGAGATGGGTCGTTTTTCTGGCCCGCCTTCTTCCTCATGTTTAACCCCATTAGTTTTCAGATTATATGACATTCAGCCCATTAGTTTGGCAATTTTAAGACCTTTCGCCCCATTTTTTGTCGATATTAAAACTGTTTGTGTCATTTAGGTGTCGATTTTTTCCTGGCGAGCGATAGCTAGCCTGTATTTTATGAGAAATAGGCCTTCAGCCGGGATATTTGTAAAAATGTACACATTTATCTTGAAGGAGGGTATTGGGAGGTGTTTCTTTAAGCTTGATGGAGGTCTAGGGAGTAAACTAAGAACATTATAATAAGATATATATATGAGCAAATAAATACACCCATCCCCCCTTAATCTGTCTTAATTTTCTTACAATTATTCTCGCTTTTCTTACTTCTGTCTTCGTCTCTTTTACATCTGTCCTCGCCTCCTCTACTGTACTCTCTAGATCTTGGGCTGACCCTTCCCAATGGTAATAATAATAGCCCGATTACTCTAGTCGTTTGTGAGTTATAGAGGTTGATCTTCAAGAATATTGGCCTACAGATATGGAACAGTGCATAGCAACACACATTATGAAAAACATGTATCCCTCATAATAACATACCTATCAAGTAGAATTATATATTTTTGCTAATTTTGTCTGAAAATGGTCTAAAGTGATCCAAAAATACGCTTATCAACATTTGGGGTATTTTGGCTCACGAAAGTCATTTTGGGTAAGGTATATACTGTTTTGGGTAAGGTATATACTGTTTTGGGTAAGGTATATACTGTTTTGGGTAAGGTATATACTGTTTTGGGTAAGGTATATACTGTTTTGGGTAAGGTATATACTGTTTTGGGTAAGGTATATACTGTTTTGGGTAAGGTATATACTGTTTTGGGTAAGGTATATACTGTATTGGGTAAGGTATATACTGTTTTGGGTAAGGTATATACTGTATTGGGTAAGGTATATACTGTTTTCACGATTTTGCCGGAAATCTTATAAATTTGGGTTGAACAGGCTTTTTATAGTACGTAAACCGAGGTCTTTGAAAAAGAAAAAAAGTTACTTGAGGCTATTTATACCCCTTATGAGATTTCTTTCTTATTTTGAATAAACTCATTTAATGACAGCCTTAATATGGTAATGATTGTACACCTCGACATTATCTGGTGCGACGTTTTGGGGGGCACTATGATTTTTTGTAAATTGTTATTGAGAGTTTTTTTTTACATGTTTTTGTAATGTATTATTAGTTCGCCCCCTGGACTAAAAATACACTCGCTTCTCTATATGCCCTTCAAGGTACCCCCCCCCCCCTCCCTCCCTCACATGCCCCATTTAAGCTAAATATGCATTTTTCGGTAAAAACATGTTTCGGCCGAAGGCCTGTTTCTCTTAAATTGTAGGCTCGCTATCGTTCGCCCAGATTTTTGTTTTCACCTGAATGTGTCTTATTATAGCTAAATATAAAAAATGAAACTCCTTAAAATCTTCAAACTAGTGGAGTGAAACAGGGAGAGCCAAAAAGACCCACCTCGTACCAGACAAGGTTAAATGGTTTGTCCTCGTGGTCCCTTGTATCTGCCTGTTGATCTCTCATATTTTGTACCTGTACCCACCTGTCCTGTGTGTGTGGTGTAATGGTTGGCCTTCAATTGGTCACGAGTACTGAGCACGGCCATTCATTCACTCATTCATTCGTTCATTCATCCATTCATTCATTCATTTATTCGTGTATTCGTTCATTCGTGCATTCTTATACTCATTCATCCATTCATTTATGTATTTATTCATTCGTCCTTCCATCCATTCATTCATCCATTCGTTCATTCATCCTTCCATTCATTCATTCATTCAATTATTCATACATTCATTCACTCATTCGTTCGTTCGTTCGTTCGTTCGTTCGTTCGTTCGTTCGTTCGTTCGTTCGTTCATCCATCCATTCATGCATCCTTTCGTTCAATCATCCATTCGTTCATTCATCCATCCATTCATTCATGCATCTATTAAATTAGTCATTCATTTGTTCATTCATCCATTCGACATTCCTTCATCCATTCCTCCATTCATGCATTACATGTTTTACTCTCTGTCTGCCTGTTTCTAAGCAAATGGACAGACATACTTACGGTACTAGGAAACAAAGACACACACAAAGAGACAGAAGCAGAAAAAGACAGTCAGCGGCTGTCTCTCTGCTTTATACAGTATATACTACCCGACCTTCACAAGTGGCTCTGTGCCTTGGTAAATAGGTAGGTAAGTACGCAGGTAAGTAAACAGGTGAGTTGGTAAGTAGGTTGTTAGGTAGGTAAGTACGTAGGTAAGTAAACAGGTGAGTTGGTAAGTAGGTTGTTAGGTAGGTAAGTGCGTAGGTAAGTAAACAGGTGAGTTGGTAAGTAGGTTGTTAGGTAGGTAAGTGCGTAGGTAAGTAAACAGGTGAGTTGGTAAGTAGGTTGTTAGGTAGGTAAGTACGCAGGTAAGTAAACAGGTGAGTTGGTAAGTAGGTTGTTAGGTAGGTAAGTACGTAGGTAAGTAAACAGGTGAGTTGGTAAGTAGGTTGTTAGGTAGGTAAGTGCGTAGGTAAGTAAACAGGTGAGTTGGTAAGTAGGTTGTTAGGTAGGTAAGTGCGTAGGTAAGTAAACAGGTGAGTTGGTAAGTAGGTTGTTAGGTAGGTAAGTGCGTAGGTAAGTAAACAGGTGAGTTGGTAAGTAGGTTGTTAGGTAGGTAAGTGCGTAGGTAAGTAAACAGGTGAGTTGGTAAGTAGGTTGTTAGGTAGGTAAGTGCGTAGGTAAGTAAACAGGTGAGTTGGCAAGTAGGTTGTTAGGAAGGTAAGTACTGTTATGGGGAGTAGATACGTATGTGAGCTACTGTCGATATATGGTTTGGTAGGATGGTTGTCTGGTTGGTTGGTTGGTTGGTAGGTTCGTTTGATGTCTGGTTAGTTGGTTTATTGGTAGGTAGGTAGGTAGGGTAGTTGGTTGCTTGGTTGGTTGGTTGGTTGGTTGCTTGGTTGGTTGGTTGGTTGGTTAATTGGTAGATAGGTATGTAGGTTAATTGTTTTTTTGGTTGGTTGTCTGGTTAGTTAGTTAATAGGTAGGTTAGTTGATTGTTTGGTTGGTTGGTTAATTGATAGGTAAGTACGTATGTTAATTGTTTTTTTGGTTGGTTGTCTGGTTAGTTAGTTAATAGGTAGGTTAGTTGATTGTTTGGTTGGTTGGTTAATTGATAGGTAAGTACGTATGTTATTTGGTTGTTTGGGTGGTTGTCTGGTTGGTTAGTTAATAGGTAGGTTAGTTGGTTGTCTGGTTGGTTGGTTAATTGATAGGTAGGTACGTAGGTTAATTGGTTGTTTGGTTGGTTGTCTGGTTGGTTGCATAACTGGTCGTAGTAAGGCTTGTGATTAGTCAGTATAGGTAATTAGGTAGCCAGGTAGGTAGGTAGGCGAGATGGTAAGTACATATGTTGGTACGTAATTGATGAATAGATAGGTACGTAGGTTGATTGATATATTGGTAGGTTGATAGGTTTGTTGGTAGCTAGGTTAACATGTTGGCTGGTACATTGGTAGGTAAGTAGTTAGAAACATAGGTAGAAGAATACATAGTTAGGTAGGTAAATCAGCGAATCGATAGTTTTATACATAGCTATATGTATAAGTTTTTATAAATTAGGTATAGCTTGTTTGGTAAGGAGATAAACAGAATAATCAACCTCTTGAGGATTATGACGTATCTTGACATTCTATTCTGGCTATCATTAGGCGATTTTATACAGCTTTGACAGGATTTGTGGAAATTAAATGGAT
This sequence comes from Paralithodes platypus, assembly GCA_032716605.1. Taxonomy (NCBI): domain Eukaryota; kingdom Metazoa; phylum Arthropoda; class Malacostraca; order Decapoda; family Lithodidae; genus Paralithodes; species Paralithodes platypus. Next base: position 14,999,877 of record CM064528.1, on the reverse strand, counting down.
AAAGGCTATCTCGATTAACCCTCTGACTTCCATATTCCCTTCCTCATCAGAATATAATCGTCTAATAATAGTCAGAACATAATTCAATTCATCCACGTATCCTGACTGGTGACGTCTTTATTAATTTGATTTCAGTTACATTTAGATAATGTTATTAAGCTTAGGACTCTCAGACTTTCTTCTATTCAACTGCTGAGATCTGGAACTCTCTCCCAGAATCAGTCTTTCCCTCTTCCTATGACTTAAATTGCTTCAAACTCCGTGTGTCCAGGCATTTTGGCTCGAACGTCCCTTGATTTTGGCCCTGTCACTCTTTCAACTCAGGGGGAGGCACTCGATACAGGCAGTTCTGCCTTTTGTCTCCCTCACTCACATTTAAAAACAAAATATGGAAGATAAAAAGATTAATTGAGATAACATGAAGCATACTTTTAATTGGTAGACATCCTTCCTAAGATAAAATAAAATCGTCTAATAGTTGCTATAATATACTAAAAAAAGACGTCGCTGGTACAGAAGGGGTTAAAGGGTACGGTAGGTGGAACTGAACACATATAAATTTCCTATTGATAAAAAAAAAACACACACACACACACACACAAATACACACACACGCATATGAAAGTTTACTCTTTAAATTATATATCCTTTGCATCTTACTTAATATATTATCTTGGGAGGAAAATATGACCTCCAGCCTCAAGGTGCTTAGGTCGTATATAACTGCTCAGTTGACTAAATAATAGATGTAACCGTACCGCGAACTTTATAATAAGACAATGACATTCAACTCTTACCAGGGTCTATTTAGTTTTTGCCAGGGACTCATTCGAATGCGCTCATACTCTTACGTACCTTATTCAGCATCTGGCAGACATTATTACAGTGCAGAGGAAGCCAAAGAGAATGATAAATGGGACAGGAGCTATCTGGCCAACTTTACATCATCATAATTTTCCTTCCCATCTCGAAAAAATCCATATAATTTTGCCTTAGATGAAAATATTATAGTCCGTTACACCCTTAACCCTTTCGGTACAGGTGTCGTGCTTTTAAATTTCTTCTGGCTATTATTAAACGATTTTATGCAGTTTATGAAAGAGCCTCCGGCAATTAACAAGGTTCGAACTATCTCCCTTAACCCTTTTTACTACCATAGATCCATCTTAAACTGTACAAAAGCGTCTAAATATAGAAATAATTAAATGAAAAAGACGTTGCCGGTACATAAAGGGTTAATAGTCTGTTGCATCATTTATTCCAACCTATGATGAAAGCCTAGAGGATGTTTGCGGCTGCGAGTGAGTGAGTGAGTGGGTGTGTTTTTTGAGGTGTACATGTGTGTGTGTGTGGGTGCCTGATTAATTGATGGTGGAGAGAGAGAGAGAGAGAGAGAGTTACAAGGAATAATTAGTATCTCGGAGACCTTGCTGTCCATTCCGAGGAGATACTCGAAGTGGAAGGAGAGAGGCTGTTTAGTCCACTACACTCATTACAAAGTGTGCAAAACAATATCTTCTCTCTTCTTGAACTGCTCTACTGAAGAACTGTTTACAACTTCGGAGGGAAGTTTGTTCCAGGTAGAACAGATCTTATATGTGAAGAAGTTTCCACAAATACTAGTGCTGAACTTTTTCAATTCTAATGTTCAGCCATGGTTGCGTGTTGTATTCATATTGAAGCTAAACATTTTGCTATAATCCACATTGTCAAACCCATTAAGTATTTTAAATACTTCATTGAGCTGACCTCATAGTCTACGGGTCTCCAACTGGAAGAGGCCAAGATATTCTACGGTATAAATATTCATATTCTAGCAGTGTATAATTATATTATCTCCTTGCTGCTATGTCAACTGTCTCTTAAGTTTTGTTTTCTGCACCCCCTTCTTGCTTATGTTTAGCCCCATTAGCTTTGAATTTTTAAGCCGTTCGCCCCATTTATTTGGTAATTTTAGTACCTTTCGCCCCCATCTTTCGTGTCATCTAGGTGTCGATTTTTTTTCCTGGATCGAGCACGCAATTTCGGAGGCTTTGGCCGCGAAATTTGTCTGCCTAAAATTTACAAATTTATCTTGGGGGTAATTTTTTAAAGCTTGATGGAGGTCTGGGAGGAATCTTAATTATACCCTACCCTTAGTAATGCTTATTATACTTGTCATTTATTCTCTACTTCAATTCACTGCTTGGAAATCCCTATATTACTGCTAATAAGACACTCATTGGTCTAGGTCTAAGTCAGCCATTTATTTATCCCTTCTCAATCGGGAAAAGTTTTAGTTGAGCTTTTCTGGCCGATATGCATAATTTTGTACTAAGTGGGATATATTAATTCAGTTAGTTTGTGAAGATCCATATTGAGCTGTCCAATCCCTTTAGGATTTCTTATATATATACAGCACGATGACGTCATTGTTCCTTGTATTCTGACTAAAGTTAGACAATTGTATGCAGTTTAAGAAGGCCCTATGTTATTCAGAGGGTTTATTGAGCTCGTATTTACCCTTTTGGTTCCTAAAGATATATTATAAGGTTAAAGAAAATCGTCTAATGGTTCAGAATAAGATGAAAATTAGGTCATCGTGCTAATGGGATTGATACCATTACACTAACAAACACCAATGTAGATGCCATTGCTGTATAGTATATGATAAACAGCTGCGGGCCAGGGACAGATCCGTGTTGTACTCCAGAAGTTCACTGAAGCACCATTAATCACAACTCGCTGCTGTCAACTTGTTAAACCAATATTCTATATACAGTATTTCCTTGCCTCCCTCTGCTTAAAGTCAGTGCACTCATATTAACCTACAATGAGGCAATATGTCAAAGGCCTGTGGAAATCGGAGAGAGAGAGAGAGGGAGATAGAGAGAGAGAGAGAGAGAGAGAGAGAGAGAGAGGGATGCTGGCTCATTTCTGTTTCTCTCTCTCTACTTGACCTCTGACCTGACCCTCCCTTGCCTCACCTTGTACCCGTTACGCCTCATCCCCTTACTCCATTTCTCTCTCTCTCTCTCACTCTCTCTCTCACATACACACACACTCTCTTTCACTCACACACTCTCAAACCATACACACACAAACACACACACTCATTCACTCTCTCTTTCTCTTAGTTTGTGCAATAAATTAGGGATGATTTTTTCCAATAGTACTTAACCAGACCATCTCCTTGGAGCTAATAAGCAGACGTGGTCAGTATACTTACATGCAACTAATACCTCATCTTTATCATCTTCATCTTCATAATTTTAATCATCATCATCTTGAAATGATCGTCGTCTTGAAGTCATCATCATCATCTTGAACTCAACGTCATCTTGAACTCATCATCAACTTGTAGTCATAGTACTGAAATTGAAAACAAAAATATATATATATATATAAATATTTCAATTACAAACAAAATAGAGGGTATTTTTAAAGTTTAATAAAAAACAATAGTCATGTTTTGCACTTGACTCTCTGTAGACCTTGGTGGGACTCATGTGATATATAATACTTGAACATTAGCAACCCAAGATATATAGACTCCGAGTATTCTAATATACCTTGTAGCACCCTTCCCTGCAACAAGGTAGAACATCGAACGAATTACTTTGATGCAGGTGATTCGTTTGTGTCCAACCCCCTCGTGAATTAAAGGCGTCTGGCATTGAATAGATAAATCTATAGACTTCCAGAGACCCTTTTGTTATCTGAATAAAATGATCGGACATAAACTAGAATATATATTTTTAAACAGAAATATGACATTCAAACTGTTATCAACTTCTACTCTTTTGTGGGTACAGGTAATGGGGGAGTATTGCAGGTAACTTTATTCATTTAGTTTATATTTAGTTTATTTGCATTATATACTGTATATATATTTTTATTTTACTTCGGGTCGATGCCTCTTAGTGTAATACAATGTTACCTCATGACTACTTAAGTACGATGTAGTGTTAAAGATTAGTTATATATGTTTACAAAATACGATTTGTTTGAACTTTAAGGCCGCTGACTCTGACTAACTGACTTATAGTGCATTCCATATGGTTAACATACAAGGAGAATCATTATAACTCTTACTATAGTCAATTTTGTTTATGATTTTTTTTTTAAATCTGGCGGAAAGTTTAATCCCCTAAAAGTTGATTTCTCGATACTTAAGGGAAAATATGAAACTGCTACATCTCTGCATTACAGTATATTATAGACAGGTTTTTACAATTAACACCATATTTGCCTATACAAACTTTGTAATAACTAAGTAATTAAAATGGGGATAAATGAGTCAGTTCTCACTAGCTTATAATATATATATATGTATATATATATATATATATTTATATTTATATATATATATATATATATATATGTATATATATATATATATATATATAAATATATATATATATAAACTATGCAGATTGTGTTCTTTTAGCTGATATAAAAAAACAAAAAATCATTAAAATAAGTTGATGTGGTAACACCTTTATGACGTCAAGGATAGATCATTAATAATCTTACAATCCTAATACTATTCTCAACAATATAAAAATATGGTAATATGAAATCTAACTTGTACAAGCTAATAAATAGGACCAAGATACCGGCCTTTATATCAATGACTAATAGATTTATTAGTACCTTTGAGGATCATGACGGGTTTTGACAGTATTCTGGATATTATATGACGACTGTATTAAGTTAGGAAGAACTTGTGGGAGCTGGAGAGTTAATTAAGATACTTTTGACCGTTTCGATTCCTAGGAAACCTTTGTAAGTTGTATAAAATCGTCTAATGATAGCTAGAATACCCTGTCAAAACTTGGCATAATCTTCAAGGGGTGTACTAGAAGGTACCCGTACTTTGGGTATTTACTAATCGTCGTGTACGAAATATATATATATATATATATATATATATATATAGAGAGAGAGAGAGGGAGAGGTAGAGAGAGAGAGATTAAATCTGATGTCAACGGGCCTTTAAGGGCCGCTCATTGTCTGGGGGTTTATTGATTGACTACTTCACTTTAATGGGATAATTGTAGTTATTTATGTGTATATAATATATTTATTACTCTTTTTAGTTTCCTTCCTAGACATCCATCAAACTTTAAAAAAATACTCCCAAGATAAATTGGTGCCATTTTTTGGTAGACAAATGCCCCGGCCAAAGACCGGTTTCTCCTAAATTGCAGTCTTGCTATCGCTCGCCAGGAAATAATCGACATCTAAACAGCACGACAGATCATAACATCGCTAAACTAATGGGCCAAATGTTTTTAAATCTTAAAAAAATTAAACATTATATGTCTTTTGGCTACCTGTAGACAAATTAATTAAAGTTTAGAAAGTTACTCTCTTAGCTAAGAGACAGCTGCAAAGTGGTTATCGTATTGTATCATTAAGGGGGCCCACCTCGCTTTGTTTCTCTTTCTCTCCCTCTCTCTTTGGCTTGTATCCATTCGGCCCCATTCAGCCTACTGTTTTAAGACGTTTACCCCCATCCAGGTGTCGATATTTTCCTGGCGAGCGGTAGCGAGCCAGCATACATATATTTTTGTTTTGACAGAAAGCTAAATTTGTACATTTTTCGATAGAAAAATGCCTCTGGCGAAGCCGGATTTCTCCATACAATGCTGGCTCGCTATCGCTCGCCAGGAAGAAATCGACACCTGGATGGGGATAAACGTCTTAAAACTGTTTGCTGAAGGGCCGAATGGATACAAACCAGGGAAAGAAAGAAAATGAGAGAAAGATAAAAAAAAAAAAAACGGTGATCCCCCTTAACCTCGAACTCGTGTGTTTGGATTTCATTATAGCTATCTAAGGGAAGATGTTATTACGACTACATATTCTGTGCTCTACTTTTTTTTTTTTTTTTTTTTTTTCTATATTCCAACTTACTTCCTCTCGGGCATAGGCTGAGAGCCTTAACATTCACCGCTTTACAATGAACAGTGAAGCCCGTGAGGTCTTGTTCCAGTCTAGGGAGTGAGACATGTGAAGCACGTAGAGTACACCGAGCACCTGCCATCTTGCCTTCACATGAGGCACGGTGCTCACTCATGGCCCGAAACGACCCCATCTCTGAAGCCACCTCATTCCCGTGCTTCACTGTCTCATCCTCTACACTCGGACTCTCACACTTACACACACACAACGCCACCTGTTGAGCAGATAACTCACCAGGCATTGCACCCCTATAGCATATTTTGAAAATGGGAATATTCATACAGTGCTATTTAATCAGGGAACAATGAGGGTATTTTATTGACGTTTCGGTGGGCTTGTGGTAATGCACTGATACCAGGTACAGCACAAATTGCATCCCAATAATATCTTCCCATTGATACATCGGGATTTGAACCCGGGACCTTTGGATTACCAGGCCAGTGGCAAGACCACTCCACCACACCTCCCCCTTAGACTTGGTCTAAATACTTAAACATTGACGTTTGTTTGCTTTGCTGTGACCATAATATATACAGTATAGTGTTTTAGGTTGTTATATTTATTCTAAGTATCAACATAATTATATATAAATCTTGTATATAATAGTGAAAATATATGCGTATGTCAGATTCGTTATGCAATTATGGTTTACGAAAGACTGCTTAAGGGGAGATTTCCACTTGAGGGATTTTTTTCTTGACTCCTTTCTCCCTCATGTTTAGCCCCATTGCGTTTCTAATTTTAAGACGTTTGCCCCATTATTTTGACGATTTTAAGAACCTTCGACCCATTTCTGTCAATTTTAAGACCTTTCGTGCCATTTAGGTGTCGATTTTATCCTGGCGAGCGATAGCGAGCCTGTAATTTAAGAGGAACCGGCTTTCAGCAGGGAAATTTTTCTACCGAAAAATGTACAAATTTATCTTGAAAGGGGCTCAAAGGGGTGTAATCTTAAGCTTGATGGATATCTAGAGACCAAACTAAAAACCTCCCCTTAATTATACATAGATCGAGCCACCGCATCATACTTCATACATCAACAAACGAACCAACACACAAACACAAAGTCAAGGTCTGTTATAAATGTATTGCTAAATTTATTATTCGGTTAATCTATTGCTAAGTGAATTAGGGCGAGCATATGTGAGACGATACGATCAGCGTATGAAGGCGTATACATTACTTAACGAGATATTGCTAATTAATTAATATGGGGGAGAGAGTTAATGGGTCTTGAGTAATGAGGTCATGTTAGGTCAATGTGCTAACTTTGGTAGTAAACACACACTCACGCGTACATACACACACACACATTCATAAATACAAACACACCACTCATAGACACACACAGCCATTCACACACCAACTACACGTTCACTCACATAGCTACAGACACACATATACACATACATACAGACAGACATAAGCACATAAACACCATCTTGCACACACATACGCACATACATAGTAGCTTATAATTATATGTATTTTATTACGCTTGGCTGACTGACTGTTTGTTTTTCTGTCTGTTTGTCTGCCTGTCTGTTTCCCTTCACCCTCCTCCTCTCTCTTCCTCTCATACTTGCGCTATTGTAACTTTGATCTAATATATGATTACTCTTCTGCTTAGCTTACATAATTATTACATATTTTGAATTTAATATGTATGCTTTACCTCCACCCCCCCCCCCCCCCACCCCCCCTCTCTCTCTCTCTCGTGTTATTTTCCCTTTGCTATAATATCTATGATTATTCTGCTGGCTCTACATTACTTATATATTATTCTGCTGCCTCTACATTACTTATATATTATTCTGCTGCCTCTACATTACTTATATATTATTCTGCTGCCTCTCTCTCATATTTTTCTGCTGCCTCTACATTACTTATATATTATTCTGCTGCCTCTACATTACTTATATATTATTCTGCTGGCTCTACATTACTTATATATTATTGCTCTAATATAATATGTACCCTTTCCTCTCTCTATGTCTCTCTAAACCCCCCCCCCCCCCCCCCCGGTCCGCCCTGCACTGCAGCACAAATACAATAATGAAATCTCCTCAGAAATATCCAATATGGCCATACCCATGTTTGGCTCATGACATTTTGGCTTATGAGAGAACCCAAACTATGTATTGTGTTGCTGGTGAAAGGGGTGGTAATATTAATGGTACTCTTAATATCATATTGGATCATGATATTGATAACGAAAATAATATTTACAATACCAGCAATAATCACAATTATAATTAGAATATAATCATAATAATTGTGATGCCCAAGACTACTATAAATCATAGTCATCACCATCATCATCATCATCACAGTTTCAGACGAGTCTAGGCAAGCCCTCCATGAAATAACGTTTTCTACCACGCATATGGTGGCCCCATTTTCTTCTACAACTCAAGGCAGATGACCCCTGGAAGGGCCATCAACCACGACTGGCACTCGAACACAAAGCTCGCCTTTACTGACCTAGCCACGCCAACCTCACATTTATCGATTTGAACCTGCCCATCCAAGGACACAACTACACAGCAGGAACTCTGACAAAATAGACATTCTTACCTTAACTATCAACCCCAGCAAGAGGAACAGACATCACAGGATTTACCGAAGGAACCAGTTAAAGGGTAGTTCTGGGGACGGAATTTCTGCCCTGATGTCTCACGGTCGACCAAGCCGGGGTCAAAGCGATAACCTGCCAGCCACCGATGAGAGGAAGGAAGGAGGCAACTCTGCTGAGTTGGATAGTCTTTCTGCCAACAGTTGGTACAGTCTTTCTGGCAAATTCAATTCGATGAGTCTTTCTCTCGAGGTTAGAATTGCTATCAATCTTTCTGCTGGACTTACCTGCAACCACCACCAGCTACATCTGCCAGCCTGCCACGAGAAGAAGAATTGGTGAGCCGGTACGAGACTTCTCTTTGACCCTGTTTACGACTAGTCTATAAAAGTGAAGACCCACCCTTATCCATTACATGCTACCCCGGGAAACCATTAACCCTTACAGTCCCAGGCCCGACTATATTCGTCAGTAATGTACTTTCCTTGTAACTGCCTGTGCAACCCTGTAGTTGGTAACACAACTGTTTAAGCACTGCTACCGGTCTGGCAACACTTCTTAGCTTATATAAGACCCGCTGAAGGGTGGCTGGGCCAGTCTTGCTCCATCTCTTGAGGTGAAAAGGTGGTCTCTCCTGCCATTTTTGCCACAGTGCTTGGGACTGCAGGGGCTTCTATTACTGTATCCTACGGTATGGTATGGGTTAAGGCTTAGAACAATGGACTTATCATAGTATTTGCTGTTCCCTGTTTCAGGATCCCTATTAACTGTAAAAGGATAATACAGCACACACGCTATCCCCTACGCCACTTGGCTGAAGATACTTTATACATAAGAACATAAGAACATAAGAGAATGAGAGTCTGCAGAAAGCCGATTGGCCTAATCAAGGCAGATCCCTGTCCCACACAACCCCAAATCAATTACAAAGCCCAATTATAGGCTCAACACTCTAATACCCTGAGGATCATCTTACCAAAACGGTTAGAGATTAACGCAGGATTATGGGGGTCTGCAGAGCGCTGATTGGCCCAACCCGGCTGATCCCCCTTCACACCCAACCCTTCTCGTCCATATGCTTATCCAATTTTATCTTAAAGCTCCCTACAGTTTTAGATCCCACTATAGCACTTGGTAGTCCATTCCACCCATCTACAACTCTGTTACCAAACCAATATTTGCCTATATCTTTTCTGAAACGAAATTTATCTAATTTGAAACCATTGGTACGAGTTCTTTCGCTATCACTGAGCTTTAGTACATTTGTCATGTCCCCTTTGTTAATCCCACTAACCCACTTGAACACCTCTATCATATCCCCTCTAACTCTGCGTCTCTCTAACGAATGTAAACCTAATTTCTTCAACCTTTCTTCATACGGAAGATTTCTAATATTATGGATCATTTTTGTCATTCTACGCTGTACTCTCTCCAATGAATCTATGTCCATTCTGTAATAAGGACACCAAAATTGGACAGCATAATCCATATGGGGTCTCACTAATGACAAGTAAAGTTTTAAGATAACATCAGCAGTTCTGTTATTCACACTCCTAGAGATGAACCCGATAATCCTGTTTGCCTTATTACGAACGCCTATACACTGTTTTCTAGGCTTCAAATCATTGCTAACAAACACACCTAGATCTTTCTCGCAGTCTGAATTTTCTAATTCTAAATTAGCTAAATATACCTTAAATATACCTTAAGTTATGTTGATGACTCAGCCAGCGTCGACTGAGATATAGTTATCTTTAATTAGCGTAATAGCCTCCCACACCCACCAATTTCCCTCGTCGGTCCTATTCTATTTTATGGATTGTATTCTTATTGTAACGTACATTCTTCTTCTCGTTTGCCATCTAATTTTTCTATAAACTGAAATAACAAGTTTCAAGAAGTTTTACAGATGGAAGTCCAAACTGACAGAGCGACAGTAGTAAATTCTGCAGGGGATGGTCGTTTATAGTACCATTAAGAACCTCTTATAATGGATAAAAAACACCATATGAGGAGGAGCACTTTATTGACAACGTTTTGCAGATAGCTTCATCAGGTCACAAACGTTAGTGACCTGATGAAGCTATCTGCGAAATGTTGTCAATAAATTGCTCTTCCTCAGATGGTGTTTTTTTATCCATTCTGTCTACTTTTCAAGTACCACTCAACATCTCTTATAATCTTTACGCAGTGATGGATAGCAACTCTGTCTCTCCATCTCTGTCTGTCTGTCTTAAACTCACTCTCACTATCACACACTCACTCTCACACACACTCTCTCACACATACACATTCACACACTATCTCACACACACACACACACACACACACACACACTCTCTCTCTTAATAGGTCCGCGAGTGAAGCGAAGGAACTCTAGGGTTTACCCATGTAATTGTTGTTCTTCTTGTTCGGGCGACGCTTAGTGAAAATTGCTATTTATCGGTTATTACTGAACCAAATTTAATGTTTTTTTCATACATATACTCTGATCTATCATCTAGGCCGTAACGGAGCCCATTTGTTCAATTTTACCATGGGCCACACGCCTCGGAGTTAACACGGCCGTTCGGGCCTATAGTCCGCTTGGACTTGTTAGCCTCACCATTACCCCCATCTGTCCTATCGAGGGCAAAAGGGTCACAAATGTAATGATAAAGAAACGATAATCGTCGATTGATCTCACATACGGCCCCCCATATCGTCCCCTTTCTGTCCTCGTCCATGTCCGATAAAGGAAAGGGTTATCACTAAACCTAATTAATTAACAACAACTAACCAAATGGATTATGTGAGGGGTGATTTGGTAGCTTAAGGGGAGATATTTATTAACACTTTGGCTGCAGGCATATTTCCGCCGATTTCCGCCATATTAGGGCTTATTCAGGCACTCCTGATTGATTAGGAAAGTGTCTGAATTAAATTGAATGTATTCAGCCAAAAACTAGAAGAAAATAGCTTCAAAATGACACCAAAACGAGCTTAGTGGCTCGCAAGCTTCACCCGCAGCGCTACCATAGACATTCGCTAAAAATAGCAATAATCGCTAATGTCGTGCTACAATTGCTTTTGGCAGCGCTGTATATCTCGCGAGAGCATGACTCAGACTCCACAGTGCCGCGGTCGGTTGGCTGGAAGAAGGATGTGTGGCCTGTCGCGCTCCCGCTCTCTCGCACTCGATTCTACAGGCTTTAAGTGGCTTTAAAAGCCTGTAAATTGGTGTAAATTGCCATTGCGTTCCGGAACGTCTCCCGCCGGCAACGGGTTAATTAATCAATTTATTTTTACATTTTTTTTTTTTTTTTTTTCTATGTGATTGAGGGAGGCAAAAGGCATAACTGCCTATAGCGAGTGCCTCCCCCATAGTTGAAAGAGTGACAGGGCCAAAATCAAGGGACGTTCGAGCCAAAATGCCTGGACACACGGAGTTTGAAGCAATTTAAGTCATAGGAAGAGGGAAAGACTGATTCTGGGAGAGAGTTCCAGAGCTCAGCTGTTGAGTAGAAGAAAGTTTGAGAGTAACGTTTCACTCTTGGGTTGGAGAGTTGCACAGAGTAGGGGTGGATTGAGTTGCAAGACGGGTACCACGTGCCCTACGTAAAGGAGGTGGTATGCACTGGGATAGCTCTGAGGAACACTGATTATTATAGTAGCGATAGAATAGCGAGAGAGATGCAACATTGCGGCGGAGAGAGAGAGATTGCAGATAGTTGGTGAGTGGACGGGAGTTAATGATACGAAAGGCCTTCCTTTCAACTTTGTCTAGGAGAGCGGTGTGAGAGGAACCTCCCCACACATGTGAACAATACTCAATACAAGGGCGCACTATGCCCCTGTACAGAGCAAGAAGCTGTGCAGGGGAAAAGAACCCCCTAAGGCGGTTGAGCACACCCAGCTTCTGGGAGGCTGCCTTAGCAAGACTGGTAATATGGTCCTTCCAAATGAGAGCAGAAGAAAAAGAGACACCAAGAATATTGAGAGAAGATGAAGGGTTGATTTTTGTATTGCTGAAGAATAAGGGATAGTCCGCTGGGAGATCCTGACGGGTAGATAGATGGAAAAATTGGGTTTTGGAAGCATTAAAGTTAAAAAGGTTTTCTCTGCCCCAATTGGAAATAGTATTTAGATCAGAATTTAAGAGTTTTATGGCTTCATTACGTTTGTCGTTGAGGGATTGCTGGCTGGGGCGTTCTGAAAAACTAATGGAGTAGTGTAAGGTTGAGTCGTCTGCGTATGAATGGATGGGAATTAAGGTACAGTTAAGGAGATCATTTATAAAAATTAGAAAGAGAATAGGAGATAGGACAGAGCCCTGAGGAACACCAGAGTTTATTGGGTGAGGAAGTGAACAATGGCCATCCACAACCGCGGCTATGGAACGGCCGGAAAGGAAATTAGAGACAAAGGCACAGATGGAGGGATAGAAACCGAAGGAGGGTAGTTTAGAAATTAAAGATTTATGCCAGACTCTATCGAAGGCTTTCGATATGTCTAGTGCAATAGAAAACGTCTCACCGAAGTTCCGAAAGGAGGATGACCAAGATATGTTAGTAAGATATGAAAGAAGATCACCAGTAGAGCGACCCTTAAGGAAGCCATACTGGCGATCTGAGAGCAGATTATGAGAAGAGAAATGCTTAAGAAATTTGGAAGCAAGAATAGTTTCAAAAACTTTAGAAAGACAAGAGATAAGAGCAATTGGACGATAGTTGGAGGGTTGAGAGCGGTCACCCTTCTTTGGGACAGGTTGAATGTGAGCAAACTTCCAGCATGAAGGGAAGACGTTAGAGGATAGACAGAGACGAAAGAGTTTGCCTAGGCAGGGAGTCAGCACGGAAGCACAGTTTTTTGAGAACAACAGGAGGAACACCGTCCGGACCGTACGCCTTATTAGTGAGAGGGTAGAAAGTACATCTTTAGAAGAGATTAGGATATTAGGCATAAGTAAGAGAGAGGAGGGCGGAGAGGGAGGAATAGCACCGGAATCATCCAAGGTGGATGATGATAGTTTCCTCCCTAGACCTCTATCAAGCTTAAAGCAATAACCCCAAGACCCCCCTTCGAAACAAGTTTGTTAATTTTTCTGTAGAAAAATACCCTGGCCGAAGACCAGTTCCTCGTAAATCGCAGGCTTGCTATTGATTGCCAGGAAAAAATCGACATCTTAATGGCACGAAAGGTCGGAAAAAATCGCCATTTTAAAAGGGCGAATGTCTTATATTCTCTAGAATTAGTAACGATAAACACGAGAGAGAAAGGGGTCCCCCCCCACTTAAGGGGTCCCCCCCCCACTTAAGGGGTCCCCCCCACTTAAGGGGTCCCCCCCCCCACTTAAGTTATATTCATTACACTATCTTGGGTTTAGCCATTACTTTTACTACCCGGTAAAAAGGTGGACATGTAACGAGATGTTCTGTAGCCAATCGATACATACCGAACACAACTTTATTGATGATGGTCATTAGTTTCTCCTTTGTCCAGTGTTTTTATCGGGACATTACACACACGCGCTCACTTTCTCCTTATGTATGATACTAGATGTAAAAGGTTAGAAGTGGAGAGAGAGAGAGAGAGAGTGTGAAAAAGTGGGAGTGAGAGAGCGAGAGAGAGAGAGAGAGAGAGAGAGGGGGGGGGGAGGTGGAATTATTACACGATCTATAAAAACAAAACAAAGGATCGCGGGGAAGGAAATAATGACAATTAGCGAGGCATTATTTTTGCTCCTCCCTTGATTGGTCTGATGAGCGTAATGATGAAATGTGTGTGTGTGTGTGTGTGTGAGAGAGAGAGAGAGAGAGAGAGAGAGAGAGAGAGAGAGAGAGAGAGAGAGAGAGAGAGAGAGAGAGAGAGAGAGAGAGAGAGAGAGAGAGAGAGAGTATTTTAATGACACCAACATCGTGGTAGTCTTATTAACAACATATGAGCTTTGTTTGGCTCACCTTGACCGAGGGTACACAATAATAATAATCATAAAAAATACATACACACACACACACTAATACACACACACACACGCTTTTAAAACATACACGGGTACAGCCATGAGCCATAATACCTGCCCGCCCATTTGAATCTATGAATATATAAATCCAAGATGTGAAGCCTCTGGGATATAATATGTATTAATTCATTTCACTTCCAACACCAAACACCCTCAAATGACATTAAGGCAAACATGTGATCCTCCTAGGATTCGAACCTGGGATACCACACACAAAGTTTAACCCCTTCAGTACCGGGGACGTCCTTGTCATCATATTCTGGCAACGGTTAGACGATTTTATTCAGTTTACAAAGGGCCTCCAGCAATTATCAGACTTCGAACTATCGCCCTTAACCCTTTTGACTACCACAGATCTTTCTTAAACAGCACAAAATCGTGTAAATATAGCTAGAACTAAATTAGAAAGACGTTGCCGATACAGAAGGGGTTAAACACTCTAACCATTACACCATCAAGACTTTGGATTGTCTCGCCTGGGTTCGATACAGATTCACATGGTTGTACAGGTATTATGGTTCATGACTGTACACTCTAAGACATAAATCCTGGACCAATATTAATTCTCGAGCAGAAAAACACACCTCTGAGATGTATACAATATTAGCTAAATACTTAAGGGGTTAGGGTACATTTTTTGGTCGTTTTGTTAATATATATTTATCTATAGTTTCTTCCCTAGACCTCCATCAAACTTAAAAAAGACAAAATGCCCATGACTCTCCTATATAAATTTGTATATTAAATGTTTTTGGTAGAAAAATGTCCCGGTCTTCTTAAATTACATGCTCGCTATCGCTTGCCAGGAAAAATCGACACCTAAATGGCACGAAAGGTCTTAATATTTGACAAAGAATTGAGGCGAAAATATTTAAAATCACGAAACTAATGAGCTGAACGTCTTAAAATCTGAAAACTAATGGTGATAAGCATGAGAGAGAAGGGGGACAAAAAAAAGAGAAAAAAGAAAGAAAACAAAGAAAAAAAACCCACACACACACACACAACCATGATGAAAAGATTCGATTCAGTTCAGGATTGCTTCACAAATTTAATGTTACGATATATGTCTGATGGTGTACAGGTCATTGGGCATATTGATAATTATATACCTTTCTACCCTTATATTAAACGAGTATATAACTAATTAAGGTATATATATATAAGGTAATTGGGTATATTGAGAGTGATATATACCTTTCTGCCCTTATATTAAACTGATATATAACTGATAAAGGCATATCAAGTAATTGGGTATATTGATAGTGATGTACCTTTTTACCCTTATATTAAACGAGTATATAACGAATAAAGGTATATACGATAATTGGGTATATTGAGAGTGATATACCTATCAATCCTTATATTAAACGGGCACTAACGAAATAAGGTATATAAGGTAATTGGGTATATTGAGTGATATACCTTTCTACCCTTATGTTAAACGGGTATATCACTAATTAAGGTATATATAAGGTAATTGGGTATATTGAGTGATATACCATTTGTACCCTAACGTTACACGGGTAAATACCTAACAGAGGTATATAAAATCATTGGGTATATTGATAGTGATATACCTTTCTATCCTTATATTAAACGGGTAAATAACTAATAGAGGTATATAAAATCATTGGGTATATTGAGAGTGATCTACCTTTTTATCTTTATATTAAACGGTGTATTACTCCCTTTATACCTAATTGGTAAGGGTAGATTATTATGGACACTTTATCTACTCTTTTCATACCAATATTTTGAGTGAGTATAGCTTAAATGTATATAACGCACTTGTATACTCGCTATACGTATACTCAATACAAATAACACATACACACACACACACACACACCAAACAAAAACAAACTCCAACACATTCACGCCCACACACAAGACCCTCAAACACATGCATGCAATATCGTCATCACTATTAATAACAATCATTTATAAGTACGCAAATGATGCTGATAATTATAGCTATGATTATTTGCAGTATCATCACAAATTATACAATTTGTTTACCTTATGTTATATTTTCCAATGCTGTGGGATATGACGGTTAACCCCTTGAGGATTATGATGCATTTTGGCAGTTTATTCTGGCTATCATTAGACGATTATTTTTAGATAAGGAAAGGTATATGGAAGACAGAAGGTTAAATGAGACTGTTTATCTGTTTGCATATTGTAGGCAATTGTAAAAGTTATTATTAGAATATGGCTAGAAGAAGTGATTCTTGGACAGAGGCACTACAGTCAGTTACGTAGATGGATTAAAGGGAGATGTATACAGTATATATATATATATATATATATATACATAGCCGGTATATATAGTTAGTTTAATTCATAGACCTCCATCAAACATCAATATAATACCCCCAAAACTTCCCTTCAAGATAAACTTGCATATTTTTCGGTATAAAAATACCCCGCCCCAAGGCCAGTTCCTCCTGAATTGCAAACTCGCTGTCGCTTGTCAGGAAAAAAAAAAAAAAAAATACGACACCTAAATGGGACGAAAAGTCTTTAAATCGCCAAGCTGATGGGACAAATGTCTTTAAAAAACCCTCAAAACTAATAAAAAATAAAAAGCGAGAAAAATATCAAGCCATCGCCAGAAATCATCAGTTCGAGCCCCTGGCATTCGAAACTTCAGGAGTCTTCGGCCCTACCACCCTTAAGATGGTGAATGAAATAGGCCGTAAAATCAGAGAAGTTTCAGGAGAACCCCGGGAAACCCTCTGGCTCAAGCAAAGACTAGGGATGGCTATCCTCCGGGGCAATGCCACCAGCGTCATGAGCTCAGTTCGACTGGACTGGGTCATGCCACTGTGTGAGGCCCGGGCAGGAGTGGTGTATCCCGTAGTCTTTGCACAGTAGGGTAAAACAAAACATAAACTTTATTTGTATGTAACATGTGTGATGCACATAAATAAAAGGGGATGTGTCGGATGGTTGAAAGCCACAGTTGCTCGCGCGTTTGGGGCTAGCAACACGTATTATGAAAAACATGTATCCTCCTTCATTCACTGTCCCCCCCTTCACTCACTCAACCCCACAATTTGCCGGAGGATAACAGGTTTTTCACAATACGTAGACGGAGGTCTTTAAAAAAAAAAAAAAAAAAGGCTAACCATTGGGGAGAAGGGTGTCCAGAAAACCCCACCCCCTTCAGTTAGTACCTGGGGTTGATAAGGATCCTTCATAAATCAAGTACCTGGAGGACAAACCAGACCAAATGTGGATACAAGGGTTAGCCTCAATCCGTTACAGACTATAACACCCGCCGAAAAAATGGCCGGGTCACGACGTCTTTATAGAGCTTCAATTTCTTCACATTTTGGAAACTGACAGACCCGAATTGCCCCCAAATATTGTCTGAAAAGGTACTCGTGTGACACCTGTACTAGCTCTATGTCAATGGAAAGCAAGAAAATGGGGCTTACCTTCAGTTGTTTACATTGTCCTTATATGGCAGAGGTATTTAAATTGGAGGTGAGGTGAGGTGAGGTGGGGGAAGGAGGGAGGGTGGGTGGAGACTGTTACAAGGAGTCATAAGGAATAGTATTATCTCTATGGGCTTACTGTTACAAGGAGTTATAAGGAATAGTATTTTAAGACCAATCACCCCCCCCCCCCTCCCGGTTTTAGTCAATATTAAGACCTTTCGTGCCATTTACGTGTCATTTTTTTCATGGCGAGCAATAGCGAGCCTGTAATTTAGGAAGAATCGGTTTTCGACCTGGACATTATTCTACCGAAAAGTGTACGAATTTATCTTGAGAGGTGGTCTTCGGGGTGTTTTGTAATGCTTGACAGAGGTTCAGGGAACAAACTAACCCTCTTAAGACACGCCGACGAAGAATTTTGAAATATTCCCTTGATCCACAATCCCCAGAATATGTCACCCCTTACATGATGTTCCCTGTTTCAAGTTTATCATGTAGTTGTGTACCAGCTACATGTGCGTGTTGTATTCATATTGAGGCTAAATATTTGTATTTTTACAAGCCGTATAGTCGAACCCATGTAGTAGATTATATAATTCAGTGAGTTGGTCTAGTTGTGAGCGTGCTTATAACGAGAGAGAGAGAGAGAGAGAGAGAGAGAGAGAGAGAGAGAGAGAGAGAGAGAGAGAGAGAGAGAGAGAGAGAGAGAGAGAGAGAGAGGGAGATGACGCGTAGACATGGGAGATGTACTAAAGAATGCATGGCTGAATGGATGACTAGATAGATAAATAAATAGATAGGTGGATAGATAGATAGATATATAGGCAAAAGCTATGATGCAAATGTATAGATAGATAGATAAATAGATTCGTAGATAGATATTTAGATAAACACAAACTAGACATATGCAGGCGTAAACAGAAACACAATAAATATTTATATAGAGGTAGATGGGTAGATAGATAGATAGATAGATAGATATTAGGTAGATAAATAGATAGGCATAAATAACTACATACATAGCAATACGATACCTATAAAGAGACAAATACGTAAGTAGATCGTCAGATATAGACAAAAGGAGAGATAGATACACATATGTTATAAAGTATCCATAAATATACAAGGCATACACATACAGGCAATTAGATAGAGAAACAGACAGATAGACAGTCAAACAAATAAATAACAGCAGAAATCCAGCTAGTAGGTATTTCATAGATAAACCTTGGCTCATCGATCATCATAAGTATAGTGATCTGGATAATTGATGTATGTAATAGATTAACAGTGATTTACCGTTAAGGAGTTTGTTACTACCCATATACCATTATAGGGGGTGTTACTTCTGGATCCCCCTTCACCCTCATGTAAAGCTTCATTAGTTTTGAAATTTACAGACGTAGTTTGGCGATTTTCAGACCTTTCGTCCTATTCCTGTCAATTCTAAGACCTTTCGTGCCATTAGATGGCGCGTTTTTTTTTTTTTCTTGGCGAGCTTTAGTAAACGTGTAATATAGAAGGAACTGGCTTTTTTTTTTTTTTTTTAGATGGATAAATCCAAACATACAGATAGGCAAATAGTTAAAGGTAGACAGAATCACAAACAAATACAAATTATAGATAAGCCTCCAGCTACATTGTCCCAGCACAACAAGACAAATAGACAGGTGGAAATAGACAGGAAAATAGACAAACAAATAGACAGACAGTTAACGGTAGACAGAAAGACAGATATTATAGATAAGCCTCCAACTATATTCTCCCAGCACAAAAAAAAAAAAAAAAAAAAAAAAAAAAATTGACAGGAAAACAGACAAACAAACAAACACAGACCGTTAAGGTAGACAGACAGACTGGCAGATAGATGTTATAGATATGCCTCCAACGATATTTTCCAAGCAGAACAAGGAAAATAGACGGGTGAAAATAGACAGGGGAGGTGTGGTGGAGTGGTCTTGCCACTGGCCTGGTAATCCAAAGGTCCCGGGTTCAAATTCCGATGTATCAATGGGAAGATATTATTGGGATGGAATTTGTGCTGTACCTGGTATCAGTGCATTACCACAAGCCCACCGAAACGTCAATAAAATACCCTCATTGTTCCCTGATTAAATAGCACTGTATGAATATTCCCATATTCAAAATATGCTATAGGGGTGCAATGCCTGGTGAGTTATCTGCTCAACAGGTGGCGTTGTGTGTGTAAGTGTGAGAGTCCGAGCGTAGGGGGTGAGACAGTGAAGCACGGGAACGAGGTGGCTTCAGAGATGGGGTCGTTTCGGGCCATGAGTGAGCACCGTGCCTCATGTGAAGGCAAGATGGCAGGTGCTCGTTGTACTCTACGTGCTTCACATGTCTCACTCACTAGACTGGAACAAGACCTCACGGGCTTCACTGTTCTTTGTAAAGCGGTGAATGTTAAGGCTCTCAGCCTATGCCCGAGAGGAAGTAAGTTGGAATATAGAAAAAAAAAAAAAAAAAAAAAATAGGTTAAAATAGACAAGTTATTATAGACAGGTGGAAATAGACAGATTAAAATAGACAGGTGATAATAGATAGGTGGAAATAGACAGGTTACTATAGACAGGTGGAAATAGACCGATTCAAATAGACAGGTGATAATAGATAGGTGGAAATAGACAGGTTACTATAGACAGGTGGAAATAGACAGATTAAAATAGACAGGTGATAATAGACAGGTTATAATAGACATCTTAATATAGACAGGTTAAAATAGACAGGTGCAAATAGACAGGTGAAAATAGACAAGTGAATATACAGTAGACAGACAAACATATAAACAGTTAAAGGTAGACAGAAAAACAGACAGATAGCTATAGATAAGCCTCCAGCGACATTCTCCCAGCACAACAAGAAACTAGACAGGTTAAGGGGAGATTTCAACTTGAGGGATTTTTTTCTTGACTCCTTTCTCCCTCATGTTTAGCCCCATTGTTTTTCTAATTTTAAGACGTTTGCCCCATTATTTTGACGATTTTAAGAACTTTCAACCCATTTCTGTCAATTTTAAGACATTTCGTGCCATTTAGGTGTCGATTTTATCCTAGCGAGCGATAGCGAGCCTGTAATTTAAGAGGAACCGGCTTTCAGCCGGGAAATTTTTCTACCGAAAAATGTACAAATTTATCTTGAAAGGGGCTCAAAGGGGTGTAATTTTAAGCTTGAAGGATATCCAGGGACCAAACTAAATATCTCCCCTTAATAAAGATAAACATAATCTCTCCGCTCATCGAATACCAAAACAAGCACAAGGAAAATAGTATGTTATTATGCCAAGTATATATGTATTATTTTATTATTGTATGTATGTATGCATGTATGTATGTATGTATGTACTCAGGCACATACCCCATAGCTGAGGGTGGCCGACTCGAGACAGAGCCCGAAGAGAAACAACATTTAAAGTTCCAATTCATAGGGTTCCGGACCACTTTCGCGTTCCCTTGCCCCTTTCTCTTCTAGTAGGTGAATTCTACAAGTGGAGGAGAATTCCTAGCCTTCTCATTATTATTATTATTATTATTATTATTATTATTATTATTATTAGTATTATAATTATTCCCTGTTCAAATGGCGTCATACTCTAAAGTTAACATTGATATTTGGATGACAATATTTTCTGCAATTCTCGTATGTCAGGTTTTGATATAAAATTGTTTACACTGCTAAGTATAATGGATTGGGGAAGGCATATAAAGCGTCTATAATACTCTGCTCTTGTAATGGTATATTGGTGGTAATACATCCATCTTAATTATGCCCATTAGAAAGGTAAATCACTATCAATTTGACCAATGAATTTATATACATTTTTCGTACCCTAGATTTTTTAGAGTGTAATATTTCACTCACCAAGTCAATGTGATGCTGAAAAAATACGTTATTGGTGTGGTTATGGTAGTGGTGATGGTTATTCTTATAGTTGTGGTGGTTGTAGTGGTGTTGGATATTGTTTAGAATTGTGGTGATGGTAGTGGTGATGGTAGTGGTAATGGTTATTGTTCGAGTTGTGATGATGGTAGTGGTGATGGTTATTCTTATAGTTGTGGTGGTTGTAGTGGTGTTGGATATTGTTTTAGAATTGTGGTGATGGTAGTGGTGATGGTAGTGGTAATGGTTATTGTTCGAGTTGTGATGATGGTAGTGGTGATGGTGGTGGTGATGGTTATTTTTAGAGTTGTGGTGATGGTGGTGGTGATGGATATTTTTAGAATTGTGGTGATGGTAGTGGTGATGGTTATTCGTAGAGTTGTGGTTAAGGGAAGATGATATATGTTGAGGTTAACCCCCCCTTCAGGATTATATTGCAATATAACAAATATTTTAGCTATCCTTAGGCGATGGTATTAAGTTTAGGAAGCAATTATGACCGTCTACAGATTAATAGAGATAGTTTTAAGCTTTTAACCCATTTACTGCCTATAGAGCCTTCCTAAATTCCACAAAATCGTCTAATGATAACCACAATAAAAGAAGAAAATACCTCACGATCCTCAGAGGGTTGAAATACAGCTGTAAGGATAGCTATGGTTGTGATTGTGGTAAGGAGTGGTTGTGGTAGTTGTGGTGGTATGGATTTGTGGTGAATTGGTGCTTGTGATAGTGTTAGTTGTGTTAATGCTGGTAATTGTCTTAATTTTGGTAGTTGTGGCGCTGGTAGTTGTGATGCTGGTAGTTGTGACGCTGGTAGTTGAGATGGTGGTAGGTCTAGTGGTAAGGGTGGTAGTTGTGATGGTGGTAGTGGTGGTGGTGGTAGTTGTGGAAGTGAGGCACAAACATTCGTGGTCCAGATTAACTTGCTTCGTCATTCCTCTTACATGGTCACAAGGAAAAGTACTGGAAAAGATGGGATGGGGATGGGAAGAGAAATGGAGTGAACCAACAGGAATAGAAAGAGAGAGCAGGAAAAGGGAGGATATGAAAATGGATAGCAGGAAAGAAAAAGAGAAGAGAGAGAGAGGAGAGAAAGGAAAGGGGATAGAAGGGAAAATAATAAAACAAAAGAGAACAAAAGAAAAGAGGAGGAAGGAATTGGAAGGATGGGAAATGGGACAAAGGGATGAGGAGAGAAGAATAAAAACAGAGAAGGGAATGAAAGGATTTGGCAAAAAAAAATATATATATATATATATTGTACTGTATATACAACTAAAGTGAGAACAGAGGGAAGAAGGAGAGGACGATAAGGAATTTAGAGTTAATGAAATGTAAGGCTAAGGAAAGAAAGGGTTAGCATACAAAGGAGAGAAGGAGAGAGAGAGAGAGAAGGTAGGACTGTATCATGTTATTTATACACTGTGTATCGCATAATATTACAATGCTTAAATTAATTAGAAATATAGCAAGAAAAGAAAGATGAACGATAAATACAAATATGAAAGTGAGGGAGAGAGTTACATGATAATCCAAATATTAGCATATGCCTCGTTAATTAGATTGACGTAATGAGCTTAGGTAAAATCTTATATAAGGGTACTCATTAAAATGTTAAGAAGTTTTGAGATTAATTACTTCGCTTCATTCTCTGGGGTCGCTATATTATTTTAATTATAGATATTTATTCCTTAATAATATTACTGGTAATAGTATATATACAATAATATTACCACTACTACCACTACTACTACTACTACCAATAATAATAATAATAATAATAGTAAAAATAGTAAAAATAATACAAATAGCATTATTAATAATAACAATAACAATATTAATGATAATAATAATATTATTATTATTATTATGATGATATATTACGGGCAACTGTACTATCAATGTGTTTTATGTAATTAATATATTGTTGTGAATGTGACCTCTTTGAGTGACCGTATTGGTATTTAGAAAGTACTAAATAAATTACAAAACTCCTTAAACCAATTAACCCACCAACCACCACCCGTGTTTTAACATAACCACTAGTATTGACATCACTACCACCATTAACCCACCAACCACCACCCGTGTTTTAACATAACCACTAGTATTGACATCACTACCACCATTAACCCACCAACCACCACCCGTGTTTTAACATAACCACTAGTATTGACATCACTACCACCATTAACCCACCAACCACCACCCGTGTTTTAACATAACCACTAGTATTGACATCACTACCACCATTAACCCACCAACCACCACCCGTTTTAACATAACCACTAGTATTGACATCACTACCACCATTAACCCACCAACCACCACCCGTGTTTTAACATAACCACTAGTATTGACATCACTACCACCATTAACCCACCAACCACCACCCGTGTTTTAACATAACCACTAGTATTGACATCACTACCACCATTATATACTAACTTTATTTTTCAAGGGAAGATGAATCGTTTTTCTAAATCCCCTTCTCCCTCGTGTTTGCCCCATTAGTTTGTCAATTTTAAGACCTTCCGCCCCATTTCCTTGTCAATATTAAAACCTTTCATGCTATTTAGGTGTCGAGTTTTTTTCCTAGCGAACGATAGTGAGCCTGTAATTTTGGAAGAACCGGCCTTCGGCCGGTAAATTTTTCTACCGAAAAATGTACAAATTAATCTAGAAGGGTGATCAAATGGATGTTTTTTAAAGTTTGATGGAGGTCTAAGGAGGAAACTAGAGTCATAATAATAAGAGACATAAATGAGCAAATAAGTATGCCCATCCTCCCTTAACCTTGCGAAAGGTTGTTTGCATGCGCTGCCGATTTTTCTATAATTAACGTAAACCAAATGATGCTGCTATGTCTCTGTTTCATATTATTACTAAGTGTTCACATCTGGCAACATATTTAGCAATGAAAACGTTGTATTAGCTGAGTAATTAAGATGGGGACAGGTCAAATTCTCGAAACCTTAACCCATTCACCACCTTAACGTAATGTTCATCCTATTCTGGTTACCATTACACGATTTTCCTGAGTTTATAATCTACCGCTTGGTATATATGATATCAATATACCCTCTTTCAAGCATAGGTCCTTCTTAACCCATTGACTGCGGGAGACGTTTCCAGAGCGCCATGGCAATTTACAGCAATTTACAGGCTTTTAAATCCTCTTAAAGCCTGTAGAATTGAGTGTGAGGGAGCGGGAGCGCGACAGGCCACCCGTCCTTCCTTCAGCCAGCCGGCCGGTGCACTGAGGAGTATGAGCCATACTCTCGCGAGATATACAGCGCTGCTAAAGGCAAACGTAGCGCGACATTAGCAATAATTGCTCGTTTTAGCAAATGTCTATGATAGTGGTGCGGGGGAAGCCCGTTTTGGTGTAATTTTGAAGCTATTTTCTTCTAGGTTTTAGTTGAATACATTTAATTTCATTCAAACACCTGCTTAATCTATCAGTAGTGCCTGAATGAGCTGTAAGATGGCGGAAATAGGCGGAAATATGCCCGCACCGTAAGTGTTAAACTGCATAAAATCGTCTAATATTAGCCAGAATCAAAGATAAAAAGCTGTCATGGTTCTGAAGGAGTTAACACAAACGGACTTTACATTCTCTGACACCATACACTATCAGCCCCCTCTGACACCATACCCCCTGTATCTAAAACAAGCGTATTTTCGAACCTTACCACCGTTCTTGTAACACTATTACCTTTATTATGCAAAACTACCATAATGTCTTTACCTTACACCATTGTCACCACCATGTTTCTGACACCACCGCACCAACAGTACCACCACCATCAGTACCACCATACTTCTGACACCACCACACCAACAATACCACCACCACCACCATACTTCTGACACCACCACTCCAACACCATGCTGCTGACACTACCAACACCATATCCTTAACACCCCCATCAACACCACTGCCCCTCCACCATCACCACCACTGCCTCGCCACTCCCACCACCATCACCACCCCTGCCTCTCCACACCCACCTGACAACCACATTCCCGACACTAATATGCTTTTTATGACACCAGGTCCCGGCTTACGACACCCTATTAATCTTTACGACACCCCCCATCCGTCCCTCCGCCCCATTAAGGGAATAGTGGCTGGTTTTTTGGTCTATTAATTAAATTATTCATTTATTTTTTAGTTACCTCACTAGACCTCCATCAAGCTTAAACACCATCTAGACCCCCCTTGAAGATACATTTTTACATTTTTCGGTAGAAAAATTTCCCGGCCGAAGGTCGGTTCCTTTTATAATTACAGGCTCGCTATCGCTCGCCATGAAAAAATCGACACCTAAATGGCATGAAAGGTCTTAAAATTGACAACGAAATGGGGCGAAAGGTGTTAAAATCGCCAAACTAATGGGCCGAACTTCTTAAAATTAATGGGGCTAAGCACGAGGGAGAAGAGGGTCTAGAAAAGCGAACCATTCCCCCTTAACCTATACACCGGTTCTTTTTATTAAATGCCCTCGCAACGGATCAAGCTAACTCCTACTGTACCGGCGACGTCTTGTTAATATTATTCTAGCTATATTTAGATGAATTTGTGCAGCTTAAGAAGGATCTGTGGTAGTAAAAGAGGTTAAGTGAGATAGTTCGAAGCCTGTTAATTGCTGGAGGTCCTTTTTAGACTGAATAATATCGTCTAATAGTAGCCAGAATAAAGTTAAAAGGACGTCACCGGTACTAAATGAGTTAACGTTTCGTCAAATTTGATTGTCCACATTGACGTATATTTATATATACATCCTTTCAACATTTTAACCAGATCACCAATATTAAATAATTTATTCGTGAATTATAATCAGAAATATTTGTATTTATTTCAATGGTCCTAAGATTTCAAGTTGCATTTCATATTATGTGACGTAAATGTTAAGTTACCTTTCATTAAGCTTAGATAGGTAAATCTACGACCAATGTAATTTAATTAATAATGTACTGACATTCGAAATTTAAACTCCATCTTCCTCTATTAAGTTCGGAAAGATACATGAAACTTTGGCTAAACTGAACCTAACCTAACTTTTCCACTGTAAGATATACTGTATAAGCCTATATAAGCCTAAATAAAATACATGGTATAAGAAATATTTCGAACTGAAATATGTTACTTCACAAAATAATTCACTAGGGATTTCTTGAAATCCCTTGTTATTATGTTACACAGATTCCCTGTAACATATATAGTTCACCAACGAGGCTTCTGGAAGGCTATCAAAAGGACCTTTTGCATGTAATAATTTAACACCTTATGGGGGACGAGTTTATTTTTATGTCGATTATTTCATATATTTATTATTGTTTTAGTTTCTCCCCGAGACCTCCATCAAACTTTAAATAAAACAAAAACATCCATTAGATCCCCCTTCTAAATAAATTTGTAAATTTTTCGGTAGGCGATTCTATCCAGCTTATAAAGGGACATATAGGAGTCAAAGGGTCCCTTGTATATGGTTCATTGTGTGTGATATCTCTCCTGCCACCATAACACTAATCCTGATAACCTACAACAACAACAACAACAACAAGAAAAACAATAACAACAACAACAACTTACACAACAACCCTGCTACTAGATATTTCCCTCCATTTCTCGCGAATATATCTTTAGCTGGTTTAAGACGAATATATCTTTAGCTGGTTTAAGACGAGTTTATTCAGTTTAAAAGGGCATAGTTCATATACAAATGGCCCATATAGGTGTGTATCATTATCATATAGGTGTGTATCATTATCATATAGGTGTGTATCATTATCATATAGGTGTGTATCATTATCATATAGGTGTGTATCATTATCATATAGGTGTGTATCATTATCATATAGGGTGTATCATTATCATATAGGTGTGTATCATTATCATATAGGTGTGTATCATTATCATATAGGTGTGTATCATTATCATATAGGTGTGTATCATTATCATATAGGTGTGTATCATTATCATATAGGTGTGTATCATTATCATATAGGTGTGTATCATTATCATATAGGTGTGTATCATTATCATATAGGTGTGTATCATTATCATATAGGTGTGTATCATTATCATATAGGTGTGTATCATTATTTATTATTTGTTTACAAAGCCTAACACACCACTCCTTCATTAAGCTTATAACTCTTCCCTCTCTTCAATATTTAGTTATAGCCACTCATAGACAATTTTATGCAGCTCAGAAGGGGCCGACTGGTTATCGGGCTCTGAACATTGACCTGAGTCCGCTTTGGTGCCAACAGAGTTTGTGAGCGTGGGTGCAACCATGTTAACGCCTAGTCCGCAACAAAAACAAGCAACTTAAACCATACCCCTGTCACTACTACTGTCTTCTATTTCACCTCATGTATACCTTGTCTCTGTCCAAGCCTTGATCCCACCAACCATCATCACTTTCTTCTTATTTACATAGTAGTCAAAGGGTCCAGCTTCTGTATAAGGTTAATGGTGTATAATATCTTGACTGAATCTATGCCACTCAAGCCAATGTAAAGCTGGTGTCACATGAGCTCTTTTTCCGGGCATTATTTTGGAGCAATTCTCGCCAGGCAAGTTCGGAATTTAAACTGTAAAAATCTTGAACCACCAGTTAACATATTCTACTTTCAGTCTAGTTCCCTATTCCAACGTAAAGAAAGCCCCGAAATGTTGCGAGAAAAAAATTGCTCATAGAAAATTGCCGGAAGAAGCGTTCGTGTGACATCGCCTAGTGTTTCTTCCCTCAACTATTATCGTCAATACTGATCTGGCAGCTTATGAGATAATCGTATACAAAAATGTCGCCTAATTTAGCCCAAAGAGGATCGTAACGCGTTTTGACAGTTTGTTCTGGATAATACAGACGATTTTATTCAGTTTAGATTTTTTTTTTAGAGTCCGAGGGATCATTGAGATAGTTTTTACTCCATTGATTGCTAGAGGGCTTCCCAAAACTGAATAAAATCGTCTAATGATAGCCAGAATAAATTGTCAAAAGGCGTCCTAATCCTGTAGGGGTTATTATATCATCAGTCTAGTGTTATATACCAGTTCAAAACATATAAGGAATGTTACCCAGTAAAATGTTGTCCATTGAGAATGATAAAAAGTGCACATGTAATCTTTAAATGGGATTTTTTTTTTTTTAGTTTTTTTTTTCTAGTTTTATTTTGTCTATAGTTTCCTCCTCAGAGCTCCATCAAGCTTAGACAAATACCCCCAAGACCCGCCTTCGAGATAAATTTGTGCATTTTTCGGCGGAAAAATGCCTAGGCCGAAGGCCGGTTCCCCTAAATTGCAGGCTTGCTCTCGCTCGCCAGGAAAAAATCGACACCTATATGGCACGAAAGGTCTTAAAATAGCCCAACTAATGGAAGGAATTTCTTAGAATATAAAAGGTAATGGGGCAAGACATGAGGGAGTAGGGGATCAGAAACTCCCCATTAACACTAATAACCAACACAGCCGATCCACTAGATAATATTATGTCCTCTCATTTCTTACTAATATATTTGTGTTACTAAAAGGCGACTTTTATTGGCTTCAAAAGAGTATATGGGCGTCAAAGGGTTTGCCAAATGTGTATGTATTTGTATATATAAATGTGTATGTATTTGTATATATAAATGTGTATGTATTTGTATATATAAATGTGTATGTATTTGTATATATAAATGTGTATGTATTTGTATATATAAATGTGTATGTATTTGTATATATAAATCTCTAGTCTACCCTCATGCTCATTAATCTCTAGTCTACCCTCATGCTCATTAATCTCTAGTCTACCCTCATGCTCATTAATCTCTAGTCTATATGCTCATTAATCTCTAGTCTACCCTCATGCTCATTAATCTCTAGTCTACCCTCATGCTCATTAATCTCTAGTCTACCCTCATGCTCATTAATCTCTAGTCTACCCTCATGCTCTTAATCTCTAGTCTACCCTCATGCTCATTATCTCTAGTCTACCCTCATGCTCATTAATCTCTAGTCTACCCTCATGCTCATTAATCTCTAGTCTACCCTCATGCTCATTAATCTCTAGTCTATGCTCATTAATCTCTAGTCTATAATGTATTAATCTCTAGTCTACCCTCATGCTCATTAATCTCTAGTCTACCCTCATGCTCATTAATCTCTAGTCTACCCTCATGGCTCATTAATCTCTAGTCTACCCTCATGCTCATTAATCTCTAGTCTACCTTCATGCTCATATCCTAGTCTACCTTATGCTCATTAATCTCTAGTCTACCTCATGCTCATTAATCTCTAGTCTACCCTCATGCTCATTAATCTCTAGTCTACCCTCATGCTCATTAATCTCTAGTCTACCCTCATGCTCATTAATCTCTAGTCTACCCTCATGCTCATTAATCTTAGTCTACCCTCATGCTCATTAATCTCTAGTCTACCCTCATGCTCATTAATCTCTAGTCTACCCTCATGCTCATTAATCTCTAGTCTACCTCATGCTCATTAATCTCTAGTCTACCCTCATGCTCATTAATCTCTAGTCTACCCTCATGCTCATTAATCTCTAGTCTACCCTCATGCTCATTAATCTCTAGTCTACCCTCATGCTCATTAATCTCTAGTCTACCCTCATGCTCATTAATCTCTAGTCTACCCTCATGCTCATTAATCTCTAGTCTACCTTCATGCTCATTAATCTCTAGTCTACCCTCATGCTCATTAATCTCTAGTCTACCCTCATGCTCATTAATCTCTAGTCTACCCTCATGCTCATTAATCTCTAGTCTACCTTCATGCTCATTAATCTCTAGTCTACCCTCATGCTCATTAATCTCTAGTCTACCCTCATGCTCATTAAGTTCCTGTAGCTGCACCAAAACATATTTATTCAGCTTAATATTTACCACTCAGATTTTAAATGTTGATCTTTGTATCTTTTTAGCATTAATTACTTTTATTTCCATTAAGCATAAATCTTCTCTCTCTCTCTCTCTCTCTCTCTCTCTCTCTCTCTCTCTCTCTCTCTCTCTCTCTCTCTCTCGCATAATACTTTCGCTTCTCGCAAATGAATATATTCAGCTTAATATGTATCACTCGGATTTTAAATGTTCATCTCTGTATCTTTTAGCATTAATTACTTTTATTTCCATTAGGCCTAACTCCCATCCCTTTCACTAAGCTTCTAAATCTTCTCTATTTCTTTCTCTCATAACACTTTCGCCTCTCGCCAAAATATACTGTATTGTTCAAATCTGGTGAATATACCTAGAGATTCTGCAGTAAATAATGCTACCAACATATAATTTTATTCAGCTTAGAAAGAGCATATGCAATAGGTGCCAAATGGCCTACTATTAAGTATGTGTGTGAAATCTGGTATTTATAATTTCTATCCCCTAAGTATAACTCCACTCATAAGCCCACCAAGTTTGTGTCTATCTCTAATATATCTCTAGCTACCACCAGGTGATTTTATTCAGCATCTATCCCTTCTCGCTGTAGATTTAACTATCCACACATGATTTTATTAACCTTAAAGGGCCTTCTCGGAGTACAAATAAATCATATGCATATATTATATTATTTATTTATTTAATATCCACTTACACAAACCACCTTCCCTACAAACATGCTATATAGTTTTCCCTCACCATTTAACTTCAGATACTTGTAGATTATATTCTGCTAAAAAAACGTGTCTAGGCCTCAAAGTGCTCAGTATTTGGCTCATTATGGGTTATCTTGACTGACATGCTCTGATACTAAAGCCAGCATCACACGAGCGCCTTTTCCGGCAGTTTTCCAGGAGCAAGTTTTTGTTCTAGTAATATTTCGAGGTTCATTTGCACTGGTATCGGAAACTAGACTAAAGGTAGAATAAGTTAGGTGGAAACATTCTGATTATATTTAATGATGCTCGACCAAAAATTGCTCAAAATAATTGCCCGAAAAAGCGCTCGTGTGATACTGCCAACTAACCCACTCAACAACCTTTCTTCAAATATATTTTAGTAGTGTCGTGTTCGTTGTAACGTGTTCAATGTTCTTATCATAAACCATAAGGGTGGCTTTTGATTACTCTGACATTTTTTTATAGATTTATCTGCATGGCCTTCAGTAATAATGGTCATCTAAGTGTTGAGGCCTGATATGAATGATTAAACAAGTAATAATAACAAGCATAATAAATAGATAGATGAATATATACTGTATATGGATATATATATATATATAAATGAAAAACAAAAATGCAAATAAATTGAATAATTATATAATGGAAAATATATACATAAATGCATTATAAAAAATATGATCCTTATCCTAATTGTGTCTAGCAACTCTCATCAACAGCACGCAAGCATACAGTGTTAGCAATATTTCCCTGTATTTACTGTTACAAAATTGATAGATCTATTCATTATATTGCCAACTTAATGCCATATTTTAACCCCTTGACGATAATGACCCATTTTGAAAGTTTATTCTGGCTACCGGTACTATTAGACGATTTTATTCAAATTAGGAGGGGTGTATGGAAGTCAGGGGGTTAATTGGGATAGTCTTTTTTTCCCTTTTAATTCCTAGAGATCCTTCTAAGCTGTATACAATCGTCTTATAATAGCCAGCATATATTTTTGTATATACTGTATGTGGATGAGGGAGACAAAAGTCAAAACTGCTTGTGGCGAGTACCTCCCCCAGAGTTGAAAGAGTGACAGGGCCAAAATCAAGGAATGCTCGAGCCAAAATGTCTGGGCACACGGAGTTTGAAGCAGTTTAAGTCATAGGATGAGGAAAAGATGGATTCAGGGAGAGAGTTCATACTATCGAAACGCGTCATAATATTCAAGGGGTTAAAGTGGTGCACAAACATAGCTATTCATCATATTACTGGTTATATAATATCCTGACTCTACCATAATATAAAGATGAAATGCAGCTACCATACAGTAATATTGAATAGATTTGTTGATAGTGGTAATATATTAGGTCTTCTGATGTTTACTCCACGGATTGTTTACAGCGTCTAAAGTTCTCTCTCATTATACTTAGCTCTCCAGACGATTTAATCTAACTCAGACAAGGGCATCAAGGAGTCAGGGAGTCCATCTGTGTGTGTTCCATTATTTATCAACTCGAGCTTATACCGGTACTGTACACATGAACACTTAACCCCTTCTGTACCGGCGCCATCCTCCTATCAACTTTATCTTGGCTACTGTTAGACGATTATATTCAGTTTAAATATGGACTATAGCAATTAATAGACTTCGAACTATCTCTCTTAACCCTTTTCACTACCACATATCCTTCTTAAACTGTACAAAATCGTCTAAACATAGCTAAAATATAATTGAAGAGAGGTCGCCGGTACAGAAGGGGTTAATGGTAACACAAAATGGTCCACATAAAGAGTTTAGGTATTAATTGATAAACCGAAGAACACTATTTTTGTGACCCATTAATAATAATATAAATTTTACCGAATAATAACTCAACCAATATCGTTGTAACAAGAAAAGGTATATTAATTTTGTTTAACGGCTGGGTTGTTATTAGTAATGTTATTATTATTATTATTATTATTATTATTATTATTATTATTATTATTATTATATTTACTATTATAACTTTAGCCTCACCCCAACCCCAAACTGTCTCTAATTCCCCCATAATTCTAATAAACGATGTTATTCAGCACGGAAAGGGCCTGTTGGAGGAGTCAACGGGTACATGCGTGTGTGTGTTATATTATTTATTAACTCTGCCCCCTACTAAAGCTTTATTAGGCCTATCTTCTACCCCTTACTGAGTCTACCCCCCCCCCACTCACTCTCTCTCTCTCTCCTTTTTCTTCTTTCCTATTCCGATCATTTTCCCTTACTATCGGGTTTGCTATCGCAACTAAAAGCAAGTCCTGACCGACCGAGAATCTCTCTCTCATAAGAACATAAGAACATAAGAACATAAGAACATAAGAAAATGGGAGTCTGCAGAAAGCCGATTGGCCTAAGCAAGGCAGATCCCTGTCCCACACAACCCCAAATCAATTACAAAGCCCAATTATAGGCTCAACACTCTAATACCCTGAGGATCATCTTACCAAAACGGTTAGAGATTAACGCAGGATTATGGGGGTCTGCAGAGCGCTGATTGGCCCAACCCGGCTGATCCCCCTTCACACCCAACCCTTCTCGTCCATATGCTTATCCAATTTTATCTTAAAGCTCCCTACAGTTTTAGATCCCACTATAGCACTTGGTAGTCCATTCCACCCATCTACAACTCTGTTACATAAGAACATAAGAACATAAGAAAATGGGAGTCTGCAGAAAGCCGATTGGCCTAAGCAAGGCAGATCCCTGTCCCACACAACCCCAATTACAAAGCCCAATTATAGGCTCAACACTCTAATACCCTGAGGATCATCTTACCAAAACGGTTAGAGATTAACGCAGGATTATGGGGGTCTGCAGAGCGCTGATTGGCCCAACCCGGCTGATCCCCCTTCACACCCAACCCTTCTCGTCCATATGCTTATCCAATTTTTTCTTAAAGCTCCCTATCGTTCTTGATCCCACTATATCACTTGGTAGCCTATTCCACCCATCTACAACTCTGTTACCAAACCAATATTTGCCTATATCTTTTCTGAAACGAAATTTATCTAATTTAAAACCATTGGTACGAGTTCTTTCGCTATCACTGAGCTTTAGTACATTTGTCATGTCCCCTTTGTTAATCCCACTAACCCACTTGAACACCTCTATCATATCCCCTCTAACTCTGCGTCTCTCTAACGAATGTAAACCTAATTTCTTCAACCTTTCTTCATACGGAAGATTTCTAATATTATGGATCATTTTTGTCATTCTACGCTGTACTCTCTCCAATGAATCTATGTCCATTCTGTAATAAGGACACCAAAATTGGACAGCATAATCCATATGGGGTCTCACTAATGACAAGTAAAGTTTTAAGATAACATCAGCAGTTCTGTTACTCACACTCCTAGAGATGAACCCAAGAATCCTGTTTGCCTTATTACGAACACCTATACACTGTTTTCTAGGCTTCAAATCATTGCTAACAAACACACCTAGATCTTTCTCGCAGTCTGAATTTTCTAATTCTAAATTAGCTAGTTTATATTTAACATTTGTTTGCATCTTCCCTATCTTTAATACCTTGCATTTGTCAATGTTAAACTTCATCTGCCAATTTACTGACCATTCATGTAAGGTATCTAGATCCCTTTGGAGGCACTCTATATCGCTATCTGAATCAATTGATCTCCCCATTTTAGTATCGTCTGCGAATTTACTTATCCTACTAGTTATACCTAAATCTAGGTCATTTATGTATATAAGAAACAACAGGGGACCTAATACCGATCCCTGGGGGACACCACTTTTGACTGCTCCCCACTCTGACTTGGTACCATTTATGCTGACTCTCTGTTTCCTACCAATTAGCCATGACCTAATCCATCCCAACAACGCCCCACCTATTCCATGTGCCTCAACCTTTCTCATCAATCTCTCATGAGGGACTCTGTCGAAAGCTTTACTGAAATCTAAATATATAATATCGTATGCCTTGTCATTATCTACTGCTTCATATACCTCTGAGAAAAAACTAAGCAAATTAGTAAGGCAAGAACGTCCCTGTGTGAATCCATGCTGAGAAGAATTGATTAAGTTAAATGTTTCTAAGTGGTTTCTCATTTTCCTAGCAATAATTGACTCTAGTAGCTTTCCTATGACTGAGGTGAGACTAATGGGACGGTAATTGGATGCTATTGATTTATCACCTTTTTTGAAAATCGGAACTACATTTGCAAGCTTCCAAGCTTCTGGAACTATACCTGTTTCTAATGAATTGTTAAAAAGAAATGTTAATGGGTAACTTAACTCATCTCTGCATTCTTTTAATACTCTGGCATATACCTCATCGGGACCAGGCGATTTCTGAGGTTTCAGTCTGTCAATTTCCTTAAGCACATCATTTCTACTTATAGTAACCGTACTTAACCTATTTTCTATACTATCTCTATATACCTTACGGACTTCTGGAATCTGTGCCAAATTTTCATTAGTGAAAACGGATAGAAACTGACTATTTAATGTACTGCACATTTCTAAATCATTTTCTGTCATTTCTCCTATCGAAGTTTTAAGGGGGCCTATTTTATCTCTAACTTTAGATTTATATAGCTGGTAAAAAGCCTTAGGGTTATTTTTTGAGTCATTGGCTATCCTGATTTCATAATTTCTTTTGTCTGTCCTTATACATTTTTTAACCTCTCTTGATAGATTCTGATAGTAAGCAAGTAGGTGAATTTCGCCTTTCTTTATTTTTCGATATATTCCTCTCTTTTTTCCTAGAAGGTCTAATAGTCTATTATTCATCCATTTGGGTTGGTTCTGTGTTGATCTAAATTTTCTTTTGGGGATATATTTATTTTGCGCATCCATTAGTTTAGCTATTTTAAGACCTTTCGCCCCATAATTTTGTCTATATGGGTTGGGTGTGAGGGGGATCTGTCAGGTGTGGGCCAATCGGCGCTCTGTAGACCCCCGTTTTCTGACCTATAACTGTTTCGGTGAGGTCAGTCCTAATGGTGTTAGTGAGCTGGACTTTATAAGCCCAGCTTATAAGGCCTTATAAGGTTAGGTGTGAGAGGGATCTGCTTTGTTTGGGCCAATCGGCTTTCTGCTGACTCCCATTTTCTTATGTTTCTTATGTTTTTTTATATGAAGATATTTCGTGCCATTTACGTGTCAATTTGTACCTGGCGAGTGATATCGAACCTCTGATATAAGAGGAACTGGCATTTGACTAGGACATTAAATTTTCTCTAACGATAAAATTAATGTAATCATTTATCTCAAAATTAATGTAATAATTTATCCCCCAAGGGGTCTTGGGGGCATTTTGTTTTTAATAAGCTTGATAGAGGTCTGGGGAGCAAACTTTAAAACTAGAATAATCATGCTAATATTTCTACCATTTGGGAAGTATCAACCAGGGAAATGGTGTGAAAATGTACAGCCCATTTGTTCTAGCCCCCAAAGTATCCTGGAGGTATTTCTGCCGTGGCCATCCCTTAGCGGCGGGGGGGGGGGGGGTTCACAGGAAGAAGCAAGTCGTCGGAGGTGATGATGATGATGAACATACTTTTAAGAGGAGATGGGCCTTTTCCTGGTACCCTACCCTTTCTTCTTCATGCTTATGCCTATTAGTTTCGATATTTCAAGACGTTTGCCCTGTTAGTTTGTCGATTTTAAGACCTTTCGCCCCATTTCTTTGTCAATATTAAGACCTTTCGTACCCTTTAGGTGTGGATTTTTTTCCTGGCGAGCGATAATTATGGCCTGTAATTATGGAGGAACCGGCCTTCGGCCGTGACAGTTTTCTACCGAAAAATTAATCTGGAAGGGTGATCTAATAGATGTTTTTTTGTTTTAAGTTTGATAGAAGTCAAGGGAGGAAAGTAACAAATAAATGAATATATAAATAAATAGACCCCCCCCCAAAAAAAAAAAAAACCCACTGGCCCCTTAACTCAATCAATATTATTTAAGTGACGTCTTTTTTATTACACTTCTGAAACGCTTTCCATAGTCAAATAGGTGTTAAATCTTTGGGAATCATGATGCATTTTGGCAGTTTATTCTGGCTATCATTAGTAATTTGTTTACAACTTAGGAAGCATATGTGGGAATAATAACGGTAAAGACTATCTGTACTAACCCTCT
This sequence comes from Paralithodes platypus, assembly GCA_032716605.1. Lineage (NCBI taxonomy): Eukaryota > Metazoa > Arthropoda > Malacostraca > Decapoda > Lithodidae > Paralithodes > Paralithodes platypus. The sequence continues at coordinate 14,962,247 of CM064528.1, read as the reverse complement.
GACTTCCATGTACCCTTCACAATCTAAATAAAATCCTCTAATAACAGCTGGATAACAGAAAATTATACATATAATAATTTTATTTCTTCACTCCACAATGCGCAAAATAAATATATCCCCAAAAGAAAATTTAGATCAACACAGAACCAACCCAAATGGATGAATAATAGACTATTAGACCTAGAAAAAAAGAGAGGAATATATAGAAAAATTAAGAAAGGCGAAATTCACCTACTTGCTTACTATCAGAATCTATCGAGAGGTTAAAAAAGGTATAAGGACAGACAAAAGAAATTATGAAATCAGGATAGCCAATGACTCAAAAAATAACCCTAAGGCTTTTTACCAGCTATATAAATCTAAAGTTAGAGATAAAATAGGCCCCCTTAAAACTTCGATAGGAGAAATGACAGAAAATTATTTAGAAATGTGCAGTACATTAAATAGTCAGTTTCTATCCGTTTTCACTAATGAAAATTTGGCACAGATTCCAGCAGTCCGTATGGTATATAGCGATAGTATAGAACATAGGTTAAGTACAATTACTATAAGTAGAAATGATGTGCTTAAGGACATTGACAGACTGAAACCTCAGAAATCGCCTGGTCCTGATGAGGTATATGCTAGAATATTAAAAGAATGCAGAGATGAGTTAAGTTACCCATTAACATTTCTTTTTAACAATTCATTAGAAACAGGTAGAGTTCCAGAAGCTTGGAAGCTTGCAAATGTAGTTCCGATTTTCAAAAAAGGTGATAAATCAATAGCATCTAATTACCGTCCCATTAGTCTCACTTCAATCATAGGAAAGCTACTCGAGTCAATTATTGCTAGGAAAATGAGAAACCACTTAGAAACATTTAACTTAATCAATTCTTCTCAGCATGGATTCACTCAGGGACGTTCTTGCCTTACTAATTTGCTTAGTTTGTTCTCAGAGGTATATGAAGCAGTAGATAATGACAAGTTATATGATATTATATAATTATATTTCAGTAAAGCTTTCGACAGAGTCCCTCATGAGAGATTGATGAGAAAGGTTGAGGCACATGGAATAGGTGGGACGTTGTTAGGATGGATTAGGTCATGGCTAATTGGTAGGAAGCAGAGAGTCAGCATAAATGGTACTAAGTCAGAATGGGAATCAGTCAAGAGTGGTGTCCCACAGGGATCTGTATTAGGTCCTCTGTTGTTTATTATATACATAAATGACCTTGATTTAGGTATAACTAGTAGGATAAGTAAATTTGCAGACGATACCAAAATGGGGAGAACAATTGATTCAGTTAGAGATATAGAGTGTCTGCAAAGGGATCTAGATACTTTACACGAATGGTCAGTAAAATGGCAGATGAAGTTTAACATTGACAAATGCAAGGTATTAAAGATAGGGAAGATGCATACAAATGTTAAATATAAACTAGCTAATATGGAATTAGAAAACTCAGACTGTGAGAAAGATCTAGGTGTGTTTGTTAGCAATGATTTGAAGCCTAGAAAACAATGTATAAGCGTTCGTAACAAGGCAAACAGGATTCTCGGGTTCATATCTAGGAGTGTGAGTAACAGAACTGCTGATGTTATCTTAAAACTTTACTTGTCATTAGTGAGACCCCATATGGATTATGCTGTTCAATTGTGGTGTCCTTATTACAGAATGGACATAGATTCATTGGAGAGAGTACAACGTAGAATGACAAAAATTATCCATAATATTAGAAATCTTCCGTATAAAGAAAGGTTGAAGAAATTAGGCTTACATTCGTTAGAGAGACGCAGAGTTAGAGGTGACATGATAGAGGTATTCAAGCGGATTAGTGGAATTAATAAAGGAGACATGAAAAATGTACTAAAGCTCAGTGATAGCGAAATAACTCCTACAAATGGTTTCAAATTAGATACATTTCGTTTCAGAAAAGATATAGGCACATATTGGTTTGGTAACAGAGTTGTAGATGGGTGGAATAGGCTACCAAGTGATATAGTGGGATCAAGAACGATAGGGAGCTTTAAGATAAAATTAGATAGGCATATGGACGAGATGGGTTGGGTGTGACGGGGATCTACCAGGTGTGGGCCAATCGGTGCTCAGCAGACCCCCGTAATCTTGTGTTAATCTCTGACCGTTTTGGTGGGGTCAGTACTCAAGGTATTAGTGAGATGGGTCTATAATTGGGCCTTGTAATTGGGGTTGGGTGTGACAGGGATCTGCCTTGTATGGGCCGGTCGGCTTTTTGCAGACTCCCATTTTCTTATGTTATGTTCTTATGTTCTTAAAATAAATGCATAACGGTATGCATACTGTGCATGTAATCTATATTTTATTAATTTCACCACAACACCAAACACCTTCAATGAAATTAATGAAAGCATATAACAATTATGTGATCTACCGGGATTCGAACCTGGATTATCACACACAGATTTGTAAACACTCTAACCAGATAGTAAGGCAGATAGTAGCTTGCCTGACTATCCTTCTTACAACAGGTTGATAAAGCACTTGTGATAGGAATATGTGATGACAGATCATTATGTTGATAAGGGTGAAGGTAAAACATATAAATCAGCCTTAACGCTATTTGGTCCGCGGGAGGTCTTTTGGGGCCACCCTTGTTTCGTTCCATTGATTTGGAGAGTTTATGACGTTTCATCCAATTAGATTGGTGATAATTAGGCACTTCACCCCATTCAGGTGTCAAATATTATTTCTGGGCACTACGCATTTCTGTCCGTACGTAATGCCAAGTTCGACAGAGTTGGTAGATGTTTTTCATTAATGTTCATGATGCTACTTACTTGATAATTACGAATACAAAATGTATATTCGTAAATGCCATGTTCGAATGAGTAGTCAAAAATAGAATCACATGATAAACGCCTGTCAAGTCTCTGGATTGTTGAATTTGATTGCAAAAGTTTAATTTCAGATTAAGAAAAAGTATAATGCTACTGCCACTATATTTTACTCGGCTTAAGAAAGATCTCTAAGAATCGAAGGGTAAAGATGATCTCAATTAAACCTTCTCTGACAAGCGATTCAGAAATAGGGTTAAATCGCCAAACTAATAGGGTGAACGTCTTACAAAACTCAAAATCAATGAGGGTAAACATGAGGGAGAAAGGGGTCAAGAAACCAATCTTTCAAGTGTAATTCTCCCCATAAAAGGCACAAATTGTCCAATCTTCTATTTACCGGAGGGTCTATAGTCCTTCCCCTATTCATCCCCCCCCCCCCCCCCCCCTAATACAACGACTCAGACAAGCCCTCATTTGACTTCAGTTTAATTAATATACTTTTAGTTGCCAGAGGTCTCTGGTCCGCCCAGCACTTGCGATATGTGTTTTTTTTTTCTTCTACGTAGGTTCGTTTTTATCCGGGCCGATGCCAGATGTCGGGGCTGCGTTATATATTTAGATGCTTAAAGATAGTATGTCGGTACATTTCCAAATGCGTATGATGGGTGTTTAGTTTCGCTAGGACCTGCTGGTGTGGGTGTGGGGTTTTCATGCGTTTGTCTGTATAATGTGTTCGCGTTTGTGTGTGTGTTTGTGTTTATCATTTGTTTTGGGTAGCTCACGTGGCCTAACCAATGCTCACGCGGCACCTGCGCTTTGTTGTCATGGGACACTTGGCAACGTCGCTCCCACATCGATCAAAGTTGGTTCCCAGCGGCCATCTTGCTGCCAGCTTGACGCATATTTATTTGTAACTATTTATGTGAAGCCTCATGCTTAAAAAAAAATGTAATGAAGTATATGAACATAGCGGATTGCCATAGGCAGAGCTGTTTTGGGGTATTTATCAGTACGTTTAGCTGGTTACTAGCTTGCTATAGAAAATATTCGAACGTAAACTGGCAGTCTTCATGGTGCCAGTTCACGATTTTCTTGATGCTAACCTTTTGGTAACCCATGTATGCTCAGTAAGATCCATGGCTGATTTTGAGATAATTTGGGTATACATAAGGGTTAACACAAAATTATATAATGCTTGCGATTTATCTACTAAATTGGAAAGTGCCAGGTTTATATCTAAATCGACTGAGGAAGATGTCGTGCCTAAATTTCGGCAGTAGAGAACCGACAAGGGCGATAAAAAATACGATGTTTTGAGTGCTGGGGAGAAGGGAGGATGAGGGAGAAGAAGGGAAGAGGCAGAATAGAGAAGATAAGAGGAGGAATCCTAAATAATACATAGAAAGTAGCAAAGAGGATATAAGAGAGGAGAGATGGATAGAGGAATATAACGAACTGAACAACAGAAAATGAGGGGGAAGTAGGGACAAGGGAAGAAGAGGAATAATGAAAAATTGAATGAACTTAAGAACAGAGGATGAGGGAGAAAAAGGGAAGAGGCAAAACGGAGAAGATAAGGTAAGGAATAATGAATAATATATGAGACGAGAGATACATTTTCATTTAGAGACAAAATGAAAAAACAAATTGATGAATAACTGGGAGGGGAGAACAGGAGAATATAAGATAACGAGGCAGAGCTGAGGAAAGATAATAGGAGAGATATAGACTAGAGGAGGAAATTATATACTGAAAATACAGAATAACCAAGGAAAATGGGAGTAAAGGATTGAAAGAGAATAAGTAAGATAAATTAAAATAACTGAGGGAGAGGAGAACAATAATGTAAAAGGAATACAGCAAAGTAAAACAAACAAAAATACACAACCGAGGAAAATGAGAAAGAGAATAGGTTACACGATGAAGGGACAACACTAAGAATTGAATACATTTAATAAAGAGGAAGTATAGATACACTAGGAGGAGAAAGAATTAACTTGCATCTAACGGAGAAAGATGAACATACAAAATATAAGAGAAACAGGCGAAGATAGGAAGAGAATAAAGGCAAATGAGATAATGAGAAATAAAGGTATTTAAAGATGAACAGAGGCAATACTATGACGACAAAGCAAATATTAGAAAGGAAAGAAAACATATTGGTAGATAAAGGGAGACACCAAGAAATACGAATAGAGAAGAAAATTAAGAGACTAAAGAGATACAGAGATAGAAAATGACCAAAGAAATAAAGGAAAAAATGAAAGTGTTGAAAGAGGAACAAGATAGCACGAGAATAGAAGAGGGAGAGGAAGAATGTACGAAAAGACAAATGGAGGACAGGAAAGAGAAGGGAAATGAGAATAAAAAACAGTCAGAAGTTGTGAACATTGAGAAGAGAAGACTGACAAGGGAAAACAGAAGCTAATTAATATTTAAGCAGAAAGGAAGAGGAAAAGAAATATCGAGGTGCAACGAAAATGGATACACAACGAAAAGGGGAAAAACTAAATTGAGTATACTGTATGTAAACAATGGAATACTGGAAGAAGAAAACACATGCGCAAAAAATAGGCAAAATGGGGAAAGTGAAAGTTAATATGCAAATAAAAAAAAAAAAATGAGAAAACAAATAAGAGAACGAAACAGGAACAGGACAACCAAGAATTTAGTTGATAAATATAATTATAGTAGAGACAAAATCTAGAGAAACATATAAAACAACTGGAGATAATGTTAGAAATATAGTTCACATATTTAGAGAGGGGCAGGAAATATGTAGTAAATCATGTAAGATAAAGGTATGATATAGATAGATAGATAGATAGATTGGAAGCTAACAAAAACTTCATTGTACGCACATAGGACTAGTCAAACACATTCCAATAAAAACAACAATTCCCGAGCGCAGAGTCCATTGCATTGAAGCACGACCCGTCGTATTCTCCTATCATATTTCAATGGTTTTACTGTGAACATCCGTATATTGCAAGAGTGAAGCTAGCAACAGAGGGAGGCAGAGAGAGAGAGAGAATGGTCGTATGCACGCTTGTGACGTCACCTTGTGTTGCCATAGCGATAAACTATACTACATTGGCAGTGATTTGGTCTTCTCATTAAGCTGCAACTCTATAGCGGTCTTTATTATACCCACAACCTATGAATTTAAATGTAATTGATTGTGTACCTTAACAGCTTCAGTATAAGATTGTATAGACTTGTATAATTATCTATTACTGTAATGTGCAATGCCAGTTCTATATACTTAACGAATTTATAGTACTGAAATAATATATTAATAGTAAAATTATACCGGTACAAGCTCGTCTTGCGTTATCTACTTGGTTATAAGCCCAATAACCTCTAGGTAGTGTAAACAAACACGATAAATACACAAATATGGCGACGTGTGGAAGTACGCCAGTTGGCCTCTCCGCAACCCCCTTGGAGATGCAGTGGTGCCAGATTTATACCTTTAAAATGTAATATACACACCTTAAAAACTCAACATATGTAGATTTAGTGTATGTTTGAATATTTATATTACTTTTAATATTCAAGATGTCGAATTAAATTTGATTTTGTAGATATTAACTGAAGTGTTGAATGTGAAATGTGGTAACTGCGCACGCTTGGAATCTTGGATAAACATGGGGTTAGTCTACTGTTAGCAGTCGAGAAGGGTAGACGCATCGATCCTCATTCTTAAAAAGAAATCTTGTATATTCCTTTGTTTGATCATTATTCCTTCTAACTCCTTCATAGCATTTGTACATAAGGACGAGATGATCTAGTATACCTTAAGTTGTTTTGAAGTGATAATTTAAGGCAATGGTGAATGTGTACTACTTTTACCTTGCATTAAAAAGTTGTTCTTGGCTGGGAGTGTCGGGAGGCCACAGCTGTTTACGATTTTCCTTATAAACTAGTTATTGGAAGTGAAATTGGCAAACAAATAAAACTAATATAAAAAATAAATAAAAGCTGAAGTAATCTAGGTCTGTTGCGATATAATGTATAATGATTATGGAATAACTACTATTGTGTTGGGTAATATTTTGTTTAGCTAGAAGATTTACTTTACTTGTATTTGACAAGTGTACACACACATATGAATAAATTCAATTTGTTTTAGCATGATATAAACACTAGTAGTGGTTCAATGAACATAGTTATAGCTTTGAAATATAGGCCTAGGCCTACTTCGAAATTTAGTACGTTGGGAATACAAATTAAAATGTTGAAATATATCCCTCTGGTATATATATATATATATATATATATATATACTGTATATATCAGTATGTTTTTAATATTACTAGACGCCGAAAACAAAAATGTTGTTTGCAAAGTCAATATATTTTCAGACAATTATTTGTCTTAGACTTCCGACTCATCATTTCGCAAATAATATGAAGGTAGACCAACATTTAATGTTATATAATACAAGGGAATAAGTACATTTTACTGAAGTCCGATTGAATGTTCAATATCTGAGTGAAGATATACCAAATACTCAACTAACTTGTGGTACTCGCTATGATTTTTGTGTTCTGTGTATAAACAATGATCTTCCCTCCAAATGTGATAGAAGTACTTGAGACCTCAAGATATATCGTAGACGTTTTAAACAGTGCACGCAATTTTTCATATAGTCATACAGACATTCATAAGGGATAATTAAATTGATTAAAACACGCTGTTTTTAGTATTGTTAGTATATACCGGGTTTATATTTATCAAGTATATTTCACAAATAAACGTGAGCTAATAATTTTTTAAATACCACGTATATAAACACACACACACACACATATATGTATATTTATATATATTATTACGGTGATCATGCATATATTTCCTGGCAGGAAATAAGGTGTACTAAATCTTTGTAAAAATTATAATTATCTCATTTCAGTCTAGTTCTCGACACCAAGGCAACAATAATTTCCCATATTGCCGATCAAACATTACATGAAGCAAAATGCACTTGTGACTGAGGTAGAATAAGATAAAGTACAAAAGGTAGAATAAATCAGGTGGAGTGGGTAGGGTGAACGTATGTGTATGTACCGTAGATTTAAGTACATAGTTTGAGGGTAGCTAGAATCAAGTCATGTTGGGTGTAGGTAGGCTACAGTGAAAATGGCATAGATTTGTTATAAGGAAAATCGTGAGGGCTAATTTACGGTACCGGGTAGCATAACATTGTACGAAGGAGGTATACTGTATATATTATTTTTTAGGCGGTGGTCCGATGTCCTGCAGAGTATTTCCCAGAACTTAACTTACCTACCATAAAGTACCACACATTAAGTTCGATTACATGGACAGCTAAGATGCTCACATATAGCAACAATGACTGATATCGAAAATTTGATTTGGAGAGTTTGGAGCTAAAGCCTTTCAAACTGACACCTAAGAAAGAACATAACATAAAAACACAAAAACAAAACGAGAGTCGACGGAAAACTAACTGGCCTACAAAAGGCAGATCCCCTTCACACCCAGCCCATCACGTCAATGTGCTTATCTCATTTTTTCTTGAAGCTCGCTGTCATTCTTGATCCTACTATAGCATTCGGTAGCCTATTGTACATATCCACAACTCTTATCAAACCAGTGCTTGTCCATCTGAAACAATGTGTTGAGTTCTTGCGCTATCACTGAGCTTCAGTACATCTTTCATGCCTCCTATATTAATTCCACTTACCCAATTGAACACCTCCATTATATCCTCTCTCTAAAGAATGCAAGCCTTTCTTCACAAGAAAGGTTTCTAGTACTATGGATAATTGTTGTCATTCTTTGTTGCACAGCTTCCAAGAAAGCGATGTCCATTCTGTAATAGAGACACCAAAATTGAGCAGCATAATTATTCATATGTGGCCTCACTAATGCTAGGTAAAGTTTCAAGATTACGTCGGCTATTCTGTTACGCTTCTAGATATAAACATTAGAAATCTATTTGCCTTATTTCGAACACGGATGCATTGGTTCCACGAAGGTTTGGAGAAAAAGACTTTAGCGACTTGAACAGTATCTTGTCTGGATAGTTAGAATAGCATCATGTGGAATAGTTACATTATAGTAGATACTGGTACTATAAAATAAAGTAATTAAATAAGCACCAGTTGGTATCTCTCAGAAGTTAGAATATACATTTGTTTTGTTCCAGGGTGTCAAACGAAAGAAACGTCCTTTAATTGTAGCTTTTATTACCGGTATTGTATATGTAAACTTAAACTTGCATTCATTCAAGTCTTCAAACAAAATTACACCCTGTTTTTACTCCTAAGTGGGCTAAAGCGAGAGCTTGTGAATCATTCAATGAATGTGTCAATTGTTTCTACTGTTGTGGTTGCATTAAATATGAGTGTGTGTGGGTTTTTTTTTTTTTTTTTAGTGTCAACGTCATTCAACTCAACGATGAATTTGCGAGGTAGAATAGAAACACGTAAAAAGCGATCCAAACACAAAATATAATTAGTCCATAGGTAGGCCAGAAATCCTAACTCCTAATCTCTGTAACTCAAAATGGGCTGTAGTTTTCCACATCACTTCCCTTCCTTCTAAATGGTACAAATATTTACTCGATTAGTCTAGTCGTTTATGAATTACAGAGGTTAGGATTTTTGCCTTACCTACGAATATGAATTACAGAATTGGCAGTTGGCGAATGCGCTGTGCAATGAAATATATATTTGTCGTGTCTTTCGTGTATTCTTGTAATTTATCATTGTTTGTTCACCTTTTAGTTCATATTCCATAGGTAAATTATGTTCAGTAGTTTATATTCCATGGGTAAATACTGTAATGTACCCCATTGTGATACATCGTCCTCTATGTTTATGTATTGATCGCTGTGCTCTCTCTCTCTCTCTCTCTCTCTCTCTTATTCGACTTCACACACCATCATTCCTGTTTCGCAACGTCATGAGAGAGAGAACCAAAACACGTACAAAAGTTCTCCCCTACAACTCGGCGTGTCTTTGTGTTGTTTTACTTGTACCATTCCCAAACAAACAAACGCAGCTGTTCTGGAGTAAGCGTCACCTTTCCACCCTCCCTCCCTGCTCCCCCTTTCCTCCCTGCCACCCTCCTTCACCTCTCCCCCCCCCCCCACCCCCCTGGCCTTCCTCCCTTCTCTTCTCGCCAGTATTGCCAGTTCAGCAGGTTTAGCTAGATTAGAAATATTGACTTTCGTTTAGCAGCTATTTCCAACCTCTAGCTTCAGCATATCAAGTAACATTCCTGCTATACTACCCATTTCTAAGTGATATTTTAAGGATAATATCACTTTGCTAGCGATATTCTGCAGTTTCGAGTTTCTACACTACATCATAGCTACTTTTAATTTAGCGATGTTTGTGGCGTATGTTTGGCACTGCTGGTACTCTTATGCATTACAAAAATCCGCTTCCTAGAACACATATACAGTTGTTATGCCTCGTTGGTGCTACATGACGCCTACATGATAGCCTTTCAGATAGTTATTATCTATATAGCCATTTAGAATCGATTTGGTCCTTCCTAAGCTAAATAAAGTCGTCTTGATCCTTCTATAATTACATGTCATTGTGTTAATGTACTTTGAATATAACGAATCCTTCCTTAGTTCAGTAAATCATCCTGTTTCTTTCATAGCTAGATGTAATCTTATGTTGGTACTTCCATCCATCCGTCCATATACAGTACTCAGGCCTTAGTTGGTACTTAATATACAGTATAATGGAACACAAATCAACATTGGGTTTGAAATAACAAAACAATATTGAAGATAGATTGTATAATACGCATCAAGCCAGGCGAAGGGAAATTCGTAAAATCACTCTTAATATTAACCCATAATTTTTTCAACAGCAGGGGAATAGATAGAGTTTGGTGGGGGGCTTTTGAAATATTCCCAGAAGACTCAAAAGCGAGCGCCCAACACAACAGACATGAACAATTTACAGCATTAGTGTATCGATTCAACATAAACATTTATCAGGCGGTACGACAACTGCCGAGGCCGATGGTGAGTCTTTCATAGGGAACATAAAGCGAAGTCTTTACAGTAGCCTCCATTTGCACATATTTCATTGTAAACAATAGTGTAATGCGTGTGTATGGACCTGATAGCTGAATATTTGTGGGTATCATGATGTGCGGGCATTATGGTTAGTAGTATTGGGACAACATTAAAAAGGAAAACTAGGATACTATGTGAAGGCGTAGGTATAATACGAAACTGTTGAGTTAAACCTAAGATAGGCTCTAATTTCTAAATAAATAGCGCTTTCACCTAAGTAAATGATGTCGGTTAAGTCTCCCTTGTGCACATGGAGTGTCCTGTTTAGTATAATATACTCTAAAAGAAGTAAACAGTATACTGCATGCAGTATTTTAGGCAGAATACAAGAAGAGGATATATAATGGCCACCCACAATAACCATGATAGCCCTCTTCCCCGTAAAAGACTTTGGGCTGGTGCTGCTTCGTGCGTCTGGCAGCGCGGCGCCAAAGGAAGATAACACCATCACTTTAGTTTGAAGTTGGCAGCCGCTCTGGTAGGACGTAGATGAGAAGTGGAGAGGGAAGGAGCAAACTTATATTTCAATATTACAAATTTTAACAAATAATTGTATATACACATAGTCTTAGGACCGCCTTCTTAAACTTTGGCGAGATACGAATTATCCCCTTAAATGTGTGTTTTGAATAGGGGAAGGGATTAGTTGTCCCCTATTTATGTGTAGTAATGGTCTTCAGGGCTTATTTTGTCTAATTGCTTTTATCGTCAGAATATCTAGGAAAAACCTTAATCTCGCATTTTGTCTGCCCATAGGCTTGCTTATGATAAACCAGTTTTCGGTATACATTTTTTTTGCATTATTTATGTGAATTTCTAGTGTTTGTAACTAAGAACTTTCTAGCTAATTTTTCAATTACAATTTTGCTTATAATTTAATGAAAACACCAGATTCCTTTTGACACAAAAGATTTTTACTTTTATTCAAGCTACATACCAAACATTTTATTCAACTTACAAATGATCTCTTTATGTAAAAGGTGCAACATTTATGTTGTGGACCCCTTCATTATAAGATAATGTAGCTAAGCTTAATAAAATCGAAATAAAACTTAAATTGGTATTATATGATTGAATGTGCTAGATTTGCTTCAATGTTCCAGCTGTGACGAACCTTCACTATAACGTAATAACCACCATACGATTGGGAAACTGGGCCAAGGTAAATTTTGAAATAAAAACAAAACAAAAAAACATATAGGCATATATATATATATATATATATATATATATATATATATATATATATATATATATATAATCATATACTGTATATAACTCGGAAAATTGAAAACTAAGGTAATGAATAGATAGCTTGGATTTGTTAGGTTTTCAATAACCAATCCCGGGATTCCTTTAAAGATATACTGTATATAGGAAGAACATAACTGAAGAAAAAATAACAAAACAGCAAATACAGACAACACCTTATTCAGTCACACTTCACCAATCACCCTCTCCCCTCAAAACAAAAACAAAAACAAAAAAGAACAAATAAATAAATATATATAAATAAATAATACATATAACATATATATATGAAATTAAAAATAATTAATAAAACAATATACAGTAAACACAAATTTCTTTACATTATATTCAGTTTTTACACCAAAGCCAATTCGTGATAACCTCAAATCTGAAGATTGTTACAAGAGTCACCAAGACGAAACATAGACTGTTTAAATTCAGGAGATTTTTTTTTTATCGACCCCTTTCTCCCTTATGTTTAGCCCCACTAGTTTTTTAATTTTAAGACCACCTCATTTATTTGTCAAGATTAAGACCTATCGTATCATTTAGGCGTCGATTTTACCCTTGCTAAAGATAGCGAGCCTGCATATTTATGACTTCGGCCAGGACATTTGGCTAGCGAAAAACTTACAAACGTATCACGAAGGGGGTCTTGAGATTTGTTTATGTTTAGCTTGATGGAAGTCTAGGGAGAAAAAACAACATTTGGGTCCTGTGTTTCTCTTACAGCCATCTTCTTAGGGGAGATCTCCACTTGAGGGATTTTTTTCTTGACCCCTTTCTCCCTCACGTTTAGCCCCATTGCTTTTGATATTATACAAAGTTTGCCCATTAGTTTAGCGATTTTAAGAACTTTCACCCTATATTAAGACCTTTCGTGCCATTCAGGTGTCGATTTTATCCTGGCGAGCGATAGCGAGCCTGTAATTTAATAGGAACCGGCCTTCGGCCGGGAAATTATTCTACCGAAAAATTTACAAATTTATCTTGAAAGGGATTCAAGGGGGTGTAATTTTAAGCTTGATGGAGGTCTAGGGAACAAACTAAATACCTCCCTTTAACCCCTTCTGTACCGGCGACGTCTTTTAGTTATATTCTGGCTGCTATTAGATTTTACTCAGCTTAAAAAGGGTCCTTCAGCATTTAAGGGTCCTTCAGCATTTAAGGGTCCTTCAGCATTTAAGGGTCCTTCAGCATTTAAGGGTCTTTCAGCATTTAATAGGCTTTGAACTATCTCACTTAACCTTTTTTTTACTACCACAGATCCTTCGTAAACTGCATAAAATCGTCTAAATATAGCAAGAATATAATTAATAAGACGTCGCCGGTACAGAAGGGGTTAAAGGTTCCCCACAGTGAACTACAGGAAGCAATATTCCGATCCCTTCATTCTTGGTATGATATGGAAGATTTAATTCCCATCCAACAGGCGGATTTATTTTGCTCGTTTATGAATCTTTCTAGAAATTTATTAGTTTCCTCCCTAGACCTCCATCAAGCTTAAAACACCCGCCCAAGACCCTCCTTCAAGATAAATGTGTACATTTTTCGATAGAAATATGTCCAGGCCGAAGGCCGGTTCCTCTTAAATTACAGGCTCGCTCTCGCTCGCCAGGAAAAAATCGACACTTTAATGACATGAAAAGTCTTAATATTGACAAAGAAGTGGGGCGAAAGGTCATAAAATCGCCAAACTAATGAGCCAAACGTCTTTAAAATTTGAAAACTAATGGGGCTAAGCATGAGGAAAAAGGGGGACCAGAAAAACGACCCATCTCCCCTTAAGTGTATGGCTCACTAAATATAATAACTTACGTATTTTCCGTTTACTATAAAAGGTCCAAAGGAAGTGACTCGCCTTCGGTCTGTCTGGGGAAACTAAGAGGTACCTCGTTCTATTAGTTTGGTGATTTTGAGACCTTTCGTCTCATTTATTTGTCAATATTAAAACCTTTCGTGCCATTTAGGTTTAATGCTAACCAGTCAGGTCAGGTGAATGTATTGAGGGATAAGTTTTTACAACGGCACCTCGTAGCTTCTTTCTACTTTTCTTAATTTTGTCTGAAGCCATAATAAGAAGACAAAACGCATCAGAATCCTCAAAGGGTTAATACAAGCGAGACCAATTTAGGTTTTGTTTTAGAATAAATTATACCGGTATCATCAACAGTAGGAATACGTTATATCAAGTTTGTTTATTACAATATTTTTTTTTCTTCCAAAATACCTATTACTCTAGGACGCGGACATAGAGAAACAGGTGAAAGTGATAATACACAGGCATATTTATCAGGATTAGGGAAAAACACATACTTATTAATTTCTGTAGTAAGTACATTCCTACACATACAAAGCTAGTTAGTTAGAATAGGACTTCAGAGGCTATCAACCATATTGGATTATTAAGCCAGCACACTGTAAGTCAAGAATAACGTCAGGACTGGAGCCTCTCTGCGAAAACTCCAGTCCCTTGTACAAAGCAGAATCCCATGTAGCATATATAGAAATTCGACAGAGTCAGTGTAAGTAAAATATATTTGTTTCTAGCCTGTATGTCTATCAACTCCCTCAATCAATTGGAAGAGTTGGGTGGACAATAAATAGATAATGCGTAAATTCATATATAAGTATTAATATTAAGTTGGACATAAATATCCTGAACTCAAAAAAGGACTGGAACAAAGAGGCTGTAAATTTCCTCATCTGTTCCCTGCCTGACTCTTCCCAAATCGTAGGAAAATTAGCTCGATAACTCTAGTCCTTTGTGAGTTATGAGAGGTCGGGTTCGGGATTTATGGCCTACTTGAAATGAACAGCGTATTCGTTATTTATATTAGTTTTATTATTATATTTATTTGTATTATTTTGTTGCAGATTTCTGAATGGTTGTGTTCGTTCGTGCTGCGTATACAAAACAATAATAAAATACAAATAATAATAATAATACAAAAAAAAAAGCACAAGCAGTTTTATTGTGTTAATATTTTGATTATATGCAAGTAATTTGATATCATTGAAATGCCATAAATTTATAGAATAGAGATAGAGGCGAGTTCGTGTGAAAGGAAATACATGTGCTGTATTATTTATTTATGTATCCTTATGCATATTCTGGTTATTATATGCAGTATAATATATGTGTGTGTGTGTGTGTGTGAGAGAAGGGAATTGTGTGTGTGTGATGACAACTACCATCATCATCATCACCAAAATTCCCCATACTGCTTTCTGTCACCACTACAATTTCTTCAACAAACATCATTCACTACCTTCACCACCACCACCATCATCATTATAATTTCTCCACCCTGTACCATTCACCATCTTGTTCGTGAGAGAGAGAGAGAGCAAGCGAGAAAGAAAGAGAGAGAGAGCGTTTATAATGTGTGTTTTGGGCTTATTTGTGCATGCGCTTGTTTGAGTACCTAATTTAGTTATACAGGAATGACATGTTGTTCATAGTGTCGAAATAACTGCACAATTTTCGGCATTTACTTTGGCAGTGAGTTCTAATTCTACAAGCAAAATGTATGTGAGAGTGTTTTATATACCATAATGTATGTGAGAGTGTTTTATATACCATAATGTATGTGAGAGTGTTTTATGTACCATAATGTTTTCATTACTTTATAAATTTCACTAGTTAGGTTTATTTGTAAATTAATTGATGGGTTGGTGAAAAGTACTGAAAACAAATATGAATGTATTTACTTCGTGTGTGTGTGTCTGTATATTATGTGGGGGTGTATTTTATGTGTGTACTTCGTGTGTGGGTGTGTCTACGTGCTATAAAACCTCCTCCTATCCCTCACCATCTTGACCACAGCCACAGCCACCACCACCACCATAATGTATTCAACAACCACCCCTCACCATCATTTATTATAACTACCACCCCTGCCACAACCTCCACCACTATCAACGGACAACCACCACAACCTTTTCTATTATTTTGATCTGCTACAACCACGACTTTACATGATTATAAGCAACAACTACCACAAGCACGAACCATAGCCATAACAACTACCATTATGTGTATCTACAACCAACCAACATCTACCATAACCTTCTCTACTATCATCATCTACAACTATCATTATGTGTATCTACAACCAACCAACATCTACCATTATGTGTATCTACAACCAACCAAGATCTACCATTATGTGTACCTACAACCAACCAACATCTACCATAACCTTCTCTACTATTATCATCTACCACTACCATTATGTATATCTATAACCAACCAACATCTACCAAAATCCTCTCTACTATAATTATAAGAACATAAGAAAATGGGAGTCTGCAAAAAGCCGATCGGCCCACACAAGGCAGATCCCTGTCACACCCAACCCCAATTACATAACAACATAAGGTCATAAGATCGCGGGAAACTGCATATGGCCATGCGGCCCACATGAAGCAGCTCCCATTCACACCCAGCCCATATCACCCATATGGGAATCCAACTTATGCTTAAAGCTTTCAACTGTTTCTGAGCTAATTACTGTTCTGGGCAGTGCATTCCACATGTTAACAACTCTATTTCCAAACCAGTGCTTTCCTATATCTTTCCTAAATCTAAACTTATCTAACTTGAAACCATTTGAGCGGGTTATGTCGCCGTTCTTTAGCTTTAATACTTCATCTATATCGCCCTAATTTAAACCTTTTTATCAATTTAAATACCTCTATCATGTCTCGCCTACATCTTCGTCTCTCTAGTGAGTGCAGGGCCTAAGACTTTCAACCTCTCCTCATACGATAAATTTCTAATATTATGTATCTTTTTGGTCATTCTTCTTTGGACTGCCTCTTAAGGGTCGATATCCATTCTATAATAAGGGCACCAAAATTGAACAGCATAGTCTAAATGGAGTCTTACTAGAGCTAAGTATAGTTTTAAGAAAACTTCAGCAGTCCTGTTGCTAACACTCCTAGATATGAATCCTAGAATTCTATTTGCCCTATTCCTAACACTTATACACTGTTTTCTGGGTTTCAGATCATTACTAACGAGCACCCCCAGATCCTTGTCACACTCTGAGTTATCCAATTCTACATTGTCTAGTTTGTATTTAGCCTCTAAATTACGATTTCAAATCCTTAATACCTTACATTTGTCTACATTGAAACTCATCTGTCAATCTATGGACCACTCGTGCAAGTGATCGAGATAATTTTGAAGACATTCCCCGTCGCTAGCTGACTCTATTATCCAACTATTTTAATATCATCAGCAAATTTACTGATCCTACTCTTTATGCCTGAGTCAAGATAATTTATGTAGATAATGAACAGAAGGGGCCCCAAAACCGACCCTTGGGGGACCCCACTTTTAACTAATCCCCAGTCCGATATTACACCATTTATACTAACTCTGTTTCCTACCAATCAGACATGACTTATTCCACTTGAGTACCATCCCCCCAATACCATGTCCTTCTATCTTCCTTAACAGCCTTTCATGTGGAACTTTATCAAAGGCCTTACTGAAGTCTAAGTAAACTATATCATATGACTTGTCGTTATCTACCGCTTCATAAACCTCGGAGAAAAAACGGAGTAAATTTGTTAGGCAGGATCGTCCTGGAGTGAAACCATGTTGAGAGGGATTTATTAACTTGAACATATCTAAGTGATTTATAATTTTCCTGTCAATAATTGATTCTAGCAATTTCCCTATAATTGATGTGAGACTAATAGGACGGTAATTTGATGCTATGGACTTATCACCTTTTTTAAATATCGGAATTATATTTGCGAGCTTCCATGAATCAGGAACTAAGCCTAAAGCTAGTGATTTATTAAATAGGTGAGTTAATGGGTAACTTAATTCGTCCTTGCATTCTTTTAATACACTAGCATACACCTCATCTGGACCTGGAGATTTCTGGGGTTTTAGTCTATCTATTTCCTTAATTACTTCGTCACTAGTGACCTGAACTGTGCTTAATATTTCGTCTATACTACCGTTAAAAACTTGGTTGACTACTGGAACTTGATCTAAATTTTCGATTGTAAAAACAGAAAGGAAATTACTCTTTAAGAGTATTTCACATTTCTAACTCATCATCTGTAATATCACCTATCACATTCTTAAGAGGCCCTACTGTATCCCTTACCTTAGATTTATACAATTGATAAAATGCTTTAGGGTTGTTTTTGGATTCATTTGCTACCTTGATTTTGTAGTTTCTTTTTTCCTTCCTAATTTCCTTCTTTACCTGCCTCGATAA
The DNA here is from genome assembly GCA_032716605.1 of Paralithodes platypus. NCBI lineage: Eukaryota > Metazoa > Arthropoda > Malacostraca > Decapoda > Lithodidae > Paralithodes > Paralithodes platypus. The sequence goes on along the minus strand of CM064528.1, from coordinate 14,943,875 downwards.
GTTATGGTTATATCCTATAAGGTGGATTTCGCCTTTCTGTATTTTTCTGTATACACCTCTCTTTCTACCTATAAGGTCTACTAATTTATTTGTCTGGCGATGGGCTGGTCTATCAGAGTGAGACCTGAGCGATCTCTGCCATACCCATAGCTTACTCTGACTGTTCCTTTTACTTCTATATTTTCTAGATCTCAAGTGACGGCGTCTCTTCCGTGGATTAACCTCCCAATCTACCAAGATTGGAAGCTAAAGCGTTACATTATTCCTTTGCCCCTCAACTTTCTCTTCATAATTGCTGAGGGGCACAGGGCCCTGGGTGGGGCTTTGGTTTCCCGGGCGTTTACGCACCCTCTCAGCTCCCCGTCATGGAGTGGCTTCGGTCACCCAGGCTTTATTGTGGTCGGCAGGGAGGGTTCTGTGGGGGCGCTCGTTTATGGCCTTGGCCTTACTCGGGGCCTTGGGGCTGTTCGGCCAGGCAGCTTGGGGAACAACAACAACAACAACAACAAACTAATTTATTTGTCATCCATTTTGGTTGGTTTGTATGTGATCTAAATGTTCTTTTTGGTATATATTTATCTTGTTCACTCTGTAAGGCAGAGATGAACTGATTATACACACTATTTAAATTTTCAGTTGGTTGTCTAACTATCTCAGCTGTGTGACCCACCTGGCCCTGACCTCTCGGTTCTGCTCGACCTAAATCTCCTGCCTCCTCTTTAATTCTGAATGATCGTTTTAATACCCTAAAATTGGCTTATCTAAAGTCAGGGATAAGAACCTTATTTTCCTTTGGTTTGTGGTTTAATTCTATAGATAAATATATTGATTTATGGTCACTGTTCCCTAGCTGGTCGCCCACTTCTAAATTTGTTATCCAATTTTCTCTGTTGCTAAGAACTAGGTCAAGAATATTATATCCTCTAGTTGGCGAATTTACAAATTGAAAGAGAAAGTTGTCTAGTACTACTTCAAGAAAATCTTCGGATTCGTTATTGTTAGTTTGATTAACCCAGTCTATTCCTGGAAGATTAAAGTCGCCTAAAATGCAAACATTATTATTCTGAGATGCCCTACTGATTTCTTCCCATAATAATTTGCCTAAATTTTGACATAGACAGGGTGCCCTATATATGGTTCCCAAAATAATTGCCTCACCTTCCCCGCTAATCTCTACCCACACACTTTCATTTTCGCTATTTGTTTTAGTATCTGATCTAAGGCAACATTTTAAAGTATCCCTGGCATAAATTGCAACTCCACCTCACCTTCTGTCTGTTCTGTCATATTTAAATAAATTGTATCCTGGCATATGAAATTCTGCTAATAGATGTCTAGAGTCAGTATTTATCCAGGTTTCTGTAATCGCTACAATGTCTATATTTTCCTTGCTAACAATTGCCCTAAGCTGATCCATTTTGTTACATAAACTTCTACAATTTGTATAATATACCCTCAACTTATTACTATTTTTTGTAACTAATTGTCTATCGTTTTTAACTAACTTATTATTTTCTTCGATTTCACTGCAGTCAATGCTATCATAATAGCATTGTCTAACGACATTTCCATCTTCCGTTGCACCATCACTACTATCATTAGCAATAGTCATAATTTTTAGCATGAGACTGAATATCCTTATCGCTTTCGCCTGACGCTAAAATTGTTCCATTTAACCTCTCATTTACACTCTCAATATTTCTGTTCAAAACCCCACAACCACCCTATCTGAAGAACTAGCTAATGTGGAAACCCCTAACCGTGAAAGATGAACCCCATCCCTTGCTACATCCTATCTCTACCATAGAAAGTATCCCAGTTTTCAATGAATGGTATTGCTTTTTCTTTGCAATATTTCTCCAACCGGCAATTGACACCAATCGCCCTGGATGTCCATTCCTTGGGAACTCCTCTTCTGGGTAGGATACAATGTACTACAGCGATCCCTCCCTTCATCCTAACCTTATCTAACACATCCCGATACTGCTGCAGCAGTTCCTCACTTCTACCCTTACCAACATCGTTACTCCCGGCACTGAGACAGATAATGGGGTTATCTCCACTATCTTCCAAGATGTGGTCCATCTTCTCTAAAACCCTCCCAACTCCATGGCCAGGCAGACACACAACCTTCCTAAGTTTAGTGCGGGTAGCCCTAACTAAATGTCTTACCATGGAGTCGCCCACAATCGACACAGACTTACCTTCTCGGGACACAGACTCGGGAGGGAACTACCCTTATGTGTTCTATAACCGACAACCATACCTTTACTACTATTCTAATCTGATACAAGCAATATTATACATGGTTTCATCAACAGCCACCACTATCACCTACCACTGCTGAGAAGGGTTGGGTGTGGAAGGGATCTGCCGTGGTGTGGGACAATTGGCTCTCTGCAGACTCCCGTTTTCTTATGTGCTTATGCTCTACTATAATTATCTACTCTAACTACCATCATTTAGATATATAATTTATATTTATCACAACAACCTATAGTCTATTCATTATAATTAGGCAAACAATTTTGATCACTAACTAAAAATAAATATAATAATTATTGAGCTAATACATCGACATTTGGAAGAGTCAACCAGGCAGGGAAATTTACATGTAATTTGCTCTAGCACTTTTTGAGTAATAGAGGTTACAAGGTTCACGATTTCTGGTCTAATGTTACTGGAACAAATAAAATAAATAAAAACAAATACAAATAAAGACTTCCACAACACTTCCTACAATTGTCATTTTCTATAACCACACCATCATACAATCTGATACAAAAAAAAATGCCACAACCACCTACTATAATTATCTTACTATAACTACCATCATACAATCTAATAAAAACAACTACCAAAACCACCTACTATAATTATCTTACTATAACCACCATCATACAATCTAATAAAAACAACTACCAAAACCACCTACTATAATTATCTTACTATAACCACCATCATACAATCTTATAATAAACAACTACCAAAACCCTACTATAATTATCTTACTATAACTACCATCATACAATCTAATAAAAACAACTACCAAAACCACCTACTATAATTATCTTACTATAACTACCATCATACAATCTAATAAAAACAACTACCAAAACCACCTACTATAATTATCTTACTATAACCACCATCATACAATCTAATAAAAACAACTACCAAAACCACCTACTATAATTATCTTACTATAACCACCATCATACAATCTTATAAAAACAACTACCAAAACCACCTACTATAATTATCTTACTATAACCACCATCATACAATCTAATAAAAACAACTACCAAAACCACCTACTATAATTATCTTACTATAACCACCATCATACAATCTAATAAAAACAACTACCAAAACCACCTACTATAATTATCTTACTATAACCACCATCATACAATCTTATAATAAACAACTACCACAACCACCTACCATAGCCATACTTACTATAATTATCTTACTATAACCACCATCGTACAATCTAATAAAAACAACTACCAAAACCACCTACTATAATTATCTTACTATAACCACCATCATACAATCTTATAATAAACAACTACCACAACCACCTACCATAGCCTACTTACTATAATTATCTTACTATAACCACCATCGTACAATCTAATAAACACTACCAAAGAACTATAATTATCTTACTATAACCACCATCATACAATCTTATAATAAACAACTACCACAACCACCTACCATAGCCATACTTACTATAATTATCTTACTATAACCACCATCGTACAATCTTATAAACAGCAACTACCAAAACCACCTACCATAACCATATTTACTATAATCATCTTACTATAACCACCATCATGCAATCTGATAATCAACAACTACCACAACCACCTACCATACGAACATAAGAAAATGGGAGTCTGCAAAAAGCCGATCGGCCCACACAAGGCAGATCCCTGTCACACCCAACCCCAATTACATAACAACATTAGGTCATAAGATCGCGGGAAACTGCATATGGCCATGCGGCCCACATGAAGCAGCTCCCATTCACACCCAGCCCGTATCACCCATATGGGAATCCAACTTATGCAGCTTTCAACTGTTTCTGAGCTAATTACTGTTCTGGGCAGTGCATTCCACATGTTAACAACTCTATTTCCAAACCAGTGCTTTCCTATATCTTTTCTAAATCTAAACTTATCTAACTTGAAACCATTTGAGCGGGTTATGTCGCCGTTCTTTAGCTTTAATACTTCATCTATATCGCCCTTATTTAAACCTTTTATCCATTTAAATACCTCTATCATGTCTCCCCTACATCGTCTCTCTAGTGAGTGCAGGCCTAAGACTTTCAACCTCTCCTCATACGATAAATTTCTAATATGTATCTTTTTGGTCATTCTTCTTTGGACTGCCTCTAAAGGGTCGATATACATTCTATAATAAGGGCAACAAAATTGAACAGCATAGTCTAAATGGGGTCTTACTTAGAGCTAAGTATAGTTTTAAGAAAACTTCAGCAGTCCTGTTGCTAACACTCCTAGATATGAATCCTAGAATTCTATTTGCCCTATTCCTAACACTTATACACTGTTTTCTGGGTTTCAGATCATTACTAACGAGCACCCCCAGATCCTTCTCACACTCTGAGTTATCCAATTCTACATTGTCTAGTTTGTATTTAGCATCTAAATTACGATTTCCAATCCTTAATACCTTACATTTGTCTACATTGAAACTCATCTGCCAATTTATGGACCACTCGTGCAAGTGATCGAGATAATTTTGAAGACATTCCCTGTCGCTAGCTGACTCTATTATCCTACCTATTTTAGTATCATCAGCAAATTTACTGATCCTACTCTTTATGCCTGAGTCAAGATCATTTCTGTAGATAACAGGGAGGGTTCTGTCTGGGCGCTCGGTTATGGCCTTGGCCTTGTTCGGGGCCTTGGGGCTGTTCGGCCAGGCAGCTTGGGGAACAACAACAACAACAAGAGCTATATTTACTATAAGCATTTTAATATAACCACAAACATACAATCTTATAAACAACAACTACCATAACCATATTTACTATAATCATCTTTCTATAACAACCAACATATAATCTTATAAACAGCAACTACCACAACAACTACCATAACCATATTTACTATAATCATCTTTCTATAACAACCAACATATAATCTTATAAACAGCAACTACCACAACAACTACCATAACCATATTTACTATAATCATCTTACTATAACAACCAACATACAACCTGATAAATAACAACTACCACAACCACCAACCATAACCATATTTACTATAATTATCTTACTATAACCACACCAACATACAACCTGATAAACAACAACTACCATAACCATATTTACTATAATAATATTACTATAACCACCATCATAACATCTGATAAACAACAACTACCACAACCACCAACCATGACCATATTTACTATAATCAATTTAATATAACCACCATAATCTATATATTTTAACCCATTCTGCACGATGACGTAATTCTCATCATAGTCAGGTTAGTATTAAATTATATATTCCTTAAGGGGACATGGGCTGTTTTTCTGGTCACCCTTCTTCCTCATGCTTACCCCCCAATAGTTTTAAGATTTTATGACGTTCGGCCCATTAGTTTGGCGAATTTAATACCTTTTGCCCCATTTCGTTGTCAATTTTTAGACCTTTCGTGCCATTTAGGTGTAAACAAAAAATCCTGGCGAGCGATAGCGAGCCTATAATCTTAAGAGTAACCGCTTCTGTTCAGGGGGAGGTAGTCGCTTTTTCTGGACCCCCTTTTCCCCTATGATTAGCATATTAGTTTTGAGATTTTAAGACGTTCGCCCCAATAGTTTGTCGATTCTTAGACCTTTCGCCCAATTTCTTTGTCAATATTAAGGCCTTTCGTGCTATTTTTCCTGGCGAGCGAAAGCGGCCTGTAATTTAAGAGGAACCATGAAGTAAACTGGTTAAACAATCCCAAAATATCTCTCCCAAACAATTGCTACTTTAACATCACATAGCATTATATCTTTGAACTATCCTACACCATCATCAACATCACAACCACTACGACCTCTACTACTACTATTATCACTATCATTACTGCCACTATCTTTGAACTATCCTACACCACCATCATCATCATTGTAACCCCTCCGCCCTCTACTACTACTATTATCACAATCATTACTGTCACTATCCATGCTACTATCTCTGAATTATCCCACACCATCATCATCATCATCATCACTACATCTATCATCACTACTATCACTACTATCATCACTATCAACACTACCACTATAAACGCTAAAACTATCACCACCATCTGTACTATTACCATATCCTCTATAAGCATCACTATCACCCAATTATCACTATCATCATCATCATCATCATCATCATCACTACATCTCTATGGCTACTATCATCACTATCAACACTACCACTATACACGCTACAACTACAGCCGGTCGGTTTTCTGGTCCACTTTCTCCCTCGTGTTTAGCCCCACTAGTTTTGAGATTATAAGACGTTTGGCGATTTTAACACCTTTCGCCCCATTTCTTTGTCAATTTTAAGACCTTTCGTGCCATTTAGGTGACAATGTTTTCCTGGCGAGCGATTGCGAGCCTGTAATTTTAAGAGAAACAGACATTTTCTACCGAAAAATGTACAAATTTATCTTGAAGGAGGGTCTAGGTGGTGATTTTCTAAGCTTGATGTAGGGCTAGGGAGGAAAATAAAAAAATATATGAATACGAATTAATAGACCAAACAAACGGCCAGCCTCCCCTTAAAATACTGTAGAAACCGGTCTAACATTTAATTCCACACAAAATATACCGGAGAGACACGGCATTTATTTGGGGGCCTGTACAATGTGGCCTACTATATGATTGTACCCAAAGGTGCAAGCCGGATTATGTGTGTTATCAGACAATAGTAGAGATATATAAACTATAGATAAGGAGAGATAAGTAGCTATAGATAACGAGAGATAACCCGACCAATATCTTCACCCAACGGCTGATGAGGAGATTATTCTTTAAGGGGGAGATGGGTCGTTTTTCTAGATCCCCTTCTCCCTCATGTTTAGCCCCATTTGTTTTCAGATTGTACGATATTTGCCCCATTAGTTTGTCGATTTTAAGACCTTCCACCCCATTTCCTTGTCAATATTAGGACCTTTTGTGCTATTTAGGAGTCGAGTTTTTTCCTGGCGAACGATAGTGAGCCTGTAATTTTGGAAGAACCGGCCTTCGGCCAGGAAAATGTTCTACCGAAAATGTAGATTAATATAGAAGGGGTATTTAATGAATTGTTTTTTTTAATCTGATGGAGGTCTAGGGAGAGAACTAGAAAACCTAATAAATAAATGAAAACATCGACCAAAAAATGAACCATAAGGCCCTTCATGCTAAAACAAATCCCACCTACCCAGATCTCCCTTCAAGGTAAATTAGTAAATATTTCGGAAGAACAAAATCCAGATTGAGGTCCGTTTTCTCTTACATTGCAGGCTCGCTGTCGCTCCCCAGAATAAAATCAACACCTACCGGGTAATAAACGCCACACTGATGAGGCAAATCGTCTTATAATCGCCAAACCAAGGAGCGAAGCTGAGGTAAGATGAGTATTATGGCGGTGGTGGTGGTGGTGGCTCATTAGCTTTGAGATTATAAGAAAAAGCGACACGTCTTAACATTTCCAAACTAATGGGGCGAAAGTCTTATAATCTCAAAACTAATGAGCCCCCCACCACCACCACCACTCATTAGCTTTGAGATTATAAGACTTTCGCCCCATTAGTTTGGACATTTTAAGACGTGTCGCTTTTTCCTGGCATATAGTGAGCCTGTAAAATAGGCAATTATCTAAAAAAAAAAAAAAAAAAAAATATATATATATATACCGGTATATATATATATATATACAAATTTATCTCAAAGGGGGGTCTTGGGGGTATTTAGAAAAAACATTCATGCTTAATTACAGATTAGTATCTAAAAAAAATATGATTACAATTCAATTATGTCTTATCCAGAACAGACTACTCATAGGTCTTCGTCTTTGACAGAAGGAAACACAAAAACAACAACCACCGTGCTTTAGATACAGTAATTCCATATACAAAAGTCCGGATCGTGTTATCAGCCAATCCAGATAAGGTTATGGATAAAGGGAGATAAAGGGACCAATATTATCGCCACTACGTCAACGCCGGCCTTTGTTGAGTTATATGGTTCTAACATTAACTTATATTTTCTTCATACTTAACGGGAGGTTTTCGTTTTATTTTCTGGACCCGCTACTCCCTCATGTTTAGCCCCATTAGTTTGTCTATTTTAAGACAGTCACCCCACTAGTTTGGCGATTTTAAGACCTTTCGCCCCATTTGTTAAAATCTTACATGCCATTTAGGTGTCAATTTTTGTTCAGGCGAGCGATAGCTAGCCTGTATTTTAGGAGAAACCGTCCTTAGGCTAGGACATGATTTCTACCAAAAAATTTACACATTTATCTCGTAAGGGGATCTTGGGGGTATTTTTAAAAGCTTGATAGAGTTCTAAGGAACAAAGAACCCCCTCCCCCCCTTAATATTTGCTTACTGGATGCCAGATTTCTATACCCTTTGAGGAATATGACGCAATTTAGCAGTTTATCCTGCGATGTTATTCAGCTGGGAAGGATCTGTGGGAGTCGGAGGCAGAATTGCGTTGGCTTTGACCCGTTATATTCCTAGAGATCCTTCCTAAGATGCATACATTCGTCTAATCATAACCAGAATAAAATGGAGGCAAACGTCCTCGTACCGTGAAAGGGTTAACAATACGATAGTAGAGGTTTTTTTACGACACACACACACACACTCTGTCTCTGTCTGTCTTTCTCTTTGTGTTGTTCTTTTTCTTCTTATTCAACTGCTGTCTTTTTCTTTTTCTTCTGTGCTATCCTTTTCTTCTACTATTCTTTGGGGTTGTGTTATCTCTATTATAATATAGTGTTGACCACCTCGCTTGCATCATAAAGTCTGTGTGGTCAGTGTATCTATGTCAATTTATATAAACAAGCTTTCTCTCTCTCGGCACATAAATGTCATGGATGTAAGATTAGAAAACTTCATATGCAAATTAGCGACTGGCACAAATATAGAAAAGACCATTTCATCAATAAAGACCATTTCATCAATAAAGACCATTTCATCAATAAAGACCATTTCATCAATAAAGACCATTTCATCAATAAAGGCCATTTCATCAATAAAGATTCACTATCTCTGCAGAAATATGTCGCCCTTGTGAAATACGATGACGCATATATTTTCTGTTTTCTGACTGTTAATAGACGATTATATTGAAATTAGGAAGGGGATATGGTAGCCAGAGGGTTGATTGGACTAGCCTTTACCCTTTTAAATCCCACATATCCTTAATTGAAAGGGTTAAGCATGGAGGATTAGATTGAATGGGTTTAAAATCAAAGGTTTAATTATAAGAAAGGGTTTAGAATGGAGGGTTTAATTGGAAGGGTTTAGAAAGAAAGGTTTAATTTAAATGGTTTAGAATGGAGGGAATTAATTCAAATTAGATACATTTCGTTTAAGAAAGGATATAGGCAAATATTGGTTTGGTAACAGAGTTGTAGATAGGTGGAATAGGCTACCAAGTGCTATATTAGGATAAAGAACGATAGGGACCTTTAAGATAAAATTAGATGGGCATATGGACGAGATGGGTTGGGTGTGAGGGGGATCTGTCAGGTGTGGGCCAATCGGCGCTCTGTAGACCCCCGTTTTCTGACCTCTGACCGTTTCGGTCTAACACCTAATGGTGTTAGTGAGCTGGGCTTTATAGGCCTTATAATTGGGGTTGGGTGTGAGAGGGATCTGCCTTGTTTGGGCCAATCGGCTTTCTGCAGACTCCCATTTTCTTATGTTCTTTAAGGGTTTAGAATGAAGGGATTAATTGAAAGGGTTTAGAATGGAGGGATTAATTGAAAGAGTTTCGAAGGGAGGGTTTAACCCCTTCTGTACTGTTTGGACACTTGATCCTCAGTGTTTTGGAGGACAAGCAGCCTAGAAGGGTCACTAGACCTGTTGTGCTTGATTTCCTTTGTACTCCTTGTACTCTTTGTACCAGCGACGTTTTATAGATTTTATTCTAGTTATGTTTAGACGATTCTGTGCAGTTCAAGAAGGATCTGTGGTAGTAAAAAGGGCTAAGTGAGATAGTTCGAAGCCTGGTAGGCCCTTTTTAAACTTAAAGGAATTGTCTAACAGTAGCCAGAATAATGTTAGAAGGACGTCACTGGTACAGCAGGGGTTAATGGAAAGGCTTGGAGGGTAAAACTCAATGGGTTTTAGATGAAAGGTTTAATATTAAGGGTTTAGCATGCGGGGTTTAATGAAAAAGGTTTAGAAGGGAGGGTTTAATTCGAAGGGTTTAGCAGGGAGGGTTTAATAATTCAAGGGTTTAGCAGGGAGGGTTTAATAATTCAAGGGTTTAGCAGGGAGGGTTTAATAATTCAAGGGTTTAGCAGGGAGGGTTTAATAATTCAAGGGTTTAGCAGGGAGGGTTTAATAATTCAAGGGTTTAGCAGGGAGGGTTTAATAATTCAAGGTTTAGCAGGGAGGGTTTAATAATTCAAGGGTTTAGCAGGGAGGGTTTAATAATTCAAGGGTTTAGCAGGGAGGGTTTAATAATTCAAGGGTTTAGCAGGGAGGGTTTTAATAATTCAAGGGTTTAGCAGGGAGGGTTTAATAATTCAAGGGTTTAGCAGGGAGGGTTTAATAATTCAAGGGTTTAGCAGGGAGGGTTTAATAATTCAAGGGTTTAGCAGGGAGGGTTTAATAATTCAAGGGTTTAGCAGGGAGGGTTTAATAATTCAAGGGTTTAGCAGGGAGGGTTTAATAATTCAAGGGTTTAGCAGGGAGGGTTTAATAATATGAAAGGATTTAGAAAGGAGGGTTTAAGCACAGCATCTGCAGAAAGAGGGTGAGGTGTCGACGACCTCATGACCTTTGTGTTAGAGAGAGAGAGAGAGAGAGAGAAGGGGGAGGGCTAAGACAGGCAGACAGAATGACAGATAGACAACCAAAAAAAAAAATATAGTACACATGAGAGAGAGAGAGAGAGAGAGAGAGAGAGAGAGAGAGAGAGAGAGAGAGAGAGAGAGAGAGAGAGAGAGAGAGAGAGAGAGAGAGAGAGAGAGAGAGAGAGAGAGGCAGAAACAGACATATACAATGCATATTGAGGTGAGTACATGTGCAGAAAAATAGGTGATATATGCATGCATATGTGGCTGTATTCCCTCTCTCTCTTTCTCTCCATTATTATAATTTGTTTCGCTCTTAAACATTTATCTCTTCTTTTTCCATTTACAGGACTCACATTTTTTTTTGTATATTTTTGCATTTTTCTGTTTCTTCCTTCCACCATTCTCGTCTCTTCTATTCTTTGTTATGGCCACTGTATTTACCCCTTTCCTCTACACACCTGTCTTTACCTTAGACATAATGGGTGGTATTCTTAAGGGAGCCCACCTCGCTTTTTTTCTTTCTCTCCCTCTCTCTTGGCTTGTATCCATTCGGCCCCATTCAGCCAACTGTTTTAAGACGTTTATCCCCATCCAGGTGTCGATTTCTTCCTGGCGAGCGATAGCGAGCCAGCATTGTATGGAGAAATCCGGCTTCGCCGGAGAAATGTTTCTATCAAAAATGTACAAATTTAGCTTGCTCTCAAAACAAAAATATATGTATGCTGGCTCGCTACCGCTCGCCAGGAAAATATTGACACCTAGATGGGGGTAAGCGTCTTAAAACAGTAGGCTGAATGGGGCTGAATGGATACAAGCCAAAGAGAGAGGGAGAGAAAGAGAAAAAAGCGAGGTGGGCTCCCTTAAGCAATTCTTTCCCTTCCCAGCGCCTGAAACCGAACGAATAGCCTACTGTGGGGGTGAGTGTTATTTACTGCGAATAGCCTACTGTGGGGGTGAGTGTTATTTACTGAGAATAGCCTACTGTGGGGGTGAGTGTTATTTACTGAGAATAGCCTACTGTGGGGGTGAGTGTTATTTACTGAGAATAGCCTACTGTGGAGGTGAGTGTTATTTACTGAGAATAGCCTACTGTGGGAGTGAGTGTTGTTTACTGAGAATAGCCTACTGTGGGGGTGAGTGTTACTTACTGAGAATAGCCTACTGTGGGAATGAGTGTTGTTTACTGAGAATAGCCTACTGTGGGGGTGAGTGTTATTTACTGAGAATAGCCTACTGTGGGGGTGAGTGTTATTTACTGAGAATAGCCTACTGTGGGAGTGAGTGTTGTTTACTGAGAATAGCCTACTGTGGGGGTGAGTGTTATTTACTGAGAATAGCCTACTGTGGGGGTGAGTGTTATTTACTGAGAATAGCCTACTGTGGGAGTGAGTGTTGTTTACTGAGAATAGCCTACTGTGGGGGTGAGTGTTATTTACTGAGAATAGCCTACTGTGGGGGTGAGTGTTATTTACTGAGAATAGCCTACTGTGGGAGTGAGTGTTATTTACTCAGAATAGCCTACTGTGGGAGTGAGTGTTGTTTACTGAGAATAGCCTACTGTGGGAGTGAGTGTTATTTACTGAGAATAGCCTACTGTGGGAGTGAGTGTTGTTTACTGAGAATAGCCTACTGTGGGGGTAAGTGTTGTTTACTGAGAATAGCCTACTGTGGGAGTGAGTGTTGTTTACTGAGAATAGCCTACTGTGGGGGTGAGTGTTATTTACTGAGAATAGCCTACTGTGGGAGTGAGTGTTGTTTACTGAGAATAGCCTACTGTGGGAGTGAGTGTTGTTTACTGAGAATAGCCTACTGTGGGGGTGAGTGTTATTTACTGAGAATAGCCTACTGTGGGAGTGAGTGTTGTTTACTGAGAATAGCCTACTGTGGGGTGAGTGTTGTTTACTGAGAATAGCCTACTGTGGGAGTGAGTGTTGTTTACTGAGAATAGCCTACTGTGGGGGTGAGTGTTATTTACTGAGAATAGCCTACTGTGGGGGTGAGTGTTGTTTACTGAGAATAGCCTACTGTGGGAGTGAGTGTTGTTTACTGAGAATAGCCTACTGTGGGAGTGAGTGTTGTTTACTGAGAATAGCCTACTGTGGGAGTGAGTGTTGTTTACTGAGAATAGCCTACTGTGGGGGTGAGTGTTATTTACTGAGAATAGCCTACTGTGGGGGTGAGTGTTGTTTACTGAGAATAGCCTACTGTGGGGGTGAGTGTTGTTTACTGAGAATAGCCTACTGTGGGAGTGAGTGTTATTTACTGAGAATAGCCTACTGTGGGAGTGAGTGTTGTTTACTGAGAATAGCCTACTGTGGGAGTGAGTGTTGTTTACTGAGAATAGCCTACTGTGGGGGTGAGTGTTGTTTACTGAGAATAGCCTACTGTGGGGGTGAGTTTTGTTTACTGAGAATAGCCTACTGTGGGAGTGAGTGTTGTTTACTGAGAATAGCCTACTGTGGGAGTGAGTGTTGTTTACTGAGAATAGCCTACTGTGGGATTGAGTGTTGTTTACTGAGAATAGCCTACTGTGGGGGTGAGTGTTGTTTACTGAGAATAGCCTACTGTGGGAGTGAGTGTTATTTACTGAGAATAGCCTACTGTGGGAGTGAGTGTTGTTTACTGAGAATTGCCTACTGTGGGGGTGAGTGTTGTTTACTGAGAATAGCCTACTGTGGGGGTGAGTGTTGTTTACTGAGAATAGCCTACTGTGGGAGTGAGTGTTGTTTACTGAGAATATCCTACTGTGGGAGTGAGTGTTGTTTGCTGAGAATAGCCTACTGTGGGGGTGAGTGTTGTTTACTGAGAATAGCCTACTGTGGGAGTGAGTGTTATTTACTGAGAATAGCCTACTGTGGGAGTGAGTGTTGTTTACTGAGAATAGCCTACTGTGGGAGTGAGTGTTGTTTACTGAGAATAGCCTACTGTGGGAGTGAGTGTTGTTTATATTACTGAGAATAGCCTACTGTGGGAGTGAGTGTTGTTTACTGGGAATAGCCTACTGTGGGAGTGAGTGTTGTTTACTGAGAATAGCCTACTGTGGGAGTGAGTGTTGTTTACTGAGAATAGCCTACTGTGGGAGTGAGTGTTGTTTACTGAGAATAGCCTACTGTGGGAGTGAGTGTTGTTTACTGAGAATAGCCTACGGTTGGAGTGAGTGTTGTTTACTGAGAATAGCCTACCGTGGGAGTGAGTGTTGTTTACTGAGAATAACCTACTGTGGGAGTGAGTGTTGTTTACTGAGAATAGCCTACTGTGGGAGTGAGTGTTGTTTACTGAGAATAGCCTACTGTGGGAGTGAGTGTTGTTTACTGAGAATAGCCTACTGTGGGAGTGAGTGTTGTTTACTGAGAATAGCCTACTGTGGGAGTGAGTGTTGTTTACTGAGAATAGCCTACTGTGGGGGTGAGTGTTGTTTACTGAGAATAGCCTACTGTGGGAGTAAGTGTTGTTTACTGAGAATAGCCTACTGTGGGAGTGAGTGTTGTTTACTGAGAATAGCCTACTGTGGGAGTGAGTGTTGTTTACTGAGAATAGCCTACTGTGGGAGTGAGTGTTGTTTACTGAGAATAGCCTACTGTGGGAGTGAGTGTTGTTTACTGAGAATAGCCTACTGTGGGGGTGAGTGTTGTTTACTGAGAATAGCCTACTGTGGGAGTAAGTGTTGTTTACTGAGAATAGCCTACTGTGGGAGTGAGTGTTGTTTACTGGGAATACACGGATCACCATTACCATTTCTAGAGGCAATGTCATAATTAGGTTATTTTCGGTCATGACCAACGTTGCGAAGGGAAAGATTTTTTTTAAGAATATCACTCTTTTCCTGTCTTATTCCTCCCCCTACCTCTCCTGTCTTATTCCTCCCCTTACCTCTCCTGTCTTATTCCTCCCCCTACCTCTCCTGTCTTATTCCTCCCCCTACCTCTCCTGTCTAATTCCTCCCCCTACCTCTCCTGTCTTATTCCCCCCCCTCCCTCTCCTGTCTTATTCCTCCCCTACCTCTCCTGTCTTATTCCTCCCCCTACCTCTCCTGTCTTATTCCTCCCCCTACCTCTCCTGTCTTATTCCTCCCCCTACCTCTCCTGTCTTATTCCTCCCCCTACCTCTCCTGTCTTATTACTCCCCCTACCTCTCCTGTCTTATTACTCCCCCTACCTCTCCTGTCTTATTCCTCCCCCTACCTCTCCTGTCTTATTCCTCCCCCTACCTCTCCTGTCTTATTCCTCCCCCTACCTCTCCTGTCTTATTTCCCCCCCTCCCTCTCCTGTCTTATTACTCCCCCCACCTCTCCTGTCTTATTACTCCCCCTACCTCTCCTGTCTTATTCCTCCCCCTACCTCTCCTGTCTTATTCCTTCCCCTACCTCTCCTGTCTTATTCCTCCCCCTACCTCTCCTGTCTAATTCCTCCCCCTACCTCTCCTGTCTTATTACTCCCCCTACCTCTCCTGTCTTATTACTCCCCCTACCTCTCCTGTCTTATTCCTCCCCCTACCTCTCCTGTCTTATTCCTCCCCCTACCTCTCCTGTCTTATTACTCCCCCTACCTCTCCTGTCTTATTCCTCCCCCTACCTCTCCTGTCTTATTCCTCCCCCTACCTCTCCTGTCTTATTCCTCCCCCTACCTCTCCTGTCTTATTCCTCCCCCTACCTCTCCTGTCTTATTACTCCCCCTACCTCTCCTGTCTTATTCCTCCCCCTACCTCTCCTGTCTTATTCCTCCCCCTACCTCTCCTGTCTTATTACTCCCCCTACCTCTCCTGTCTTATTCCTCCCCCTACCTCTCCTTGCCGGTGTTTATTTTGCCTATATCTCCTCCTTTCTGTCTATTTTCTTCTCTCTACACTCTTATTTATGGTAATTATTTATGAATGTACCGGTAATAAGACATTCTTATTGAATAATGATATGCCAATGTTTAATATTTAACAAGCTTATAGAACTACCAATAAAGAAACCAGAGGTATATAATAATATATTTATTTATATGACGTAAGGGTTGTCTTTTTCATGTTTGTTGTGTTTCACTTTACTCAGCACTTGCACTCCTTGTTATGCTGTAAACAAAGATCTATCTGTATACAAGGCCACATAATACCACTAAACCTTGTTTCTTTTCAACTGACGGTAAATTTAATCCTTTAACGACTAATGTATCGATACTTAATGGACAAATATAAAACTACCATGTCTCTTAATCATATCAAGGCCAAGTTTTTATAATTAGTACCATATGTCACTGCAAAATCTTCAAAATCAATTGGAAATCTTAATGGGAACTTTGCAATTTACCGTCACTTGAAAATAAACGGACTATATATATATATATATATATACAGTATATCTAGTCCTCGTTGTCGTATTTTGTGTTTGAATATTTTATGTTAAAATGTATCTATTAATTTTTTTATTGCAATAACAATATACTATTTTGAATTTGACATTTGAATATTTTTCTACTGTCTCTCATAATCTCTTCTTGATTTCCCTCCTCTTGCCTTTCTCCTCTTCTATACCTCTCCTTCCTCTTATCTTATTACCACTCTAGTCTTTCATCCTCTTTCTCTCCTATTGTATTCTCCTCCTTCCTATTTCCTCTCCTCCTTCCTTTATCCTCCTCTCCTTCCTTTCTCTCCTATTGTATTCTCCTCCTTCCTATTTCCTCTCCTCCTTCCTTTATCCTCCTCTCCTTCCTCTTTCCGTCCGTTCTCCTTTCCATTCTCTCCTCAGGTTAGGATGGGAAGGACAGGACAGGACAATGGAAGGATATTATAATGGTAATAGGTCTCTTCCTTTTGCCCTTTTCCCCCAGGTATTTTTCTGTGTAGCTCCTATTTTATTGGTATCCTTCATTATTATTATTATTATTATTATTATTATTATTATTATATTTATTATTATTGGTATTATTATTAGTAGTAGTATTGTTGTTGTTGTTGTTGTTAATATTAGGGTATGAATAAACAATCAGTCAATCAATATATATATATATATATATATATATATATATATATATATATATTACTCTCTCTCTCTCTCTCTCTCTCTCTCCCCCCCTCTCTCTCTCTCTCTCTCTCTCTCTCTCTCTCTCTCTCTCTCTCTCTCTCTCTCTCACTCACTCTTTCTCTCGGCCTCCATTGCCATTGTTTTTCATAGAAGTTCATGCGAAAACGGGCCTTAACATTTCACGACTTAGGGACGAGGGTCGCCTGGACTTTTATGTGAATTAAATGGAGAAAGTTCTAATTAGTTTTGATATTTTGACATGCAGAAGGAGAGAGAGAGAGAGAGAGAGAGAGAGAGAGAGAGAGAGAGAGAGAGAGAGAGAGAGAGAGAGAGAGAGAGAGAGAGAGAGAGAGAGAGAGAGAGAGTTATGAAATTATATCTAGACGAAATTAATTTAAGATGTTATGCTAGGGGAGATGTATTTGAGTGTGACATTGATTAGTCCCATGAAATCCACTTTTGATAGTATAAAAAATAGGTTGTGATACTAGTGTTAACTCTTGAGGATTATGACGCGTTTTGACAGTTTATTATGGCTATCGTCAGACGATTTTATGCAGTTGAGGAAGGATATCTAGGAATACAAATGGTTAATACTATCTCAACTCTTTTAGCTCCCACATGTTCCTCCTAAGCTGTTTAACATTGTCCACTGAGAGCCAGAATAAACTGTCTAAACATCTTATCATCCTCAAAGGGTTACCCCCAATGTGTGTTCATCATATATTTGTTAGAAATTTCGATTTATACATCATGCAGGAAATTAATATAAACAAATAGCAAACTAGTTTTCTTTACCAATATGGAAATTATTAACTCTTGGTTAAGATTTGTTGATCTGGATAAGGATGTTCAAAACACATTTAACGATGCCTAATATCCTTCTCATCCTTCTAAATGTCGATATCGTCATTCTAACGTCATGTATACTGAAGAACACGTCATAATTACATAGGCCTAATCCGTTTTTTTTAAAGTTGGCGAGAAAACTTATTGATCCCCATCTTAGTTGCTCAGCCATTACACAGTTTGTATAGCCAACAATGGTGTTAATTGTGAAAACCTGTCTATAATATGATGCAAAAACGTAGCAGTTTCATCTTTATCCATTATATACCGAGAAGTCAACTGCTAGGGGATTAAACTTTTCGTCAGGTTAAAAGATATCGAGTACACTCTTCTTTTCCTGAGTATGAGTAGTTCTGATGTCGTCGGCTAGGGATAAGTTGTTAGTGCTTGTGGTGATGGTGGTTGTGTGGGGGTGGTGGGGGTGGTGGTGGTTGTGTGGGGGTGGTGGTTGTGTGATGTTGGTGATAGTTTTGGTGGTGGTGGTGGTGGTGATTGTGATGTTGGTGGTGGTGGTTGTGTGGTAGTGATGGTGGTTGTGTGGTGGTGGTGATAGTTTTGGTGGTGGTGGTGGTGATAGTTATGGTGGTGGTGGTTGTGTGGTGATAGTGGTTGATGGTGTTGGTGGTAGTGGTTGTGTGGTGGTGGTGGTTGTGTGGTGATGGTGGTTGTGGTGGTGGTAGTGGTTGTGGTGGTATTTGTGGTGATGGTAGTAGTCGTGGTGATGATAGTAGTGGTGGTGATGGTTGAGGAGAAGTTCTGAAGTCGTGGACAAAAAATAAGCTGTTTAACTCAATGCCTCGTTATACCCCTCACCTCGCCGTAACATATGGTATCTTAGAGTACCCAGGCCAACACCCATTACTACTTATAATAAACCGACCACCAAAAATGACGAGGCTAAGTTTTTGTTCAGTTTTCACGATACTCAATGTGCAATTTACTGGTTATTCAGCAACATGACGCACTGCATTTTTGGGGAGTGTTTTTTTTTTTGTTCATGTATGTATCTTTTTATCATGTATTTAGTTTCGTCCCTAGACCTCCATCAAGCTTAAAAAAAAAAAAAATCCTAGACCCTCCTTCAAGATAAATTTGTACATTTTTCGATAGAAAAATGTCCGGGCCTAGGCCGGTTTCTCTTAAATTACAGGCTCGTTATTGCTCGCGAGGAAAACATCGACACCTAAATGACACGAAGTCTTAATATTGACAAAGAAATTGGGCGATAAATCGTAAGATCGCCTAATTAATGGGTCGAACGTCATAAAATCTGAAAGCTAATGGGATTAAACATGAGTGAGAAGGGGGACCAGAAAAACGCCCCATCTCTCCTTAAACAAGTATAATAACCTGGGTGTAGCTACGCGCCGTCACGGTCCAGGCCCCGATTGATTGAATATATACACATTCAAGCACACAAACTCTTACATACATAAATACATAGATTACATACATGCATACATACATGCATACATACATACATACATACTGTAGATACATACATACATACATACATACACACTGTACATACATACATACATTCATACATTCATACATACCGTACATACACAATATATTAGTGTACAATTGTACATACATACATATATACATACATACATACAAACTGTAATGTAAATACAAACACACACACACACACCCATTATACTATGCACGGAAGTAACCATAAAAGTAGCCGAGCTGTGACAGTTATGATAGTGGTAGTGGTTGTTGTGGTGATGGTGGTAGTGGTTGTTGTGGTGATGGTGGTAGTGGTTGTTGTGGTGATGGTGGTAGTTGTGGTGGTGATGGTGGTGGTTGTGGTAATGGTGGTAGTTGTGGTGGTGGTGGTTGTGGTGATGGTGGTAGTTGTGGTGGTGGTGGTGTTGGTTGCGTGGTGATGGTGGTAGTTGTGGTGGTGATGGTGGTGGTTGTGGTGATGGTGGTAGTTGTGGTGGTGGTGGTTGTGGTGATGGTGGTAGTTGTGGTGGTGGTGGTGTTGGTTGCGTGGTGATGGTGGTAGTTGTGGTGAAAGTGGTAGTTGCGGTGGTGGTGGTGCTTGTGTGGTGATGTTGATAGTTGTGGTAGTTGTAATGATGGTGATAATTGTGGTGATGGGAGTTGTGTTGGTAGTTGTGGTGGTAGTTATGGTGGTGGTGGTAGTTATGCTTGTTGTGGTGGTTGTAGTTGTAGGGATAGTGGTAGTTGTGATAGTTGTCGTAATGCTGGAAATGCTTGGGATGGTAGTAGTGGTGTTATTAACAGTTGGAGTAGTAGATGTAGTTTTGACGATCATAGTAGTTTTAATGTATTGTATTGGAAGTACAGTATATGCTAATAATGATCGTACGCTAACCTCGGAAAGACCTTGTAGAAATGATGCATACATAGGAAGTTATGATTAATAAGGTCATTATAACGAATAGTGGTACTGTACTTACGATATCTATAGTCTGTTTTTTCCAGCCGAGAGTAAATTGAATCCCCTAGTATCCAATTTCTCGATTCTTGAAGGAAAAATATGATACTGCTATGTCTCTGCGCCATAATATTGCCAAGTTTTCATAATTAGCAACATAATTCGCTACAAAAATTTGGTAATAGCCGAGTTATCAGGATGGCGAGATGGCAATTTACCATCAGCTGGGAAAAACAGACTATAGTTGTACAAATAATGGTGGTACTTACAGTATATGATGGTATAGTCTATTCGTTGTAAGTAGGCGATAAATCATTAACTCTATCCTTTGTAACTCAAAAAGGGCTAGAGAAAATGGGCTGTACATTTTCACATATATTCCTTGACTGACTCTCCCCAAATGGTAGAAATATTAGCTCGATTTCTCTAGTCGTTTTTGAGTTACAGAGGTTTGAGGTCATGATTGTCTGGCCTACTTACACGGAATATACTACAGTGTAGTGTATGGTGGTAGTTACAGTGTATGGTGGTGAATGGTGGTAGTTACAGTGTATGGTGGTGAATGGTGGTAGTTACAGTGTATGGTGGTGAATGGTGGTAGTTACAGTGAATGGTGGTGTATGGTGGTAGTTACAGTGTATGGTGGTGAATGGTGGTAGTTACAGTGTATGGTGGTGTATGGTGGTAGTTACAGTGTATGGTGGTGAATGGTGGTAGTTACAGTGTATGGTGGTGAATGGTGGTAGTTACAGTGTATGGTGGTGAATGGTGGTAGTTACAGTGTATGGTGGTGAATGGTGGTAGTTACAGTGTATGGTGGTGAATGGTGGTAGTTACAGTGTATGGTGGTGAATGGTGGTAGTTACAGTGTATGGTGGTGAATGGTGGTAGTTACAGTGTATGGTGGTGAATGGTGGTAGTTACAGTGTATGGTGGTGAATGGTGGTAGTTACAGTGAATGGTGGTGTATGGTGGTAGTTACAGTGTATGGTGGTGAATGGTGGTAGTTACAGTGTATGGTGGTGTATGGTGGTAGTTACAGTGTATGGTGGTGAATGGTGGTAGTTACAGTGTATGGTGGTGAATGGTGGTAGTTACAGTGTATGGTGGTGAATGGTGGTAGTTACAGTGTATGGTGGTGAATGGTGGTAGTTACAGTGTATGGTGGTGAATGGTGGTAGTTACAGTGTATGGTGGTGAATGGTGGTAGTTACAGTGTATGGTGGTGAATGGTGGTAGTTACAGTGTATGGTGATGGTGGTAGTTACAGTGTATGGTGGTGAATGGTGGTAGTTACAGTGTATGGTGGTGAATGGTGGTAGTTACAGTGTATGGTGGTGAATGGTGGTAGTTACAGTGTATGATGGTGAATGGTGGTAGTTACAGTGTATGGTGGTGAATGGTGGTAGTTACAGTGTATGGTGGTGAATGGTGGTAGTTACAGTGTATGGTGGTGAATGGTGGTAGTTACAGTGAATGGTGGTGAATGGTGGTAGTTACAGTGTATGGTGGTGAATGGTGGTAGTTACAGTGTATGGTGGTGAATGGTGGTAGTTACAGTGTATGGTGGTGAATGGTGGTAGTTACAGTGTATGGTGGTGAATGGTGGTAGTTACAGTGTATGGTGGTGAATGGTGGTAGTTACAGTGTATGGTGGTGAATGGTGGTAGTTACAGTGTATGGTGGTGAATGGTGGTAGTTACAGTGTATGGTGGTGAATGGTGGTAGTTACAGTGTATGGTGGTGAATGGTGGTAGTTACAGTGTATGGTGGTGAATGGTGGTAGTTACAGTGAATGGTGGTGAATGGTGGTAGTTACAGTGTATGGTGGTGAATGGTGGTAGTTACAGTGTATGGTGGTGTATGGTGGTAGTTACAGTGTATGGTGGTGAATGGTGGTAGTTACAGTATGGTAGTGTGTGGTGAATGGTGGTAGTTACAGTGTATGGTGGTGAATGGGGTAGTTACAGTGTATGGTGGTGAATGGTGGTAGTTACAGTGTATGGTGGTGAATGGTGGTAGTTACAGTGTATGGTGGTAGTTACAGTGTATGGTGGTGAATGGTGGTAGTTACAGTGTATGGTGGTGAATGGTGGTAGTTACAGTGTATGGTGGTGAATGGTGGTAGTTACAGTGTATGGTGGTGAATGGTGGTAGTTACAGTGTATGGTGGTGAATGGTGGTAGTTACAGTGTATGGTGGTGAATGGTGGTAGTTACAGTGTATGGTGGTGAATGGTGGTAGTTACAGTGTATGGTGGTGAATGGTGGTAGTTACAGTGTATGGTGGTGAATGGTGGTGGTTACAGTGTATGGTGGTGAATGGTGGTAGGTAGTTACAGTGAATGGTGGTGAATGGTGGTATTTACAGTGTATGGTGGTGAATGGTGGTAGTTACAGTGTATGGTGGTGGAATGGTGGTAGTTACAGTGTATGGTGGTGAATGGTGGTAGTTACAGTGTATGGTGGTGAATGGTGGTAGTTACAGTGTATGGTGGTGAATGGTGGTATTTACAGTGTATGGTGGTGAATGGTGGTAGTTACAGTGTATGGTGGTGAATGGTGGTAGTTACAGTGTATGGTGGTGAATGGTGGTAGTTACAGTGTATGGTGGTGAATGGTGGTAGTTACAGTGTATGGTGGTGAATGGTGGTAGTTACAGTGAATGGTGGTGAATGGTGGTAGTTACAGTGAATGGTGGTAGTTATATATAATGGTGGTGATTCTGGAAAGTGTATGGTAGATGATTACAATAATGAGGAGAGACAAAAACATAATAGCAGTATAGAAAGTAACGCCACCCCCTGCCTCGACGCCTGAATGTTGGTGGACTGGGGAATTGTGGTAGGAAATGTTGGTAGGAGATGGTGGTAGGAGATGTTGGTTGGAAATGTTGGTAGGACAAGTAAGTAAGAAATGTTGGTAGATAATGTTGGCATTAGATGTTGGTAGGAAATGTTGGTAAAAAATGTTTGGTAGAAAATGTTGGCAGAAGATGTTGTAGGAAATATTAGTAGTTAATGTTGGCAGGGAATGTTGGTAGATAATGTTGGTAGGAGATGTTGGTAGATAATATTGGCAGATAATATTGGCAGAACATGTTGGCAGGAGATGTTGGTTGGAAATGCTGGCAGGAGATGTTGGTAGGAAATATTGGTAGAAAATGTTGGCAGGGGATGTTAGTAGGAAATGTTGCTAAGCAAATTTTGGAAATTAATGTTGGTAGGACATGTTGGTAGGTAATGTTGGTAGAAAATGTTGGCAGGAAATGTTGGTAGGAAATATTGGTAGTTATGTTGGTAAGTGTTGCTTGTAGGAAAATTCAATAGCTGATGCTGATACAAATAGTTAAGTTAAAATTCAAAACAATATTCACTATATATACTGTATATAACTAACCCTCAATATACACACGGTGTTACCTCCACATTAATAATATTCACTATATATACTGTATATAACTAACCCTCAATATACACACGGTGTTACCTTCACATTAATAATATTAACATGGAAATACAAAATCCGGCTGAACGTTTTGAGGATATGGGCAATTTTGGCAATTTATGATGTAGAGATATATGTAGAATAGCATGGTAGTCGATTTTGATATCAAATTATTTGAATATAGGAAAAAAAAATACAAAACATAAACTTTAGAGAAGAGCTATAGTCTATTAATTGTGATTAGGCCAATAATCGTAAATTCTATCCTCTATAACTCAAAAACAACTCGAGTAATCATACTAATATTTCTACAATTTAGAAAGAGTCAACCAGGGAATAGATGTGGAAATTTACAGTTCCTTTGCTTCAGCACTGTTTGAGTTACAGATATTGGGAATCACGATTTCTGGCCTACCTATAATGAAGAGGGTATAATTTTGTTAGGAACTAAGATAAGTGAATGTAGGTAGCTAACGATAGAAGGGAATGTTGGTAGGCAATGCGAAAAACAAGGTTGATAGTATACTTTAAGGGGAGATTCATATATACTTCTTTATAAATTGATGTATTTTATTATTATTTTTTGTTTTTTTGGTTCCTCCCTAGGCCTCCATCAAACTTTCAATAAATATATCCCCCAAGATCCCACTTCGAGATAAGTTTCCTTGGCGCATATCATATCTGTCCACCAAATTTCGTGAACATCGATTCGTAACTTTGTGAGCCTTCTACACTGGAGGAGGGATGCGCTCTACCGATCACCTCCTAAGTTAAATAACCTTTTCCTTGGCACATATCCTCTCTGTCCACCAAATTTCGTGAACATCAGTTAATTACTTTTTGAGATATCTTGTTTAGAGACAAACAAACAGACACACGGAGGTGAAAACATAACCTCCGCCCACTTCGTTGGTGGAGGTAATAATATAAAACAAAACACGTAGTCTAGCAATGTTGCTAGAATAAAGTTGCTGATTGAAAGTTGCCTGAAACTTTTCCAGTGTGAATGTATGTTAACCCTTGCCTAATAGGACGCTTTTTAACAGTTCGAACAGTTTGTTCAAGCTGACATTAAACTATTTCATGCAGCTTAGGAAGGATCTCTGGGCTTTAAAGGGGTAAAATATACCTCTACTAACAGAGTGTCACAATTTCTTACTATTATGACTAAGATCGTCTAAAGTTTGCCATAATAAATATAATACAATAATGCGTTACTGAAAGGGTAAGTTATAAGCAAATTGCCCAACATTTTATGACCTCTTTCGGAATACGGTATTGGAAGTAGCATGATATAAAACAGAGTACTAAATATAATGTATACAGTATATTGCCATAAAACAATATACACATACGCGGTATCATAAAAGGAGCCGTCAGAGAGGTAATATATATTTGTTTGTGTTCCGATGCTAGACTGTTATATATAATGTATACAGTCTGTTTGTCATAATACTGTATTCATATATGGTACTATAAAAGTAACCGTCGCAAAAGCTAGCATTATATATTTTGTATTTATTTTATTATTATTATTATTACTCTTAGTTTTATTTATTTTATCTTTTTTGTTTTATTCAATGACATGCCAATAAAAGTGTTAATATGATGTCAACAAATCCACGAGTGTTAATATCCCATTGCCAACAACAAGATTCTTCATTTGTTCCTCACCCTTACTTGGTTCGAGGGCGGCTGTTTGGACCTCATCTGTTTCGTTCCATTAGTTTAGAGATATTAGTTTGGCGATACGCTTCACTCCATTCAGGTGTCGATTTTATTCTGGACGAGCGATAGCGAGCCTGTAGCTTAAAATAAATCGTCCTTTGGCTTGAAGAAGGTCTGGGTGGGAATGTATTTAGTTTGAAGGAAGTCTCGGAAGGCGTTTTTGTTAGCGTAGGGAACACACTAAAATACATTGCTCGAAAATGGTAAAAACAAGCCAAAATCTATATAATAATCTAACGAAATATTATAATAACCCACAGGACGCCAGATCAGGTAAAATACTTCTAATATTTCACATCTATTGAAAATGATGCACCGAGAAATCATAATATTTACGATTATTAAAATATCTTATGAAAGCATTGAAAGCTAGGCAGTACTAAAAATGATGCAGGATACTTTACTATAATACTGTTGCATATTACTATTTCAATGTTGATAATGAGAGTTTTTGCGTGTCATTTGCTGTTTTTGTTGGTAGGAAAGTATTTGTAAAGTATTTTTTAATGTATTTGTAATGTATTTGTAAAGTAGTTGTGTGTATTATAATCTATCTGTAATGTATTTGTAATGTATATGTAATGTATTTGTATTGTAATGTTATGTTGGCGATGATCGAAGTATGTCAGTAATATTGGCAAATATGTTGTTTGTAAGAGTGGCAATATGGCTGATAATACTGATGGTAATGACGATAATTTATTCGGATGTTTAAAAAAGTGATTATGGTAAGTGTGTTAATTCTACACCTGAAATATCAAGAGCATGAAAAGGTATACAAGATCATTAATTATATCGATAGTGATTTACATATTTACCCTCATATTAGATGGGTTTGTTACTACCAATATACTTTTATAAGGGTAATTGGTGACCGGGCAACTCAACCAGTAGACCATTTCAACCAGTAGCTCTCAACCAGTACTAACTCAGCCAATACTGTTAGGTTAGGTTAGATAGATTTAGGTTAGAGCTTCAATTTGACATTGGTTGATTTGACACTGGTTGAGATAATTATGTCTACTGGTTGAGTTTTTTGTGAATCGGGTATATTATCTTGTACAAAATAATCACCGTTAACAAATCTACTTAAAACCCACATATTAATCAAATGATGGAAGGAATGGTGGTAATGTTGTTGTTGGTGTTGTCAGTAATAATAAAACAAAACAAAACAAAAATAAATAAACAAATCGTATGTATGTGACGTAGGTTGCGTGTGTACCTGAGTATGGGAACACCTGCAGAGGGCAGGTGTTCATGTATGGTAATGAGGCAGGTGTGTGTGTGTGTGTTTGTGTGTGTGTGTGTGTGTGTGTGTGTGTGTGTGTGTGTGTGTGTTTGTGTAGGTTTCTTCCCTATCTATCTGTTTGCATACCTACATGTTAGTATATGTTTGTCTTCATCTCTCTCTCCCACTCACACACACACATATTACAAACACAAACACTAACATACAAATACAAACACATTATATATATGTGTGCAGGAACACACACACACACCTTCCCACCCACACACCAAGACCTAAGCACCCTTCCACTCACCTCCACCTACTGTATAGTAAGCATACCTCCCTCCCCCCCTCACACACATGCACACTAACACCCACACACAGACACACTCACACCCACCAAGACCTAAACACCCCTCCAATCCCCCTCTACCTATAATAAGCACATACATACCCCACCCGTCCTCCTGAGGCCATCACCCGTATTTCTAAAGATACGGAAAGGAACCCCCCTGTGCAGTCTATACCTTTCCCCATTTATATAAATATTCACCTGGGAAGGGGGAGGGTTGTGGAAGGGAGGAGGGTTGTGGAAGGGAGGGGGGGGGGGGGTTGCTGGAGAATCATGTACAGTCGGCCTAATAAGTTATGTCTCGGCACCAATTATGTTTTGATCTATAATTGGTATCAGCAATATTTACACATTTCTTCTTTTTGAGTGAGATATACAACCATGTTCCTACACTTACCCACCCTTTTCAACATTTGACATACATTAATACAGCACAGAGCGAGCCAAACGTAATGCCAGCTGAGACATGACTTATTAGCGCCACTGTACACTCGGATGCCGTAGTCTCTAGCCCACTCATAATCATTCGTGGGCCCCCTATGTTTGTGTCTATGCAAATATAACTATCTGGATTGATTACATTTTAGGATAGGACTTGTTTTTAATAAATAGTATATATATAGTTTTGTAGTTGATATAATTATAGAAAATTATATTCGTAAATTAATTTCCAGAGATATACTTCCACAATTAGAAATAGACCACTTCTTTTATTGTTGTTGTTGTTGTTGTTGTTATGAATAATATTATTATTATTCAGCGACTCCCTCGTCTGCCACCCACCCACTCACCCCACCTACCCCTCAAGTTAGATCCCCCTCCCCCCCTCCCCCTCCTGCCAGCCACCTACCATGCTACTACCACTGCTAAGCCTATTGTGGGGTGTGTAGTTTTTATCTGAGGGTGGGGGGGGGGGGGGGGGTGACTGGGCGTGTGTGTGTGTATCTACTTGTGGGGGGGGGGGAGGATGTGTATGTTTTTGTGTATGTGTGAATGGGATTATTAGTGTATAATGTAGGTCCATGTGTATTAGTGTATGTGAGTGTGTACTGTACTGTATGTTTGTAAATACGATCGTGTGTATGTGTTAGTTAGAGAGTGTATGTGCATTAGTAAGAGCGTGTGTGTGCGTGTGGCTATGTGTGCGCGCGCGCGTGTGTGTGTGTGTGGTGTTAGGCCTATGCCTCCCAGGTTAGCTGTGAGACTCCATGACCCTCTTTCTTCCCTTCTTTCTACGACTCCGACCTGTCTCTCTCTCTCTCTCTCTCTGTCTTTCGCAATTTCTCTCCATCTCTACAATTTCATGCAGCTAATAATATATATGAATTCAATTTCAAATGTTTACTATGTTGTTATCAAATTATGTTAATTTCCTGTTTTTATTATTCATTTGCGATTTCACAAGCCATCCCCCTCCCATTATCTCTATATGTCTCTCTCTCTCTCTCTCTCTCTCTCTCTCTCTCTCTCTCTCTCTAATTTGCCGGAGGGAGCGGAGGGTGGGGAGAGAACTTTCATCTTTGCTATCCATTCCTTCCACTGTCTCTTAAGGTTGCTATCTCTACTGGATTAAGTCCTTATCCATTCCTTCCACTGTCTCTTAAGGTTGCTATCTCTACTGGATTAAGTCCTTGCCACCTCGCAGGGATCGTAAGAGCTGTGTGGCCAGTGTATCTATGTAAATCTGTGTGGCCAGTGTATCTATGTAAATCTATGTAAATCTGTGTGACCCCAATGACCCTCTGACATTAAGTGACCCTATGTAATAACGATGGTGGAGTGGTGTAGGAGGTTGTGGTGGTGGTGATAGTGAGGTGGTGGTGGAGATGAGGGATTGGTGGTGGTGATGGTGATAAATCGTGGTGGTGGTGGTGGTGGTGATGGTTTTAGTGGTGGTGAAGATGATGAT
Source organism: Paralithodes platypus (assembly GCA_032716605.1). Lineage (NCBI taxonomy): Eukaryota > Metazoa > Arthropoda > Malacostraca > Decapoda > Lithodidae > Paralithodes > Paralithodes platypus. The sequence continues at coordinate 14,914,877 of CM064528.1, read as the reverse complement.
GGACGTAATGTTGGTGGAGGTGGTTGGTGGTGATGGTGATACATTTTGATGGTGGTGATTAAGATGGTGATGGACGTAGTGTTGGTGAGAAGGTGGTGATGGTGGTGGTGAAGGAGGGGTGGTGGTGGTGGGTTGGTAGGTAAATATAAATATTCAGTATGTAGGTTGCTAAATTAGTAGGTAGGTAGGCAGGTAGGTAGGTAGACACTTAGACAGAGAGGTAGGTAAGAATGAAGGTACCGGTAAGCAGTTTTATTTGCCAATATTAAGATCTTTCATTCCATTTAGGTATTGATATTTTCTTGGCGTGCGATAGCGAGCCTGTAATCTAGGAGGAACCAGCTTTCGGCCGTGACATTTTTCTACCAACAAATGAACAAATTTATCTCGAAGGGGGGATCTTGGGTTATTATTATTTGTATGTTTAAAGCTTGATGGAGGTCTAGGGAGAAACGTAGCCCCCCCCCTCCCTTAATGCTAACCGTGTTCTTTTTATCGTTAGGAGGTGTTCAGGTATTCATGACCACAACTGTACGTAAGTAGGTAAGTAATTAGGCAGGTAAGTAGGTAGGTAGGGTAGTGATTAGGTAAGTAGGTAGGTAGGTAAGTAAGTAAGAAGGTAGGTAAGTAGATAAATAGGTAGGTCAGTCGGTAGGCAAGTAGGTAAGTAAATAAGTAGGTAGGTCTGTCAGTAAGTAAGTAAGTAGGTAAGTAAATAAGTAAGTAGGTCTGTCGGTAGGTAAGTAAGTAGGTAGGTCGGTAAGTAAATAAGTAAGTAGGTAGGTCGGTAAGTAAATAAGTAAGTAGGTAGGTCGGTAAGTAAATAAGTAGGTAGGTCTGTCAGTAAGTAAGTAAACAGGTAGGTCGGTAAGTAAATAAGTAAGTAGGTAGGTCGGTAAGTAAATAAGTAGGTAGGTCTGTCAGTAAGTAAGTAAGTAGGTAGGTCGGTAAGTAAATAAGTAAGTAGGTAGGTCGGTAAGTAAATAAGTAGGTAGGTCTGTCAGTAAGTAAGTAAGTAGGTAAGTAAATAAGTAAGTAGGTCTGTCGGTAGGTAAGTAAGTAGGTAGGTCGGTAAGTAAATAAGTAAGTAGGTAGGTCGGTAAGTAAATAAGTAGGTAGGTCTGTCGGTAAGTAAGTAAGTAAGTACGTAAGTAAGTAAACAAGTAAGCATTTTTGTCGGTAGGTAAGTACGTAGGTCTGTAGGTAAGTAAGTAGGTAGGTAGGTAAACAAGCAAGTAGGTAGGTAGGTAAGTCAACAAGTAAGTAGGTAGGTAGGTAAACAAGCAAGTAGGTAGGTAGGTAAGTCAACAAGTAAGTAGGTAGGTAGGTAAGTAAGTAGGTAGGTAGGTAAGTCAACAAGTAAGTAGGTAGGTAGGTAAGTCAACAAGTAAGTAGGTAGGTAGGTAGGTAAGTCAACAAGTAAGTAGGTAGGTAGGTAAGTAAGTAAGTAGGTAGTTAAGTAAACAAGTAAGTAGGTCTGTCGGTAGGTAGGTAGACAGTTAAGGAGGAGGAGAGGAGGTAATGAAGAAGGTGAGGATTTATTATGGGTGTGGCCCTACTGACGGAGGAGGGGGGAGGAGAGGGAGAAGTATAGGAGCGGGGGGGGGGGGGGGAAGCTGAGGAGAGGAGGAGGGGGAGAAGCATATGAGCGGGGGGAGAGGGAGAGGGAGGAGCAATAAGAGAAGGGAGGAGGTAGAGGAAAGGGAGAGAAGGAGGAGGTGGAGGAGCAAGAGGATATGGGTGGGGGGACGAAGGAGGAGGAGGTAGATGAAAGGGGAGGACGAAGCAAAGGAGGAGAGGAGGAATAGGGAGAAGAGGAGAGAAGGAGTAAGAGTAAGGAGGAGGTAGAGAAAAGGGAGTGAGGGAGGGGATAAGGAAGAGGAGGGATAAAGAGGAAGAGGATAGGGGAGGGGAGGGGAGCAGAGGAGGAGGAAGAGAATGATTAAGGAGGAAATACAGGAAAATAAGAGGAGGATATGGAGGAAAAGGAGAAGGGAGAGGGGGATAAATGGGAAGACGAAGAGGATAGGGGGGAGGGGGCAGAGGAGGAGGAGTAGGAGTAAGAAGGAAGTACAGGAAAGGAAGAGGAAAAAGAGGAGGGTATGGAGGAAGAGGAGGGATACAAGGGAAGAAGAAGAGGATAGAGGCGGGAGGGTGCAGAATAGGGGGAGTAATAGTAAGAAGGAGGAGGGGGGAAGAAAGACAGGTGAAAACATATGTTTAGAGAAGATGATACCAGTGTTTTTGTCTCTCTGTTTATCTGCCTCTTTCTGTTCAGTCATTCAGATAAATTAATGGAACTTCAACTTTGTTCAATATATACGAGATACTTCATGCTCGGTATAGTGATATGGAATTTTACAGTTACTAGCTATAAATAAAATCGGCATTTAATGACTAGCCAATTGGATCCATAAAACGATATCAAATTGTAAATTTTTCGGTAGAAGCATGTCCCAGCCGAAGGCCGATTCCTCCTAAAATAGAAATCAGTGATTTATATAGTATACTCGGTTCAATTATACCCAGCGAGAAATGTCATCCTTTAGCAGATAATTTCCTGCCATATAATTGCAGAATAAGAAAATACTACATAATGTGTTTCATAATAATAGTCCAATTCTATAAAGGACGATGCATTCCATTATCAATATCATGTAACAAATCAGTAATCAAGATAGGCACATGTCAACAGACCATTGGAGAGTTTCAGGCTATAAGAAATTCGGAACAATAAAAATATACTCAGAAAGTTGACAGAATGAATATAAACACCATCAGAGGAGGAACACTTTATTGACAACGTTTTGTATTAGCTTACTTAAACCAATGGTGATTAAGCTATAAGGGAAATATTGTCATAAAGGGCTCCTTTTCATATGTTATCGCCAATTTCTATCCGATTTGATGAACAGTGTGCAATGGTGCAGGCTACCGTCCCACAGCCTAGCCCCAACACCACATCGTAACCACCATCAGATTGTTTTGATAGAAGGGTGAGCGAACCCATAAATTATAATGCGCAAACGTACAGATAGAGCTGATTGCCCTACTCGTGCCCCATGAGAGAGAGAGAGAGAGAGAGAGAGAGAGAGAGAGAGAGAGAGAGAGAGAGAGAGAGAGAGAGCTTTACCATCCCCCTTCATAAAACTTTAATAACTTCCCTCCCCCTCTCTCTCTCTTTCCTTCGACCTTCCTTAGGCCTATATAAATGATCATATTTATTTTTATGGCACACTAATTTAGGGGGGAGAGAGAGAGAGAGAGAGAGAGAGAGAGAGAGAGAGAGAGAGAGAGAGAGAGAGAGAGAGAGAAAAAAAAAGAGAGATAGTGTGTGTGTGTGTTAGATTGATAGATAGATAGAGAGAGAGAGAGAGAGAGAGAGACTGTGTGTTTGTTAGAGAGAGAGAGAGAGCTACTGTGTGTTTGTTAGATAGAGAGAGAGAGAGATTACAGTACCGTATTATCAAGGTAATTTGCAGTATCACTTCGCAAACAAATACAAAAATAATATAATGGTATAAAATATAATAGAAAAAACAATGGAAATACAAAACAAAAACAATAGCAAGTGTAATAGACAAAATTGCAATATGAAATACAATTGAAAATACAAACAAATACATAAATAAAACATACAAAGATACAATATAAAATGCGACGCACAAAACAATGAACACTATAATATGAAATACAATTGAAGATAACAACAATGTAGTGGGAAATACAGTAGAACATACCCAAAAAATACTATGCAAAACAGGGTATAAAACATCATCAAGTGTATAAACAATATAATATTATAAAACGAATTGTTTCCTACCCAACAATTTCCATGTAATTATTAAACCAATTACATAAATTATCAGGAATCACTTGGAAGCTTTGGAAATATATAAGCATATTTTTCTTTTTAATTAGCACATGATTAATAAATAATTGTTTATGGAAGGGTTTATTATCTTTAAGTTATCAGCATCATTTCTATATGCTTGGCGTTCATTTCTTTCACTTTTGTTTAAGTTGAATACATATATAGATGGGTTACAACCATCATCGATTTATTACAATGCAACACGTGGAAAAGCGACATACAAGATATATATATATATATATATATATATATATATATATTGTCAGAATTGTGTGACATGTTTTGTAATTAAATTTGTTATTTTTACTTTTGATTCTGTCCATTGGAATTTATATATGTACATACATACATACATAACATTTTAAGACTGAGTGCTCCACACATACGTGCAGTTTCAGTCTCTTGTCCTAATGGCGGCGTTCCAGGCAACCCTGTTAAGGGCTGCTTCACTTGTCAAGTTTTTAAATTTGAGATCGGTACGTTTAGTCCGACCCCAGGTCTTCCTCGGTCCACCCCTTGGTGCAGCTCCCTCCACAATCACAGTCCTGCATCTTTTCACCCAATTTTGTTCATCCATTCTCTCCACATGTCCATACCATCCCAATCTACTTGTACGCATCTCCTCGCTAATACTCTTTATACCTAAACGTCTCCTCAGCTCATCCTTTGTTATGTACAGTATGTATGTATACTGTATACTGTCCGAACAGAAACAACATTTAAAGTTCCAATTCTTAGAGTCCGGGACCACTTTTGCGTTTCCTCGCCCCTTTCTCTGTCTCATCTAGTAGGTAAATTTCACGAGGAATTTCCCCAGAAGGAAAAGTAGGACAGTAAATATGACAGACAGAAACTGCTAAGGTTGGGTAGAGAATGCCAGACCTCACTCTGGTTAAGATAACCCTTCACCATAATATATATATATATATACTAAACACGTAAACTATAACATATATAAAGCAATCAGCCAAGATGAATAGAAACATGAAATTACAATTAAATGAGTGGAAGCAGGATCATAAAAACAATGCATGGCATTAAAGTAATTGATCACATGATACATTACACACAAATTCAGGTTTAATGGAAGGGAATCCGATAATATATTCAGAATAATAACAGCAACTCATGGTCAAAATATCATTATATAACATATCATGCAAATCTGTCAAAATAAATATGCATCAGGAAATTGCAATGAACAGAAGCAAAAGTAAAAATAACATTAACATTAATTACAAAACATTTCGGACAAAATTGACATAGATTAGGACATTTGCAATAAACTGAAGTAAAGCTGTATAAGTATAAACAATGAATATAAAGTAGGTATGCAATAATCAGAAGCATGAAAGCAAAACACGTCATGGGAGTAACACGCAATTACGTTATATATTATGGAAAAATACTACCAATTTGAATATATTATAGACAAGTAAATCGTAAGATCATAGGAGCATCGCAAGGAAATCTGTTTTACATATTAACCCCTTCTGTACCGGCGACGTGTTTTTAGTTATATTGTATCTACAATATATTTAGACCACTTTGTGCAGTTTAGAATGATATGTGGCAGTAAAAAGGGTTAAATGGGAGAGTTCGGAACCTGTTATATGCTGGAGGCTCATAGTAAACTGCATAAATGTGTATAATAGAAGCCAGAATAAAGTTAAAAGTACGTCGCCGTTACAGAAGGGGTTAAGTAATTTACAATAACATTAAACTTTGGATAGAAGATACGAAATTGCAACGACCAAAAGGAGTAGAAAACATCAAGTCACGTAACATATTGCAAAGACAAATCCAACCAAATTAATAGATAATATGAAACTACAATGGACGTCAGTAGGACCTGATGGGGAATGGGCTGGTTTTTCTGGCACCTTTTCTCCCTCGTGTTTAGCCCCCCATTGTTTATTTAGATTTTAAAACGTTTGACCCATTAATTTGGCGATTTCATGACTTTATGCTCAATTTCTTTGTCAATATTAAGACCTTTCGAGCCATTTAGCTGTCATTTTTTTCTGGCGAGCGATAGCGAGCCTGTAGTTTTAAGAGTAACCGGCCTTCGGCCGGGAAATTTTTCTACCGAAAAATTTACACAATTATTTTGAAGGGGGATCTATTGGGTGTTTTTTACAGCTTGATGGAGGTCTAGGGAGGAAACTAAAAATATTAAAAACATACAAACACTAGGCAAATATATAAGCCCATCTCCCCTTAACCCCTTGAGGATTATGACTCGTGTTAAAATAATAAAATGGCTGGGCGAGAATTAAAATAGATTCTCTATAACCCGAGTTGCTTGGGTAATCTTTTAAAAAATCCCCGTATGGTATCCTGGAATATGGATCCTGCGAGTTGTGCATGCATTGAAATACATTCTCCAAGTAGGATTTCCCTTCTCCTTAATATAATATATATATATATATATATATATATAATACTAAAATTTATACGGATTAAGAAACCCCGACGAATAAAAGAAACGAACAAAATATAAGGTTGTTTAACATGTTCGAAACAAAACTCTATAGCTAACTTTATGAAAATAGAGACATACAAATATAAAATACGACAATGAACAAAAACAAAGTATAAAAACCGTCCAACCAAAATAAACCTTCCCCAACAAATCTGGGAAAATGGGGCGAGATTGGGACAAAATTGGCAGTGCAATGGTATGATGCATAGCAATCGTCTCGGGGTAGCCAATTAGGGTCCACAGGAAACAGGTGGGATGTACGCCAAGGATATCGGATGTGGGGGAAGCGGAAGGTGAAGATTGTGGGGGTGGGGGTGGGATGTGGGTGAGGTTTGAGGGAGTGAGTGAGGAAGGGTGTGGGTGAGGTTTGGGTGCGTGCGTGAGGGAGGGTGGGTGAGGTTTGAGTGAGGGAGGAAGGGATTGTGTGTGAGTGGATGAGGTTTGGATGCGTGAGTGAGTGAATGAGGGAGGGAGGGATTGTGTGTGGGTAAGGAAATTAGTGTGCGTGGGGAAGGAGGGATTGTGTGTGTGTGTGCTTGTGTGTTTGTGTTTGTGTGTGTGTGTTTGAGATGGTGAGGTGTGAGTGCGTGAATGAGAGATTTGATTTGATTTGATTTGATTCTTTATTGAGATAGTACACATACATACAATTACAAATACATTGTCTCAAAAGGGCCAAGGTGATTATATATTCCTTTACCCTACTCATATTATACTTATATGTATACAAAACATTAAATATAGTAGGGGAGTGTGTATGTAGGTTTGAGTGTGTGTGTTTGCGTGGGCAAGTGAAGAGGGTGAGGTTGTGTGAGTGTGGGTGTTGCGGGGGTGGATGAAGAGGTCGGGGTGCGTGAATGAGTAATGGAGGGAGGGAGGGATCGCGTGTGTGCGTGTGAATTACTGAATGAAGGAGGAAAGGTGAGATTATGATTGTGTGTGTGTGTGTGTGTGCGTACGGGTGTGTATGTACAGTATATGTGTGTGTGTGTGTGTGTGTGTGTGCGTGCGTACGGGTGTGTATGTACAGTATGTGTGTGTGTGTGTGTGACATAAGGTGTGATTTTGAATTGCATATTTATTTATTTATATATTATTGTTTTTTAGCTTCCTCCCTAGATCTCCGTCAAACTTTAAGTATTACCACCAAAACCACCCTTCAAGATACATTTGCGGCCAAAACCCGGTTCCTCCTAAATGGCAGGCGCGATATCGAAAGAAAAAATATCGATACCTAAATGGCACGAAAGGTTTAAATATCGCCAAAATAATGGGGTGAATATCTTATAATTTCAAAACTAATGGAGCTAAACATGAGGGAGAAAGGGGTCCAGACAACCTCCCCTTAAAGAGGATATTACATTTAGTACTAAAATGCATTAGCAGCCTACCGGTGATTCCACGATAATAGGAGCCTACTGAGTAGGATGATGTATATAAAACTGTTACCATATGTGGTGGGTGACAAGAAGGGTGTAGGGTGTGTGTGTGTATATGTGTGTGTGGGTGGGTGTATGTGTATCTGTGTGTGTGGGTGGGTGGGTGTGAATGTGTATGAGTGTGTGAGTGGGTGTTGGTGAAGAGGAGGGTGTAGGGTGTGTGTGTATGTATGAATGTATTAATGTATGTGATTTATGTATGGGTCTGGCTGGCGTGTGGGTGGTGATGGATGAGTTTACTGCGTGTGTGTGTGGGTGGGTGGGTGTGAGTGTGTATGTGTGTGTGAGTGGATGTTAGTGAAGAGGAGGGTGTAGGGTGTGTGTGTATGTATGAATGTATTAATGTATGTGATTTATGTAAGGGTCTGGCTGGCGTGTGGGTGGTGATGGATGAGTTTACTGCGTGTGTGTGTGTGTGTGTTTACGTTTGTGTGTGGGTTTGTGTATTTACGTTTGTGTGTGAGTGTATGTAGTGTGTGCAGTCGTGAGGGTTAATAGCGAAGCACCTATTTTAATTTGTATGGAACGCAGACGAGATAATATTGTGATTTATTATATAATTATCCCAAATGCAATATGACTTTTTATGGATTTTAAGACGTTTCATCAATGTTTGGTGATAATAAAGAACTTCAATCCATTCAGGTGTCGATTTTTATCCGGGCAAGCGATAACAAGCCTGTAACAGAATTTGGCCTAAGGTCGGGATATTTTTCCATCGAAAAATGTACAAATGCAGCTTTAATACTGACTGACTGATGGCTGGAGTAAAGATAGAAACAGACTAATAATTGATTGGAGGAATTTGGGACTTTGGAATGGAAGACTAATATGAGGGTTAACTTGAAGGGTATTAGGGTGTGTGATAATAGGTGAAGAATAGATAGAAGTTAAAAATATAGTTAGAGAGTAAAAGATTCTGGGCTCAACCAGAACGCTTCATTGTTAACATTATGTAATATTCAATAATTTAAATATATTTTAGTAGTCAGTCTTACTTTGTTATATCAATTCTATGTATTTGCCGCCCTGCTCGTTCATTATTAAGTTAATTGTACAAAAAGCCAGTTATAATTTACATTACAATTTTCAGTGAACACTTGTTGTTTGTTATACTTTAATATACATAAATTATAAATATGTTAACAGTCAATAAAATATATAGGAAACAATTTAATTGATAACTAAAGGATACATTTTAATTGATACTTACAATAGAGTACGCATTGTTGGGAATAGCATAATGTATATATAACCAATTGTATTATCTTCCCCTCCTTTTTTTTGTTTATTTATTAGCCTTACATTATATTTTTTGTTTTTGTTTAGCTTTTGTTTTGTTTTGTTTTGTTTTATTTAGCTTTAAGGTGGTGAGGGTGGGCATTATATAGTTTGAAGGAAGTCTGGGAAAGCATTTTGTTAGCCTAGAGGACAAACTTAAGTACATTGCTCGAATATGACAAATGCAAGCCAAATCCCCAAATGTTAATCAAACAAAATGTGATAACAACCCCTAAGACTAGATAGTGTTAACGGCCTATCATAAAGCCCTAAACCACAACCCGCCATTAAAACAGAACAAAAACACAAGGAAAAACAGAAAGGAAAAGGTCCCACCCCACTAACCCCCCCCCCTACCCCCACCCCACCCCACCCCACCCCCTAGTAACAGGTACCGTTGGCCAATCGTGCGACGTCACATTTGGCCTTATTATGTATATGGGCCCTTCTGCACTGTAGTAATGTCTGCCAGATGTTGGATCGTGAGTACTGGCTGACATTTTCGCATTAAAAGGTGTACCTGCTGGCACAAAATTGGTTTCCCTGCATCTTGTATGCCTCCATATGTAGTTTTCTTCTTTCTTGGTTAAAACAATAAGTAAATGTAAAGGTTGGCGCAGAATTGGTTTCACTGCACGTTTTATAGCTTTATACGTTGTTTTTTTCTTGATACAAAGGACGAGTAAATACATATAAAATACAATACCATATTCCATAATATAATAAGAATATAATGGCGTGTTTATTTGCATTGATGCATACAGTATTAATGTTTGCGATAGATAAGTACAGTTGAAAATATCAGCCATTACAAAAAAATAAAAACACTATGTTATTTGCAGGCTTTATGAATCAGAGTACTTATATTCGTAAATTGGACATTTTATAGAGAAAGGTTATTGTATTTTTACGACACATCAAGGTTAGGTATCTGTATCTGAATCTGCAGTGAAATACAAGACAAATAGTATGATAGATAGATAGATAGATAGATAGATAGAGAGATGGATAGATAGATAGATAATTAGATGTATGTACGTAATACTTAATATTTACCCTAACTTAACCCCTTGAGGATTATGATGCAATTGACAGCTTATTCTGGCTAGCGTTAGACGATTGTATACAATTTCGGAAGGATCTATGGGTGTCAAAGGGGTAAAAACTATCGCTATTACTCCTTAGACTGCCATAATGCCTTCCTAAGCTGAATAACATCTTCTAATTAAGGAACACCCCCTGTTCTTAACATTAATCCTCTATTACAAACCCCAATGTACTTGAATAAATTAATGAAAGCATATGGTCCTCCCGGGATTCGAACTCGGGACACCACACCCAGAACATAAGCATCTAAACCATTACACCACCAACAATAAACTGTTAAAATGCGTCATAAGGTTAATGAATGACAAAGTTAGCTAAATTAATTAATACTATTAGCATTATTAATGTATGAAGTGCCTGGGTGGTTGTGTAGGTGGGTTGGCTACATGGGTGGGTGAATAAATAGGTGGGTGGGTGGGTGGGTGGTTGGGAATTACAGTAGATGATGGGTGGGTAGGTGTTGAGCGTTGGAATTACAGTAGATGGGCTGGTGGATGGGTGGATATGTGGGTGGATGGGTGGGTGTATGGGTGGGTGGGGAATTACAGTAGATGGGTGGATAGGTGGGTGGATGGCTAGGTGGGAGGATAGGTGGGTGGGTAGGTGGTTGGATAGGTGGGTGGGTGGGTGGATAAGTGGGTAGACATGTGCAGGTGGAAGGGTGGGTGGGGGAGCAAGGGAATTACAGTACATGGGTGGCTTCAGGTAGAGTAACACAAGTTCTATTTCCAGCAATTTATTTCTATCAATAGTCTCTTTCTGTCAACATATTGAGATTCCTCTGCCATTATTATCGGTAACTAAACTGTCGCTACATTATTTAAGGGGGTAGTGCTTGTTTTTTGTTCTATATATTTAGCTATTGATTTATTTTTTATTTTTCTAGCTAGACGTCCTTTAAAAAACACCCCCTAGATCCCCTTTCAAGATAAATTTGTAAATTTTTCGGTAGAAAGGTGGTTTCCTTCTTAAATTACAGGCTCGCCATCGCTCGCCAGGACAAAAATGACACCTAAATTGCACGAAAGGTCTTAACATTGACAAAGCAATGGGGCGAAAGGTCACACAATTGTCAAACTAACGAATAGCACGTCTTAAAATTTCAAAACTAATATGCTAAACATGAGGGAGAAGGAGGTCCAGCAAAAAGAGACTACCTCTCCTTTAAGTGGACTGAATACTAGTACAACTTTAAAACAAAATAAAACATGTCGTAATAATCACTCGTGTAACACCGGCTTTCGTAGGTAAGGGGGGGAGCCCGGGGAGGGGAGGGGGGAGGGAGATTAGGGGCGGGTGGGGGGGGGGAGTGGAGAAGGGGGGAGGAGGGGTGGTGGTTGGGGGGGGGTTGTAGGGGGGAAGGGGGGGGGGGATTAAAGGGGCGAGGAAGAGGGGGTGGAGAGGGGGAGAGATGGGGGGGGGGCGGTTGGGTAAGGGGGTTTTGTAGGAGTGAGAGGGGGGTAGGGAGATTAATAGGGCGGGAGGAAGAGGTGGAGAGGGAGGGGGGGGGGGGACGGTTGGGTGGTTTTGTGGGTGGTTTGGGTGGTGGTGGGTGGTATAGGGCGGGCTGGAACAGAATAAGGAGGGCGGCTGTGTATATGTGTGTGTGATTCCCAAGGTTACGAATGCACCACCCCACCCATTTACGCTCAAAGTCACCGGCCTGCGAAATGCTACACATCCAAATACAGCCGCATATCCTAAGTTATTTCAGAAACTATTTTGAAAAAGGTACATTTTGTTTCTTGTAATCGAATGTAATGATAACGAGATTTTATGTTGCTCGATGATTATATAGGTATATTTCGACACCCACATACACACCCCCACACACACACACATATATATATATATATATATATATATATATATAGAGAGAGAGAGAGAGCGAGAGAGAGAGATACATATATGTGTGTGTATGTGTGTGTGTGTCGTAATATACCTATCTATTCATCGAGCAACATTAAATCTCGTTTTGCATTTATCGTTTATCCCATCCATTTGTTTATCTATCTATCTATCTATCTATCTATCTATCTAAGAAATCAGTAGCTCCCCTGCTATAAATCTCTGTCTATCGAGCACTTTATACATCTATCCATTTGTCTTCTGGACCCCCCCCCCCCCCGCCCCCCACCCTCCATGGGAAGATTGTCGACGCTTTCTGACTCTCTCTCTCTCTCTGTCTGTATCTCTCTCTCTCTCTCATATGTATTCAATATGCCTCGGTGCAATATAATAATATCCAATCAATTCGATCACAGCCATACGCTCAGTCTTTCACACACATACACAACCACATACGCACACACACACACACACACACACCACGTGCATAATCTCTCTCTCATTATTTGTGTGTTCTCTCTCTCTCTCTCTCTCTTTCTCTCTCTCCAAATGTTGTAAACATTTAGTGATTTATATTTTCTCTATTCCTTTCTTTTCCTTCTTTAACTCCCTCCCACCCTCCAAACACATGACGCCAGGGGTCTTTTGAAGGGCAAATGGGAGGGAGGGAGAGAGGAAGGAAGGAAGGAAGGAAGGAAGGAAGGAAGGAAGGAAGAGCGAGAAGCAAGAAGAACGCAGAGGATGAGTTTGAATAAATGTTTTTGTTTTTTTAATATTCATATACATTATACTGTATAATTATAGCTTATGTGTGTGTATGTGTGTGTGTGTGTGTGTGTAGTTCCAGGGTTTGAGCCCGAGTGGTGCCCTTTGTATGGGGTCTGGGAGGTGGGGGGGGGGGGGGGGGGAGAGTGTGTTTGATACAGGCACACATAAAGGATTTTTTTTCAGGCAGACTGTATTTTGAGGGGAGTTTTTTAGTTTGTTCACTAGACCTCCATCAAGCTAAAAATTACACCCCCTTGAGTCCCTTTCAAGATAAATCTGTACATTTCTTTCGGTAGAAAAATATCCCGGCCGAAGGCCGATTCCTCTTCAATGACAGACTCGCTATCACTGGCCAGGACAAAATCGACACCTAAATGACACAAACTAATTGGATGAAAGTCTTAAAATTCCAAAAGCAATGGGGCTAAACATGAGGGAGAAAGGGGTCCAGAAAACAATTCCTCAAGTGGAAATCTCCCCTTAACTATGTACTGTATAATCACGAACTGCAAGTTAGGCTTTTTCGTGGTTTTATTTTATAAATAATTCAATATTATATAAGTAGAAGCATTTGCCTCAATATTATATAAGTAGAAGCATTTGCCTCAATATTTGTTATATTTGAATAATGCTGTATGAAAGATGAATGCAAATGAAGAATAAATAAAATAATAAGAATAAATATAATGACAATAGTTGAGTATACAATAATATGATGGGTGATTGAAGTCGATACCCAAGAAAGATATTTGGAACTATGATACTGCAATGCATATTTAGATAAGTTATATGAGGAGATTTCCACTTTGAGTGATTTTTTTCTGGAACCCTTCCTCCCTCATGTATAGCCCCATTGCTTTTGAAATTTTAAGACGTTCGCTCCATTAGTTTGGTGATTTTAAGAACTTTCGCCCCATTTCTGTCAATTTTATGACCTTTCGTGCCATTTAGGTGTCGATGTCTTCCTGGCGTGCGATAGCGAGCGTGTAATTTAAGAAGAATCTGACGTTTTTCTACCGAAAAATGTACGAATATCTGTTATTTTAAGCTTGATGGAGGTCTAGCGAGGAAATTAAAAACATCGATGAATAACTGAATTAATAGAAAACAAAAAAACAGCCACTAGCCCCCTAACCCCTTCTGTACCGGCGGCGTGTTTTTAATTATATTCTGGCAAATATTATATGATTTTATGCAGCTTAGGCAAGACGTTTACCCATTAAAAGGCTACAGACTACCTCAATTAATAATGTTAGCTACCACATATCCTTCCTAAGCTTTACAAAATCATCTAAATGTAGTTGAAATCAAACACAAAAGACGTCACCGGTACTGAACGGGTTAATAATGGATGTATGATAAATGTTTTACCCGTAACATGAATGATACATGAACGATACATGAATGATACATGAACGGACGATGGGAGGTGTTCAGTATTATATGATGGATGACAATGTGGAACCAGATAGAGATATGATTGATGAGTTAAGGGAAAAGATGGTTCACTTTTTGGTCGATTTTTAAATGTATTTATTCTTTTTCTAGTTTCCTCCATAGACCTCCATCAAACTTTAAACAAAAAAATCCAGTACATCCCCCTTGTAGATTAATTTGTAAATTTTTCGGTAGAAAAATTTCCCAGCCGAAGGCCTGTTCTTCCAAAATTACAGGCTCACTATCGTTCCCCAGGAAAAAAATCGACACCTAAATAGCACGAAAGGTCTTAATATTAACAAGGAAATGGGGCGAAAGGTCATAAAATCGACAAACTAATGAGCCGAACGTCATAAAATCTGAAAACTAATGGGGCTACACACGAGGGAAAAAGTGGTCCAGAAAAACGGCCCATCTCCCGTTAAGAGGATGAAACCCCCTTCTCCCTCATGTTTAGCCCCATATAATTTGAATATTTTAAGACGTTCGCCCGTCGTCATTCATTAATTGGTCGTTTTCTTGTTGATGATTTTCTTGGTTGTTTGTCGCTCGGTCTATATTTTCATTTGTCATCCTCGTTATATATTTTCATTTGTCATCCTCGTTATTATTTGATCTTCTCTTCCACGTATTTTGCTTTGTTTACTTACATTGACCGCTTCCGTACCGCTGATATCCTTTTAACTGTATTCTGGCTACTGTTAGACGATTATACTGAGTTTAGAGAGGGCTTCCAGCATATAACAACCTTCGAACTATCTCACCTAACTCTCTTTACTACCCCAGATCCTTCTTAAACTGCACAAAATCGCCTAAATATAGCTAGAAGAAAATTAAAAAGACTTTGCCGGTAAAGAAGAGGTTAAAATTAGTCTTTAATGCTCCCTTTGTTTTATTTCTACCAATTCCTGACCTGATTGTTTTTATATATTATCTATCAGCTCACATCTTAAGGAATATTTCGTAATTGTATATTGTGTCAATCTTCTTTTATATAATTATGTTTTTAATGTTAATAATGTCTAGTCCTTTTAATAAGGGGTAAGGAAGTGGGCCCCCCCCCCCTCTCTCTCTCTCTCTCTCTCTCTCTCTCTCTCTCTCTCATATGCGCTTCCATTTATTTCAATAATTGCGATATATACAATTCTCTCCACATGCAATCCTCTTCACAATATTTCTTTAATATAAATCATTAAAATAAAAACAAGGAAAAGCGAGAGAAAAACTCAAATTTTATTCGATTTCAACCTGCCCATGGTAAATCTTAACCTAAAACCGGTGTCACACGAGCGCTTTTTCCGGCAATCTTTTGAGGCAATTGTGGTCTGAAATCTTCTTAAGTAAAGTTATATATTATTTCAGTCTCAAAAATCATATACATTAGTCTAGTTGACGAATTCATGGCAAAATATACCAAACACTAGTATGAGAAGAAAAAAACATGCTCATCGAATATTGACGGAAAAACGCTCGTGTGACATTGCCTTAACATTCTGAAGCAAAAATAAGGTAAGCGACCTGAGAAAATTCCAAAATAGCGAAGATATAAGAGAGAGACGAGAGAAAACGAAGACGAAAAGAAACGATTTATGATAAAAGGAGACGAATGGTCGAACGAAAGTCAGGGGAAACGAAACGAAAAAAAATATATAGAGATTGAGAACAAAGAAGAAAGCGAGAACAAAAAATGAAAACCTATGAAAAGAGGAGATGGAATGATAGTCTGTCCGAACGAAATGGAGAGAGAGAGAGAGAGAGAGAGAGAGAGAGAGAGAGAGAGAGAGAGAGAGAGAGAGAGAGAGAGAGAGAGAGAGAGAGAGAGGTCAAGTAACCAATCAATCTATCAATCATGAAAGAAAAATTGAGAAATCGAAGGGGGAGAAATATTCGAGACAAAAAAAGGAAAACAAACGATGAATTACGAAAAAAGGGTGAAGTCAATTGAGAGAGAGAGAGAGAGAGAGAGAGAGAGAGAGAGAGAGAGAGAGAGAGAGAGAGAGAGAATGATGAGGGATGGGTGAACGAATAAAAGAATAAGAAAATATAACAAAGGTCAAATGGAGGGCGTAGAGTGGGTGGAGAAGAATAGGTGGAGGAGGGGGTGGAGGTGAAGGTGGAGGGGGTGGTGGAAGAAGGGATGTACGAGGTGGGGGTGGAGGGTATTGTAATGATGGTGGTGGAGGTGGAGGTGGAGGGGGTGGTGGAAGAAGGGATGTACGTGGTGGTAGGGTGGAGTGGTGGTGGAGGCGGTTGCAGTGGGGGTGTTGTAATGATGGTGTAGGTGGTGGAAGTGGAGGGGGTAGAGGTGGAAAAAGGGATGTAGGAGGTGGTGGGGTCGAGAGGGGGTGGAGGCGGTTGTAGTGGGGGTATTGTAATGGTGGTGGTGGTGGTGAGGGTGTAGGTGGAGGGGGTTAGTGGAAGAAGGGATGTAGGAACTGTTGGGGTGCAGTGGAGGTGAAGGTGGTTGTAGTAGGGATATTGTAATGATGATGGGGTTGGAGGTGGAGGGGGTGGAAGATGTAGTGAGGGTATTATAGTTATGGTGGAGTTACTGTATACAGTAGGTAATTGCAAACTGTAGTGAAAGAGGTTGTAGAGGTGGAGGTTGTGGATGCGAAGGTTGTGCTCCATTCTTATGACCACCTGCACCACAAACACCACAAAACCACAACCAGGACCCCCACCTACACTCTATTTATTACCTTGAAGGATATAAATGACCACCACCATAACTACCCTCACCTCTCCCACCAAAACCACCACTACCACTACCACAACTACCCCCAGCTCTCCCACCAAAACCACCACTACCACAACTACCCCACCTCTCCCACCAAAACCACCACTACCACTACCACAACTACCCCACCAAAACCACCACTACCACTACCACCACTATCATAACTACCCCACCTCTCCCACCAAAACCACCACTACCACCATAACTACCCCACCTCTCGCACCACTACCACTACCATCATAACTACCCCACCTCTCCCACCAAAGCCACCTCTACCACTACCACCATAACTACCCCACCTCTCCCACAAAAGCCACCACTACCACTATTACCACTACCACCATAACTACCCCACCTCTCCCACCTCTACCACTACCACTACTACCACTGCCACCAATACTACCTCTACCACCGCTACCACCACCCCTACCACTACCACCACCACCACTACCACCATAGCTACCACAATCTCTTCCACCCACCTATCCTTTTTCCTAGTATTAATGATAGTGTTGGTATGGAGCATCATTCGTGGTGATGCTAGTTAAGTTTTTGATGTTGATGTTGTTGTTCGTGGTGATGGTGTAGAATGAATGAATATATAGTTAGATGAACCGTGGGCGTATTCTAGGAAGTGAAATATATAGTTAGATGAACCGTGGGCGTATTCTAGGAAGTGAAATCAGTGGGTGGTGGAAGGGTGTGTTAAGGGATAATTAAGCGGGGATTATTTGTTTTATTTATTTATGTACTTATTTATTTATCATTATATTTTCTTCCCTAAACCTTCATTAATCTTTTTGTAAAATACCCCCAGATAAATGTGTGCATTTTTCGCTATTGCTCGGAAGGAAATATATCGACACCTAAATGACGTGCAAGATCTTAAAATCGGCAAACTAAAGGGCGAATATCTATATTAAGAATCTAAAATCGAATGGGGCTAAGCATGACGGAGAAAAAAAGTTCAGAATCGTCCCCACCCCACCCCTTCACGGAGGGGTGGTAGTGGTGGCGTACGTATTGTTGTTGTTGTTGTTCTTGTTGTTGTTGTTGATGATGGTGGTGTATGTGGCTGTTGCTGTTGTGTTTGTTGTTGTTGTTGTTGTTGTGAAAATGGCTTTGATAGTAATAGCGGTGATGTTTGCATTGATTATGGTGGTCTAAAATAGCAATGCGTTAATGCAAAGAAAATACAAAAGAACAACAAAACTGCGCTAAATTAGAAATACGTATTCTTACATCACATTTAAAAACGCACGAACAAATACGTACACACACACACCACACAAATACGTACACACACACCACACACATACATACGTACACACACACACCACACACATACATACGTACACACACACACCACACACATACATACGTACACACACACACCACACACATACATACAAATACAGCACACATGCACATACAAACACACCACATACACACATATTCACAAAAACACTACACTACACACAAACACACACCACACATATACAAATACAGCACACACGTGCACACATACATATAAACACAGCACAAATATACACAAAAACACTACACTACACACAAACACACACCACACATACCACATACACACAACAACACTACACTACACACACACACACACACGAACATAAACCAGAAAGCAAAAGACATTTACTGAAAGAAAATAAATTGTGAAGAAAAAATAAATATCTCAAATCCTAATGTTACCAGCCCATGTGACGTCCAATGTCTATGTTCTCATTTCTGGTTATGACTTCACGTTTTATTTTGGTATTTTATTTTCCAATGTATTTTTCGTGTTTTTTCTTACACATTAATTTATTTCCATTTATTACTTTTTGTATTAATAATCTTTTAATGTTGTATTATTTCGTTATTTCTTGTTATTGGTATATATTTATTGACTTGTTCTGTATTTGTCTATTGTCTTTATTATATGTTTGTATGTGGTGTCTCTGTGAGTTATTATTACTGCTAGTATGGCTAAGCATGAAGGAGAAGGGGTAAACATAAACAAGCACACAGACACATAGACAGCCAAGCAGACACACCAAGCACACAGACACATAGACAGCCAAGCAGACACACCATGCACACAGACACATAGACAGCCAAGCAGACACACCATGCACAGACACATAGACAGCCAAGCAGACACACCATGCACACAGACACATAGACAGCCAAGCAGACACACCATGCACACAGACACATAGACAGCCAAGCAGACACACCATGCACACAGACACACCATGCACACATACTTATTCACACAAACACGCACATAACCCAAGTGTAAACACAAGCACAGACAGACACATCACACACAGACTCGAACATCTGTACTGTATATATATATTACGATAAGTTTTCCTTCCTCACAATGATGCTTTATATATTTGTATTCTGGTCCATCTCTCTCTCTCCCTCTCTCTCTCTCTCTCTCTAAATTGCTCCTTCAATTTTCCCACATTCACTATAATGGTTACTGATTGTGTGTGTATGTATGTGTGCCTGTGTGTGTGTAAGTGTATGTGTGTATGTGAGTGTGTATGTGTGTGTGAGTATGTGAGCTTGTGTGTGTGCGTTAGTATGTGAGTGTGTGTGTTTGTGTGTGTGTGTGTGAGTGGGTGTATGGATGTGTATGTTTGTAAGTTTGTGTGTGTGTGTATGAGTGTCTGTATATATGAAGGTGTGCGTATAGGTGTGTGTGTGTGTGTGCGTGAGTGTATGTACGTAGAGTCCCGCCACCACAGGTTTCCGGATTTACACCAGTGAGGAATGGTGCACGGCCAACGCAGAAAAGGTCTCATCTACCAGTCACAATGTCCAACAGATTTGAGATATTGGTAGAGATGGAAGACGAACCAGAAGAGACCAGGCTCGTGGGGGATTCCATCCTACGAGGACAGGTCGAAGAGTTCTGCGACAGAGTCCCAAATCAACGAAAAAGATTTTGCATCCCAGGAGCTGGACTGGACGACATTGTGGAAGCTTTCGAAGATACCACAAAGGATGCAAATGAAAATACCCTTTTTGTCATCCATGCTGGTTCAAATGACGTCATGCGCACCAGATCCGAAGAGTTGATGGAGAAATATCGCAAGATGATCCAGCACTACAAAACAAGTCAAGGAAATATCATCATCTCAGGCATTCTCCCCAAGATCGACGACCTGACAAATTCTACGACAAGGCTTTCAGCACAAATAGCCTGACTAAAACATTTGTGTCTGAGGGAAGAAGTGAATTCCATCAACCTCTGGGACAACTTCTACAACCAGCCTACTCTGTCCGCAAGGATGGCACTCATCTAAACCTGTGGGTTCAGCACGCATGGGTCGTCTCCTACACGAAGCAGTCCGCCAGCCATGGATCAAAAAACGTAACGCCATCCGAGAGAAGACAGCAGCAGTGACATAAATCATCCAACGCCAAGAAAAAAACAGAGGCAAAACCGAGGACCACCAGCGATAAGGACCAAAGACAGCGAGGACCGAGGGACAGCCATGAACATAAATGTAGATCCGACAAGAACCAAAAATATTATTAAAGAGCGTTCCGGAGTTCTAAAATAACAAATTTAAAGGTTTTCTATGCAAACGCTCGTAGCATACGCAATAAATTTTCAGATTTAGAGGAGCTAGTGTTTACAGAAAATTATGATGTGATTGGCATAACAGAATCTTGGCTCAATACAGAAGATAGAGACTTTTAGAAGCAGAGTATTCACTTCCCGGTTATGTAATGTTTGAGAAAGCCGAATAAATCGAAATGGAGGTGGCATTTTACTTTATATCAAAGAAAGTCTTAACCCTACCCTCTTGTCAAAACCTCAAATAGTGAAACGTCGACGCATCTTTTGTGCTAATAAAGAATAATAAAGGTACCAAAATAATACTTGCATTAATATACAGACCTCCAGCTCAATCAGTGCAAACTGACCGAGGAAATTACGAACAAATTGCAGATGTAAGTAACTCATCAGATACCGTAATTTTTGGTGACTTTAATTTACCTGTGACCAAGTGGGGCGATACTCTTACTTCACACTCCGGACATGACTTGTATACGAACTTGCAAGAGAGTTCGCTTTATCAATTTGTTGGAACGCCGACCCGTGGTTAAAACGGTTCTTGACATTGTACTTGCAACAAAAGAAGAATTATAGAGAATTTGGAATGTTGGTGATGAATTCAGTAACAGCGACCATCGTACGATAACTTTCACTTTAAAAGTTTACTAGTAACGAACCAAATAGTAGCATCGAAAAAGTCCCTAATTTCAAGAAAGCAAACTTCCATAAACTTAGAGCTATGTTTAAAGAAACTGACTGGAGCTTTTTAATTCACAATAACGACATAAAATACATCTTGGAAGTTATTCGAAGCCACTTACCTAAAAGCAGTGCAAGACTGCATACCATCAAAAAACTCGGCGTCCAGGCCATAATAATAAGCCCAAATGGTGGAATAAAGATATTTCAAACTGCCTGCTTGCTAAAAATTTGCTAATGATAGATTAAAATCCTCACAAAATGACGAAGAACGGCTGAAATTTGTAGAGCTACGACGCAAAGCCAAAAAGTTAATTAAGCAAGTAAAAAGACCTTTAGAGTTACATATTGCGAATCAAAGTAAAACAAACCCGAAAGAATTCTATAGTTATATCAGAAAGAAAAAGTTGTTACTTCAACTGTTGGACCGTTAGTCGATGAAAATGGAGAATACACCAAAGACGAAGAACAAATGAGTAATGCCCTCAATACCTTCTTTGCATCAGTTTTTACAACAGAAGACCTCAGTGATATCCCTACACCATCGCCGATTCAGATTGATAATTTAGATGTTCTAAGCAATATCACCGTTACAGAGAGAGAAGTATTGAATTGTTTAGATAAACTCAAGGTAAATAAACGCCTGGACCTGATACAATCTCGCCTAGAGTTCTAAAGGAAGCTAAGGATGAGCTCTCTAAACCACATGACATTACTATTCAATAAATCCTTGCCAGTCTGGAACTATGCCCGATCAGTGGAAGCTAGCCAACGTAACACCGATATTCAAAAAAGGCAGCAAATCCCTACCCAGTAACTATCGTCCAATTAGCTTAACCTCAGTTGTTATGTAAAATGCTAGAACTAGAAACGGTCATACGAGGACAGACTCGTAAATCACTTAGAGCGAAAATAACATACTTAAAGATACTCAACACGGCTTTCGTAAAAAACGTTCCTGTTTAACAAACCTCTTAGACTTCTTCCACGATATCCTCAACCTCTACGATGAGAGTAAAGCTGTAGATATTATATACCTTGATTTTCAAAAGGCCTTTGACAAAGTTCCCCACAAACGTTTTTACTGCTAAAACTAAAAGCGCATGGAATACAAGACGGGTGTGTTGAAATGGATAGAAAATTGGCTCAGCGACAGAAAGCAAAGAGTAGTCATAAACGGTAAGGCATCAAAATGGACCAATGTAAGTAGCGGGGGACCCCAGGGATCGGTACTAGGACCAATTCTCTTGCTAATTTACATCAACGACATAGATGAGGGTCTCACCTGTACAATCTCAAAATTTGCTGACGATACAAAAATTGCAAATAGCGTACTCTCAAAAGAACAAGTTGACGATATGCAACACAATCTAGATAAATTGTCATGTTGGGCCCAAATTTTGGAAATGAGTTTCAATGCGGATAAATGTAAAGTACTACATATCGGATACCTAAATGAGAAAGCAAACTATTCGATGAATGGCACTCAGCTTAAGAATGTAAACAGAGAAACCGATCTGGGAGTAACAATATCGAGTAACCTAAAACCAGTCAACATGTTCAGAAGTTGTAAGAAGGCAAACAAAATAATTGGCTTTATAGGCAGGTCATATTGAGCATAAATCCAAAAGAAGTTATCCTTAACCCATTTACAATTCATTAGTCCGCCCTCTTCTGGAATACTGCGTGCATTCCTGGTGCCCTGTTTACCAAAAAAGATATAAACAAGCTAGAACGAGTTCAAACGTAGAGTTACCAAAATGATACCTAGCCTAAAGAACAAACCATACGAAGAGCGTCTTAGAGAATTAAAATCTATTTCCTTTAACCCAGAGCGCAGATTAAGAGGTGACTTCTTCACGTGTTTCAAAATCATCAAAGGCATCGACAATATGAACTGTAGTAAGTACTTCACTATCGACCAACTCTAATTACAACACGCGGGGAAACGGTTGCACAAATTATTGGTAAATCTTTTAACTCACACGAATCTAAGAATTTTTCTTCAATCGAGTTGTCAACTTGTGGAATGGGCTTCCCCGAAACGTTATAGACTGCATCACCGTTGATTCATTTAAACTCCGACTAGACAAAAACATATCTCGCATCAAATCAAACCCGCGACTGACTGCGTTTGTAAATGAATAACTTTATTTTATCCCCCACCTCAGTTACTAACCCATCTGTCCCCTACTAACTTCCTAATCCTGCCACGGACATTAGTTCCAGGGCAGTATTTCCCTTTCCAATGTTCCCTTACCCACTCTAAACCACTGTTTGGACACTTGATCCTCAGTGTTTTGGAGGACAAGCAACCTAGAAGGGTCACTAGATCTGTTGTTGCTTGATTTCCTTTGTACTCCTTTGTACTCCTTTGAGTGTGTATGTGTGTGTGTGCGTGTATGCGTTGCAAGTTTTCCGTGTTGATATCAGTACGTGTGAATCTTTATATATATAAAACACTGTTGTTATGTTTTGGTGCTCCAGTTTTTGTAGGAGTGCAATTATGTATTTTCTACCACGTGTGTGTGTGTGTGTGTGTATGTGTGTGTGTGTAAATAGGGGCTTGTGAGAGGTTGTGTGTGTGTGTGTCTGGATGGCTGTGTGTGTACGTGCTTGTGTGTGCGTGTATATAATAATGAGCGTGTGTATGTGTGCGGTTATGGTATTTCCTCTGAGTGTATGTGGTGGGTGTGTGTGTATTCTGTGTGTGTGTATGTGTACGTGTGTGCGCGAGTGTGTGTGTGTGTGTGTGCGTGTGTGTGTTATGTGTGGTGTGTATTTGTGTGTACAGTATGTACACCCCCAAGTACAGCACGTACATTCACACCTGCACACAAAAGGACATGCCTGAAGGACATGAGAGAGAGAGAGAGAGAGAGAGAGAGAGAGAGAGAGAGAGAGAGAGAGAGAGAGAGATGTAATTAGGAAGTATATTTTAAGTATGGTGCCTGTGTGTGTGGGTGTGTGTATGTGTGTGTTTTGTGTGTTGTTTTGTGTGTGTATGTGTTGTTTTGTGTGTGTGTTGTTGTTTTGTGTGTGTGTGTTTTGTGTGTGTGTGTGTTTTGTGTGTGTGTGTTTTGTGTGTGTGTGTTGTTTTGTGTGTGTTTGTGTGTGTGTGTGTGTGCGTGTGTTTTGTGTGTGTGTGTTGTTTGTGTGTGTTGTTTTTTGTGTGTGTATGTGTGTGTTATTTTGTGTGGGTGTGTGCATGTGTGTGTTGTTGTTGTTGTGTGTGTGTGTTTTTTTTAGATACCACTACCACCAAACTTCATACCACACATGACTAACACCACCACAACTACAATTCTAACTACCACTATCACCACAACTACAAACATCACCACCCCTACCATCATCCCCACCACTAGAACTACCACCACTACCAACATTACCTCCACCGCAAGTATTACCACAATCACTATAGGAAGAACAACCACCACCATTACAACACAGCCATTGATAACATAACCACAATATTTACCACCAATACTACAATCACAGACACGAGAACCATAAGCAAAACTACAACCACCATATCAACTACCAACATCATTACAACCACACCTACCAACATCATTATAACCACAACATCAACTACCAACATCATTGCAACCACAACATCAACTACCAACATCATTACAACCACACCTACCAACATCATTATAACCACAACATCAACTACCAACATCATTACAACCACAACATCAACTACCAACATCATTACAACCACACCTACCAACATCATTATTGTCGTGTTTCTAGACTTTGCTAAAGCATTCGACAAGGTGGATCACGGCATCCTCCTTCACAAGATTAAGAAACTCGGCATCCAAGGCAAAATAGGTGTGTGGCTGCACAGTTTCCTCTCCGCAAGAACGCAGACTGTTGCTGTTAAGGGCCACACATCTGAAAAGTCCCACGTCATTAGTGGAGTACCCCAGGGATCAGTATTAGGACCTCTGCTCTTCCTTATATTGATAGGGGACATTGATGATGGAGTTGGTCAATCAGTTATCTCTTCCTTTGCTGACGATACGAACATAAGTCGTGTCGTAAGAAATGAAGAGGATATTCATAATCTCCAGGATGACCTCGACAAAATCTACAAATGGGCAGACGAAAACAACATGACCTTCAACGAAGAAAAGTTTGAAGCGTTACGATGTGGCCCAAAACAAACCCTCAAGGACACCACCAAACTACTCACTGCAGGCGGCCACGACATCACCCCCAAGCCACATGTGAGATGCCTAGGTGTGCAATTGTCCGACGATGCCACATTTCATCACCACATTTCTGCAGCTGTCAAGAAAGCCAAGGGAATGGCCGGATGGATTCTACGGACGTTCAAGTCCAGGGAACAAGAAACAATGCTAACTCTGGAGGTCTATGGTACAACCCTTCCTTGACTACTGTAGTCAACTATGGTCGCCACACAAAAAGGGGTACATACGAGATCTTGAGTCCGTCCAGAGGTCCTTCACTAGAAACATTCGGGGGATGAAGGACCTTAGCTACTGGGACCGGCTCAAGAAGCTAGGGCTGTACTCTCAGCAGAGAAGGCGAGACAGGTACTGCGCAATTTATGTGTGGAAAATCCTGGAGAAGCTGGTTCCAGATCCAACTGGTAATGAACTCCAGGAAAAACAAAATGGTCGGACTGGAAGGAAGTGTGAGAGGAGATCCCTCCCAACACAGGCACCAGAACGAGTGAGATCCCTCCTCGCGTCCAGCCTAGGCCACAATGGACCAAAAAATTTCAACTCGCTGCCCAAGGAAGTGCGAGACATAGTAGGTTGCCCGGTAGACAGGTTCAAAGGGTTATTAGACAAGTTTCTAATGACCCTCCCAGATGAACCACCAGTGTCTGGATACACTGCTAACTGCCGGGCGGCCTCAAACTCTATACCGGACCAGACGGACCTCCTTCGAAGGGACGCACGGGACGGACGCAGCGGTGGCGGACCACGACTGTGAGGACGGGACCTCTAGACGACTTCAAGTAAGATTCAAGTAAGATAACCACAACATCAACTACCAACGTCAATACAACCACAACATCAACTACCAACATCATTACAAATACAATCCCAACATAATCTACCAACATCATTACAATCACAACATCAACTACCAACATCATTATAACCACAACATCAACTACCAACATCATTACAAATACAATCACAACATAATCTACCAACATCATTACAATCACAACATCAACTACCAACATCATTATAACCACAACATCAACTACCAACATCATTATAACCACAACATCAACTACCAACATCATTATAACCACAACATCAACTACCAACATCATTATAACCACAACATCAACTACCAACATCATTACAAATACAATCACAACATAATCTACCAACATCATTACAATCACAACATCAACTACCAACATCATACAACCACATCAACTACTAACATCATTACAACCACAACACCATCTACCAACATCATTACAACCACAACATCAACTACCAACATCATTACAACCACTCCCACAACTAGCAACATCATGACAACCACTACCACAACTACCAACATCATGACAACCACTTCCACAACTACCAACATCATTACAACCACTTCCACAACTACCAACATCATTACAACTACTCCATAACTACCAACATCATTACAACCACTTCCAAAACTACCAACATCATTACAACCACTTCCACAACTACCAACATCATTACAACTACTCCATAACTACCAACATCATTACAACCACTTCCATAACTACTAACATCATTACAACCACTCCATAATTACCTACACCATTACAACAATTTCTACAACTACCAACTTCATTACAACCACAACAGCATCTACCAACATCATTACAACCACAACAACAACTACCAACATCATTACAACCACTACCACAACTACTAACATCATTACAACCACTACCATAACTACCAACGTCATTATAACCACTACCATAACTACCAACATCATTACAACCACATCATCAACTACCAACATCATTACAACCACAACATCAACTACCAACATCAACCACAACCACAACATCAACTACCAACATCATTACAACCACAACCACAACTACCGATATCATTACAACCACACCCACAACTACCAGCCGTACCATTACGATTAAGCATCCCCTTTCTGTGTTCTGGCTAATATCAGACGGTTTTATTCAGATTAGGAAGGGCATATGGAAGTCAGAGAGTTATTTGAGATAGGCTTGAGCCATATAATTCCCACAGCTACTTCCTAGTTTGTATAAAGTCTTGTGTTGTGGAGAAATATCTGAAGAAGCAACAAAAGGTGTATGTTGCCTTTATGGACTTGGAGAAGGCCTATGACAGAGTGGATAGAGAAGGTATGTGGAAAGTACTTAAAATATACGGAGTAGATAGCAAGTTACTGAAAGCAGTGAAGAGCATGTATAAGGGTGCAAAGGCGGCAGTACGTGTGGAGAATGAGCAGAGCGAGTTCTTTGACCTGAATGTTGGGTTGAAACAGGGGTGTGTGATGTCTCTGTGGCTGTTTACTGTATATATGAATGGAGTCATGAAAGAAATACTAGGAAGAGCAGTAGATGTTGTTGTATCGCTGAAAAGGGAGGGAAATGAGTGGAAGCTGCCTATACTGCTGTTTGCGGATGATACAGTTCTGATGAGTGATAATGAATGGGAGTTGCAGGGTCTGGTAAATGAGTTTAGAACAGTGTGCGAAAAACGTAATTTGAAGGTAAATGCGGGGAAGAGCAAGGTTATGATCTTCGAAAGGGGTGAAATCACAGAGTGTGAGGTGAAGTTGAACGGTCACACTATGGAGATCATCAGCTCTTTTAAGTATCTGGGCAGTGTGTTGAGTAAAGATGGTACTATGGATGAAGAAGTGCGGGAGAGGGTGCAACAGGGTTGTAGGAACGATGAAAGCAGTAACAAGAAATAGGGTGGTCAGTATGGAAGTGAAGAAGTCCTTGTATGACAGTGTGGTAATCCCGACACTGACTTAAGGAAGCGAAGCATGGACGTTCGGGAAGAGACTCAGACCAAGAGTGAGAGCGGTGGAAATGAGTTACTTGAGAAGTGCGTGCGGAGTTACATGGAGGGATAGACAGACGAATGAGGAAGTAAGGAGGTGTGGTGTGGAGGTAGATGTGCTGGAAAGTGTGAAAAGGAACAACTTGAGATGGTTCTTCCAAATGGAACGTATGGAAAGCGAGAGAATGACTAAGAGGGTGTACGAGAGCGAGGTGGAAGGACAGAGAGGGAGAGGTACACCGAAGGAGAGGTGGATGGATGGAGTGAGGAAGTATTATGGATGAAAGCGGTGCTGGTTGGGAGGAGGGGCGTCGACTGACTGGGGACAGAGGTGCATAGGGGCGGTTCGTTCGTGGCCACCCCTTCTGGGATCACGGCGTGAGACAATAGATAGATAGATAAAATCTCCTCATGATAGCCAATATAAACTGTCAAAATGCATCATAATCTTGAAAGGGTTATATTGCCACGTCCCCATCTCGTTTACTCGGCTATCGTGGAGATTTGTAGCGAATTATGTTTTTCAATAAGTAATATACATTGTTTTATACTTCATGTATAGGAAATTATAGGTATAATTTCGTTTCTAGAGATATATACTTTATAATTAGAAGTAGGTGAAGTCCACGAATTTGTATGAGTGACTGTACATAATCAACATAAACTCCAACCAACGTCATCCTATTCTCCAGCTACCTCACCAACCATCACCACAATATCCATCAATCACGCAACCACGCCCCAAACGAGACTGCATCACCTCCTACCGCTGAAAGAGACCATCTTATACAGTACATCGAGCCAGAGTCCAGATTGGGAGTTGAGATCTAGTCTAATGGGGCCTGATATGACTTGCTGGTTTATTGTACAAGACTAGAATTAATGTATTAATTTTTTTTTTTTTTTTTAAAGAGACAATGAACGGAGGAAGGAAAAACACAGATAAAACAAAAAGGTCCATGTGCCTAAAGGCATCCTCCATTCATAAAATGTTTGTTACAACTGGATTTAACCATTTGTAGAATGTAAGTTTGTGGAAAGCAATTCGAGGGAAGTGAATTCCAAAGAGTAGTAGGTCTAGGGATAAATGAATTTTGATAAGCAGAAGTTCTGCATTGTGGAAGAGAAAGTGTAAATTCATGGGCGCTCTCAGCTGCCCTAGTTCTATGGGGAAAGATGTGGAGAGGCGGCACAATTGAAGTAAGTTCCTCGGAACAATTGCTGTGAAAATATCTGTAGAATAATGCAAGGGATGCAACGTTTCTTCGTATGGATAATGTAGGAAGGTCCTGTGTGATTGCAGGGTTATTGATTAATAGTAGTCATTTTCAGAGCTTCCGTGACCGTGTTTAGGATACCAAAGTTTCTCAGTGAATTTAACAAGGGCAACTGATACTAAAAAAAATAAGCCCCCATACACCTCACCAAAATGACGGGAAAGTTGTTATTTTAGACGTTTTTCAAAATGGCCGCCGCCGTCATCTTAAAAAATTGATAAAGTTCTATTTCTTGAAGTGAATGGCCAAAAATGACAATTTTGGTGTCTATTCCTACTAATTTTGGTGTCAGAAGATCAATGGCATGGCACAATTAAAAAATAATTAATAAATAATTACCAAATAATTAAGTAAATAAGAAAATAATTAAGAAAATCAATGGGATGGCATAATTCATGATTTAGAGTCCCATTAACCTCAACATCTAAGACAAATATGATGTTGTTAAATCCACTGAGAAACTTTGGTATCCTAAATTAATAAAACATGAGACCTACTGCATTAAGATGCACTATCACTGCAAGACAAATATGATGCACAACTGTCAGAATCACTTCCGCTGTCATCATCGCTGCTCTCCATTTGTGGATGACTTGGAGTTTTTAGAAGATCCAGGAATGATGGAAGTGCAGGTTGGGTATAGCGTACTGGGAGGCATAAGCCATTTACAAGGTGCCATCCATGGCCAATTGGTGATGGATTATTCTGAAGCTGGAAATTCTTCTGCAGATATGTGAGGTAATTGGTGCGCTCTAAGTGTGGCAAACATGCCACTCTCCATGAATTGTGCTTGGATATGGGGAATACTTTCTAGGACTGCTATGAAATCTGGAAGATGGCGCCCATATCTATCGTTGTCATAAATATGCATCCAAGGAAGCATCAACTTCAGTGAAGACTTGAACTCGATCCAGTTTCTTGTCCTTATAGCATGTATATTTTGAGTCAGTATCTCTACCATCTCCAAGAATGAAATCCAGAATTCTGCTAGTGGAGCACCATCTAAGTTCTGGAATAGGGAGTCAACGAGCCCCTTGAGATCGGCATTGCTCTCTAACTCAGCATGTGCATCATTAAGTTCTTGTTGGTCTACTGAACTGCGTAACTTATTGAGAGATGCCTGGATCTCTTCACACAGAGTGGCACCTTCCAAACGTTTGTCTAGTGCATGTTGGAGTAAAGCCTCGTAGAAGAGTCGAAGGTAACGCACACCGCGGTTGAAGTGTTTTCCACGCAGAGCTTGATCCACGGATCCATCTGCAACGACGCCTGCAGCCACCAGTACATCTGAAATGCCTGAGCCTTTAAACCTTTTGTAGATTGCATTGATGAAAGACATCTGGATATGAAAGAGCCCCATGAATGTCAATATGTCAGCAAATATCTCTGGATTCTCACTTTTCAATTCTAGCAGTAATGCGTAGACAGGATGATCACCGATGATAATGGCAAATGGCATCTTCTTGCCATCAATTGCCTTTGCAAGCTTGCGCAGGGCATCATACAGAATGGTCTTGCTTGGTGGATCAGGATAAGTCATATGATAAATCGCTTGACTTTTCTGGGTTTCTGGTGATAGCGTGGCCTGGAAGCCAGAAAAGGCTGGTACAGTCTGGTCTTCTGGCTTTGGTCTTGTTCCGTCTGCCTTAGCTCGGGCCATTGCATGGATGACACCTCTCATTCTTTGAGGAACTGTGTCCAGATGTTGTTCATCCGTTATCCTTGGTCTGATGGGTGGTTCACCACGCTTGACTGTTTTGTATGGTTCAATTCTTTGCATCTGGCTCCCAAGTTCTTTGAGGCTATCAGAGATGTACGAAGGCAAGGTGCTATTTGCAACTGGTCTATCATCATCTAGGGTAGGTAGATTTAGCTTAGGTAGGTCTGGCTGAACAAACATGACATTTGTACGATGTGATTGGCCACTTCCAGTCAAAGTGTCACTTTTGAAGTCATCGTTGTCGACTATACATATTGCCGGTGTTCCTTCAGAAAGTTCAAAAGGACACTCAGTTGAATGCTTCAGGTCAGTAACTGCCCAGAAATCTCTAAGCAAAAGCACATCATTGTAACTGATTCCCAGGCCATCCTTATGTAATATGTCTACCATTTCTCTGCTCTTTGTCATACCATGTAGCAGTACACCGAGGTTTGTCTCAAATGCAGTACGTCTTCCAGTGATGTAGCTGGTCAAAATAGACGCAATTGATCTGACTTGGGGCTTGTCATCGACTTCAGACTTTGTGGGGTGCTTTAACCAAGTGATGAGCTTCAAGAGGAGATCATTCAGGTCTTCATATTCTTCTAGCTCATGTATGTATGGAGGCCAAAGAACAGTTTTTGTTTTGATGATCTGATCTCTGAGTCGCCCAGCTACATTCTTCACCAGCTGATCGTCACTTACACCTAGAGAGGATATTGCAGCCTCAAGATATGAAACTGCAGCTCTTGCATCATATACCAGTTCACTCACATTCTTCTGACCTCGTTCATGAAATGCTATGTCATCTCCAAATTCCTTGATCAGAATTTCCTTCACGAAACTGGACTTTGCTGTGGAATAGTAACCATAATTTGAAGTAATGCCTTTGTATTTTTGTAATCCTTTACAAGACCTTGCAGTGTACGGATTTCATGATCTTCAAAGATAACTTGACGGATATGATGAAAGAAGATATTTTGGGCCTCTCGAAGATTAACATGTTGCAGATGCTCTGTTTTTTCATCAGGAAAAGACTCCTTCAGAGGGTTGCTGACATAATTGCGCCAACATTCACGATGATAACGAATTTCCAATCCAAACGCCGTTCGACTGTCTGGGATAGATGCAAGTAGGGTATTCAATCTTTCTCTTATAGGCTCATCTGACAGACAAACGGTATGCAACTTGAACCGGTTCCATGCGTCTACTGTTGACAGCAGCAAAAGTTTAGACTTGACAGGATTACTGGTTTTTTGTGGTCCTTTCATACACCACACACAGAGATTCTTATCATGAACCACTCCAGTACTAGAACGAAGCTTTTTAGGCACATTTCGTGGGAGTTGTTGACTTGAAGTTGATGCTTGAACTTCTTCCTGTTCAGATTTCCGTTTACGATTCTGTGCTTGCTGAATATAGCGATTACTACTGATCTGGGTGTAACATTTACTATGCATGTACAGGCCTTTAGGCCCCTTGTCCCACTCCTCTGCTGCATAGGCATGCTGAAATTAACAAGTTCCTTCCACCGAAAACACTTGCTCCTTAGATTCTCCCACTTTGTATCAGATGTCTTGTCCGTACTATCATCAGCTATACAGGGATGTTGACATAATATGCATTTTAATCCAGGTCCTGGGTCAGGCACATCACTAACTCCTCTACGTTCCATGCTTATGATTCTTCACGCCAAATTCGATGCAACAAACCTGAAAAAGAAGGAATTGATCAGTCAACATTCTTGGTTTACATTTTAAATTATATATTATATTATTTGAGTAAGTTTCAGAGGATCCGTGACCGTGTTTAGGATGCCAAAGTTTCTCAGTGGATTTAACAACATCATATTTGTCTTAGATGTTGAGGTTAATGGGACTCTAAATCATGAATTATGCCATCCCATTGATTTTCTTAATTATTTTCTTATTTTCTTAATTATTTGGTAATTAGTTATTAATTATTTTTTAATTATGCCATCCCATTGGTTTTCTGACAGCAAAATTAGTGGGAATAGACACCAAAATTGTCATTTTTGGCCATTCACTTCAAGAAATAGAACTTTATCAATTTTTTAAGATGACGGCGGCGGCCATTTTGAAAAACGTCTAAAATAACAACTTTCCCGTCATTTTGGTGAGGTGTATGGGGACTTATTTTTTTTAGCATCAGTTGCCCTTGTTAAATTCACTGAGAAACTTTGGTATCCTAAACACGGTCACGGAAGCTCTGAAAATGACTCTACTATAATCTAATAGCTTTATTTTGAATTTTGTCCAACTGCCTCAATGCAACCACTCCACTTCCACTCCACAGAGGTGAACAGTAATCCATCTGAGAACGCACATGACTTTTATATATTACGGCCAACTGCTCGTCAGTGAAGAATTCTCGAACTCTGTACAGGAGTCCCATTTATTTAGAGGCATTCTTAGCAATGCTTCTAACATAATGTGTCCAGCTCAAGTTAGTAGTTAATGTTACACTGAGAATGTCAATACTAGGGGAAGTGGGAATATTTACATCATCAAAAAATATATGGGAGTCAGTGAGATTCTGTTACTGTTACTACTACTACTACTACTACTACTACTACTTATTTTTTCTTTTTTTTTCTTATTTTTGTACAATTTTAAACCACTCAGCCTGTGCATCCCCTCTTTGGACCCTAAACCAGGTCAGAACAGTCATCAAAGCGTCCGACTTGGTAGTCATTCAGCTACTTACTATTCCGGGGTCAGCACTCAGACTCATCATCGTGGATTACTACTACTACATTGATTTTTATTTAATATTGTTCATACATTTTATTTTACAAGCATCAGATATTACTATTCAACACCATGCAACTTCAATCCAGTCTCCTCCCTATGCGACCCTCTGCCACTGCTGCCTCGTAGTCCACTTCTGCCACCGTCGCTGGTTGTGGTGCAGACAGTCTTGTTCCCCGCAGGCATAGTAGTGCTGATCTGAGCAACGAGAAAGATAGACGGCACCTCATCCAGGCTACAACGTGGCTCCTGGGCTGTTTCTTCTTCTCTGCGATGATCTCTGCAAGCCTTGAATAGAAGCATTGGGCCCTAGGTCCCATCCCTCCAGATGTGGTGAAGACTAGTGGGGTAATGCTGCCATGTTCGATATTTAAGATCCTTTCCCCATATGCCCTGACCTTCTCTTGTTCATTCCTCTTGTGTGCAGCCTCCAGAGACAGCCCGCTGTAGCTATGGGCCATTGGGTCAAATATTCTTACGTCAAAGAACGCTCGCTGTGCTCTTGTCCAAAAACTTCTTGCACTAACGTCCACTCGTGCTTCGTTGGATGTGTTGGCCGTCCTGTGCTGCAAGATCTCTCCCTCCAAGGGAATGAGTGATGGTTCGCGCACCACATCTCGACACACCTCCCTGAGCATGTTCGCCGTTACATCTCTTACTTCATCGTGCCTGATGCTGATGAATCCTCCCTTCTTACATATCATGCTGTGGTCTGCATCGTTGTTGATTCCTACTACAACTGCTACTACTACTACTACTACTACTACTACTACTACTACTACTACATTTTCAACCACCACATCTAAGACAACCATACCAAGAACTACAACCAAAACTACCACTTCACTATCATGGCGGGTCACTATTACCCCTACAACTATCACCACAATCACTACAACCACAACTACCACCAGAACTACCACCACCAACCACCAGAACTACCACCACAATCATCATTAACCACCACAATCAGCCCCCAATCAACCCAAACCAGCACATACAAGTCGAAAAAATCATTATCAAATCAAAGTCCAGATTGAGAGAGGAGATCTAGGCTAATGGTATCTGTTACATTTTGCTGTATTAATTAAAGTCTATAATTTTGCAGTAAGTAAAGATATTATTATTACAACTGCAACATTTGCTTTTAACATGATCACAACACTTACTATTAACACAATAAGTACCGGTACTCCAGTCGCTAACAAAACCAAAACAACCACCACAACTACCACCACCAACCACCACAACTACCTCCACAGCCATATAAAAAACACCACAATCACCAACACCAACCATCACAACCACCTCTACAATCACCATCAATCACCACAAGTACCACTACCAACCATCCCTACAATCACCCCAACTACCACAACCACCCCTGCCAAACCATCACAACCACCTCTACAATCACCATCAACCACCCCTACAATCAACATCAATCACGACAACCACCCCCCAATCAGGCCAAACCACCACATACGAGTTAACGAGGCCATTATCTAGGCAGTCAAAGTCCAGGACCCGGGTTGAGATCTAGTCTAATGGCGCCTATTCAACCTCGCTATCTCAATTTTCAAGTCTGTGTGATGCTCAAAGGAAGAAAATTGTGAGTGGGTAGTGAGTGTGTGTGTGTGTGTGTGTGTGTGTGTTTAGTAAGTACGTATGTAGTTTGTGTGTCTATGTGTGTTATGTGTGTTTATGTTAGAATGCAATGTGAGTGTGTACGTGTGTGCGTGTTATGGGTGTGTATGTTAGTGTGTAGTGTGTGTGGCTGCCAGATGGCAATTGCTCGTGAAACTGACGGAAAAGGCTCTCATGTGACACCGCCTTCAAAGAGTGGATGAAAAAGGAATAGAAAATATGATGAATGGGTGAGTATCTGAACTTAGAGGTGGTGTTAAGAAGGGTAAATCAAGGACATTAATGGATAAATTGCTGAATGGATGGATGGATGAATACATAAGTGAAATTACAAAAATATGTATTAGATAATAATACACGGGAAATTATTGATATCCCACTGCTTCTATTTCCTTTATATCTATGTATTGTCTGTTTTAATGTAACCAAGGAAAAGGCTACCTCTCTCTCTCTCTCTCTCTCTATATATATATATATATATATATATATATATATATATATATATATATATATATATATATATCTCTCTCTCTCTCTCTCTCTCTCTCTCTCTCTCTCTCTCTCTATCTTTTTCTCTCACAGGTAGTGAAGGAAGAATCATCCATTTCTGTCAGGTCATCCATCTCGCTGAGTAGAATCCAATGGTGTGTGTTTGTGTGTGTGCGTGTGCGCGTGTGTGTGCAAACGTCCACACCTTTTCACGCATGAATGACGAATACATGCGCCTATGTATGTATTTATGTACACTTAGTATGTATGAATGTATGTATTCATGAAACTCCCATCTCGCTCTTACACCGGATGACCAAAACCATTCTATCGAATGATTCCAATTTTGCTTCG
Organism: Paralithodes platypus; assembly: GCA_032716605.1. Lineage (NCBI taxonomy): Eukaryota > Metazoa > Arthropoda > Malacostraca > Decapoda > Lithodidae > Paralithodes > Paralithodes platypus. Next base: position 14,878,324 of record CM064528.1, on the reverse strand, counting down.
CTTCAGCGGCTGCCAAGCGATTTGTATTAATTTTGGAAAACATTGGCTTGGGTTAGAGGGTTGATTGACTCCCATAGGTCGATTTGAGCCTCAATAAAACCATTTGGTGTTTACTAAATTTAAATATAAACAGTGTATGAACAGTCGTCATCTCCTTGAAGTGCTTAAAACATTGAAGGACAACTATTTACTGACAAATTTTCAGGGATATTCTTTACTGGTATTGCCACTTGACTAATTATTTGACTATGCATGTTAATTGAGTGTACAGTGTTATTCCTATGAAGTAGAAAGCATTTGTTTTTCATTATCCTTGCTCATTAGCAGTTCTTCGATATATATGTCAGGGTAATATCTTCTTCAAATACAAGGGACTGGGGTTCTCGAAAAGAGGCTCCGGTCTTTACTGTCTTCCTCACTTAAGCTGGCTTAACCCCTTTTGTACCGGCGACGTCTTTTTAATTTTATTCTAGGTATAACTAGACGATGTTGTGCAGTATAAGAAGGATCTGTGGTCATAAAAAGGTTTACGTGAGAATGTTCGAAGCCTTTTAATTGTTGGAAGCACTTTTTAAACGGAAGAAAATCGTCTAATAGTAGCCAGAACAGAATTACAAATATGTCTCCGTTACAGAAGGGGTTAACCATTTGTATTTGAAGGCTATGACGCATTTTGACTGTTTATTCTGGCTACTATCAGACGATATTATGCAATTTAGGAAGAATCTGTGGGAATTATAAGGGTAAAGACTATAGCAATTAACCCTCTGAATTCTATACACCCTCCCTAATCTGAATATAATCGTCGAACAAAAGCCAGAAAACAGAACAAAAATGCTTAATCGGAGCTTGAAAGGGTTATATTAAAGAGTTGGTAGCCTATACAGCCTTATAAAAAATAAAAAAACAGAAAGAAAGAAAACGCTAATGTGCTGTAGATGTTAAGATTAATGTAGGAGGTACAGTTGGCCACATAAGTTATGTTCCTTATACATGATATTCAGTGGTCTTATACATGGAAATATAATGCCCATGATTGAATTGCGAGTGTAATTTCTTATGCAGTGATTAAGGGGAGGTTTTTACTTTGGTCCCTAGATATCCATCAAGCTTAAGATTACACCCCCCTGAGCCCCTTTCAAGATAAATTTGTAAATTTTTCGGTAGAAAAATGTCCCGGCTGAAAGCCGGTTCCTCTTAAATTACAGGCTCGCTATCGCTCGCCAGGATAAAATCGACACCTAAATGGCACGAAATGTCTTAAAATTGACGGAAATGAGGCGAAAGTTCTTAAAATCGTCAAACTAATGGAGCGACTGTCTTAAAATCTCAAAAGCAATGGGGCTAAACATGAGAGAGAAAGGGGTCCAGAAAAAAAATCCCTCAAGTCGATATCTCCCCTTAATACTCATCTGATTAGTCAACTGATAATTAAAAGAAACCACACGCGCAATTAATGCATGCTATTTTTACTTTCATACATAAGATCACGACTACGAGGAACGTAACTTATGTGGCCAACTGTACCTGTACAATAAGATCACGACTACGAGGAACGTAACTTATGTGGCCAACTGTACCTGTACAATAAGATCACGACTACGAGGAACGTAACTTATGTGGCCAACTGTACCTGTACAATAAGATCACGACTACGAGGAACGTAACTTATGTGGCCAACTGTACCTGTACAATAAGATCACGACTACGAGGAACGTAACTTATGTGGCCAACTGTACCTGTACAATAAGATCACGACTACGAGGAACGTAACTTATGTGGCCAACTGTACCTGTACAATAAGATCACGACTACGAGGAACGTAACTTATGTGGCCAACTGTACCTGTACATAAGATCACGACTACGAGGAACGTAACTTATGTGGCCAACTGTACCTGTACATAAGATCACGACTACGAGGAACGTAACTTATGTGGCCAACTGTACCTGTACAATAATAAATGTTTAACTTATCCTAATGCAGACTTTTGGAAGGATAAACTTCACAACAAAAATAACAGACTACACACACACGCACGCACACACAGCCCGTAGCCTAGTAGGTAGCGCTCTCGTCTCACACACGAGGGGTCGGGGGTTCAATCCCCCGGCCGGGCGGAGACAAATTGGGCTTGTCTCCTTTCATGTGTTAGCCTCAGTTCACCTAGCTGTAAATAGGTACCTGGAATAAGTGGACGACGTTGTGACGTCCCATCTGGGGTTGGCAAAAATGGTACAAGGCGAGATGGGTATCATATGGTTCACCTAAGCTGATGGCTACCTAAGCCTTCGGGCGAGACGGTACCGTCTATAGTGAGAATGGTACCATACAGATCCACCCTGAGCCTTCGTTTCCGATGTCGCCAATTGGCTAAAAATACAGACTACACACACATCCACAGCCATTCCAACGATACATATAACACCTACACATATAGGAGGCGGGAAATAACGAGCATGCTCACTCCCGCAATACAACTAGAGTAAGTACAACTAGAGTAAGTACATACACAAACATACACGCACACACACACACTCGCAATCATTAAAGGTATCTCCTTGAAATGAACTACAAGGACAAGCATATACTCTTCTTTGTAGCACACAATCATGCACTCACACATTCAGACACGCACGCACAAATACACATACACACACACACACACACACACACACACATACAGACATTAAAATTATCTTCTTTAAATGATGTACAAGGACAAGGAGATTATCTTTATTATAACACACACACACACACACACACAGACAACTATCTCTCTCTCTCTCTCTCTCTCTCTCTCTCTCTCTCTCCATCAATCGCCATCCATCACCATCAATCTCCCTCACTCCCGCACACATCTCCACCTCCTCTTTCTCTCCCTCTCTCCTAGGCCTTAAGCCAGTGTCACACGAGTGTTTTTCCCGGCAATTTTCATTGAACCAGGTTTTTCTCGTAATGTTTTGAGGTTTTCAACATTGAAATCGGAATGCTAGGTGGCTGATTTCTGATAACACTTTATTTATAAGATGGCAGGCTACAATTGCCGGTAAAAATGTATGGATAATCGCTCGTGTGACGCCGCCTATCGTTCAGGTATACTGTACAATGTATATACATTTTATTATTCATTGAGTCATTCTTTCATTTTCTCATCCAACCATTAATTAATCTATCCATTTATCAATACACCCACTTATTTGTACATATACCGGTATATATCCAATAACTCATCCAACCATTGCTTAAATAATTCATTTACCTATTCATGCTTTTATCCATCCTTTCATCCAGCTGTCAATCTATCTACTCATCCATCTATATATTCGTCCATCCATCCATCTACCAGTCAATCCACCCATTCATTAATTCATTTATCCACCCATCCATATAGTTTTTCATCCATCCATCCATGTCTTTAATCATTCACCCATCCATCTATTTATTCATCCACCTATATATATAGTTTTTCATCCATCCATCCATCTATTTATCCATCTATCCATCAATCTACTGTATGTATTCATCCACCCATCCATCTATTTATCCATCTATCCATCAATCTATGTATTCATCCACCCATACATCTATTTATTAATCCATCCATCCATCTATTTATTAATCTACTCATGGATGAATAAATAAATGGATGGACGGGTGAATAAATAGTTGGATGGGTGGATGAATTAATAGATGTACTACAGTGTCTTACCTTTAAGGGGAGATGGGTCGTTTTTCTGGTCCCCCTTCTTCCTCATGTTGAGCTCCATTAGTTTTCATATTTTAAGACTTTCAACCCATTAGTTTGGCGATTTTTAGACCTTTCACCCCATTTGTTTGTCAATATTAAGATTTTTCGTGTCATTTAGGTGTCGATATTTTCCTGGCGAGCGATAGCGAACCTGTAATTTAAGAGATACCTGGCCGGGACATTTTTCTATAAAAAAATGTACACATTTATCTTGAAGGAGAGTTTTGGGGGCGTGTTTGGTTAAGCTTGATGGAGGTCTGGGGAGGAAACTAAAACATTAATAAGACAAAAACAAAAATACATAAATGAGCAAAAAAATCCGCACATCCCCCCTTAATCCCGTCTGTACCGTGGACATCCTTTTTTTATTCTATCCTGGCTACTACTAAGCGATTTTATTCAGTTTTGGAAGGATCTCTAGCAATTATAGGGCTTCAAACCATCTCAACCAAGCCTTTTAACTACCACCGATCCTTACAAAGCTGTATAAAGTCGTCTAAATATGGCTAGAGTAAAATATAACAGACGTCGCTGGTAAAGTAGGGGTTAAGGAGACCACCACAGTCTTCCCTATAGAGGGTTGTGCACAGACACGCCAAGGGAATACTCGATACATAGTAATTTAACCCTGCCCGATACCCTAACCCACGTCACAGCAGGGGTATCATTCCCTCCAGACGTGATATGATGTTGTGACCTGCATACTATACCCTGTTTATTATAGATAGGCCAGGAATCCCTACCCCAACCTCTCATATCTCAAAACAAACTTCAGTGGTGTAGCTGTCATGTCTACCATTTAGAAAGATTCAACCGGTAAACCAGTGTTGAAAATTACAGCCCGTTTACTCCAGCCCTTCCTTAGTTAAAAAAAGGTTAAAGTTAAAATTACTACTACTACTACTACTACTACTACTACTACTAACGGTATTGATAATACAAATACTTGTTTTTATAATTCTGCATCTATTACACTATACCGAATAGCTGTTACAAAATCAGATACTACTACTACTACTATAAACAATAACAACAACAGCAATGACAACAAAACAACAACAACAAAAACAACACACGCAATAATACTAAAATTCCCAATGATATTTCTATTAATCATTGTTTATGTGTACATCTTCCGAATTTGCTATGTTAAGAGGGGGAGGGGGGTTCTATGGACCACCTTCTCCCTCATGTTTAGGCCCATTAGTTATGAGATTTTAAGACATTTGCCTCATTAGTTTGGTGATTTTTAAAACCTTTTGTGCCATTCAGGTTTCGAATTTTTTCTGGCGAACGATTGCGAGTCTGCACTATAGGAGGGAAAAAAAATGCACACATTTATCTTGAAGGGAGGACTATGGCGTATATTTTGAAGGGAGGACTATGGCGTATATTTTGAAGGGAGGACTATGGCGTATATTTTGAAGGGAGGACTATGGCGTATATTTGAAGGAGGACTATGGCGTATATTTTGAAGGGAGGACTATGGCGTATATTTTGAAGGGAGGACTATGGCGTATATTTTGAAGGGAGGACTATGGCGTATATTTTGAAGGGAGGACGATGGCGTATATTTTGAAGGGAGGACTATGGCGTATATTTTGAAGGGAGGACTATGGCGTATATTTTGAAGGGAGGACTATGGCGTATATTTTGAAGGGAGGACTATGGCGTATATTTTGAAGGGAGGACGATGGCGTATATTTTGAAGGGAGGACTATGGCGTATATTTTGAAGGGAGGACGATGGCGTATATTTTGAAGGGAGGACTATGGCGTATATTTTGAAGGGAGGACTATGGCGTATATTTTGAAGGGAGGACTATGGCGTATATTTTGAAGGGAGGACGATGGCGTATATTTTGAAGGGAGGACTATGGCGTATATTTTGAAGGGAGGACTATGGCGTATATTTTGAAGGGAGGACTATGGCGTATATTTTGAAGGGAGGACTATGGCGTATATTTTGAAGGGAGGACTATGGCGTATATTTTGAAGGGAGGACTATGGCGTATATTTTGAAGGGAGGACTATGGCGTATATTTTGAAGGGAGGACTATGGCGTATATTTTGAAGGGAGGACTATGGCGTATATTTTGAAGGGAGGACGATGGCGTATATTTTGAAGGGAGGACTATGGCGTATATTTTGAAGGGAGGACTATGGCGTATATTTTGAAGGGAGGACTATGGCGTATATTTTGAAGGGAGGACGATGGCGTATATTTTGAAGGGAGGACTATGGCGTATATTTTGAAGGGAGGACTATGGCGTATATTTTGAAGGGAGGACTATGGCGTATATTTTGAAGGGAGGACTATGGCGTATATTTTGAAGGGAGGACGATGGCGTATATTTTGAAGGGAGGACTATGGCGTATATTTTGAAGGGAGGACTATGGCGTATATTTTGAAGGGAGGACGATGGCGTATATTTTGAAGGGAGGACTATGGCGTATATTTTGAAGGGAGGACTGGCGTATATTTTGTTTAGCTTGATGGAGAAAACTAAACAATAATAATAAATGCTTAAATATATATATACAAATAAATACAAATCTTCTCTTAATCATTATGTCTCCGTGTACATCCTCCTGTGTTTGTTATCTTAAGGGGCGATTTCCACTTGAGGATTTTTTTTCTGGACACCTTTCTCCCTCACGTTTAGCCCCATTGCTTTTGAGATTTTAAGACGTTCGCCCCTTTAGTTTGGCGATTTTAAGAACTGTCGCCCCATTTCTGTCAATTTTAAGACCTTTCATGCCAATTAGGTGTCTATTTTTTCCTGGCGAGCGACAGCGAGCCTGTAATTTAAGAGGAACCGGCCTTCGGCCGAGACATTTTTCTACCGAAAAATTTACAAATTTATCTTGAAAGGGGGTCAAGGGGGTGAGATTTAAAGAATGCTGGAGGAGTAGGAAACAAACTAAAGACCTCCCCTTAAGTCTGTGGCCCAGATAACTATATCCTGGCGACCAGTGAGTCACCTGCCTGCCAGCCTAGGTACAGTACCTTATAAAGATTCGTGGACCCCTCATGTTTTTCATTATGCAATTATAGCTCTCTGGATTGATTTTGGGATGGAACTCGCTCCTCAATAGAGAGTAAATATAGTTTTGTAGTTGAGGTATACAAAATGATATACATTTTAATTAAAATGTAAAACTTGCAAACCAAACAAACCAAAACTGGGACAAGGACAATATAAAGTCAAATTAAATTATCAAAATCGCTATGTGGAAACAACGCTTACTAAAATGAAAATTATTAAATAAAAGAACACAATTATTAGTTCTTGAGATTTGTTTATTATTATTATTATTATTATTATTATTATTATTATTATTATTATTATTATTTATTTATTTATTTATTTTCATTTTTTTTTGCCAGACGCCGTTATTCCCGGGAAGCGGTGTCCATGAATTGTAAGTGGTTGTCACAAATCGATAAATCAAGTTACCTGGGGGGTTTGACATCTACCAATAACATATTGACAGTGCGGGCTCGATCCGGCAAACCTATGATCAGCAGCCTACGCTCAACTGATTTATGCCATGGCTCGCGACTACATAATATTCCATAATAAAACATAAACCAAAATGGGCGAGGTCCACGAATTTTTCAGAGTGACTGTACTTTATATCTGGCCTTGTTCTTCATCACCCTTGATTAATTTCCCTCTAACCCCATTCGAGCTCCATGACGCTTCTTTACCTTTGATTCTAGCTAAACGAAGGTGATTTTATGCAGTTTAAGAAGGACCTATGTTACGGAGAGGGTTTGTTGAGATCGTATTTACCCATTTGAGTCATATAGGTTTAATGGGATGTATTTAGTTTGCAGAGGTGGGCGCGCTCCGGTGGGACCGGTAATGCGGCAGCGCTCCGCGCTCATCAGACATAAGGTAATGCGGCAGCGCTCACGCGCTCCTTTTGTCAGCAGACCCGATGCGCTTCCCGCTCCGCGCTCCTGCGCTCCGCGCTCCCATAAATAGGTATATAAAAAACAAAACAAACAAAACAGCTTCTAGAAGTTATTTAATTATTTACCTTTGTCCTTCACTTTGTCCTTTGTCTTTCACTTCACTAAATTCCAAGAATTCAAAACATTCAAAAAACCTCAAGTCATGGTGTCTTTCTGAAGTTTAACTGTTTAAGTTTCTCACTTTCTCAGTTTCTGTTATTCTTTATGTCATATCAATGAATCAAATGTCAATGATATGATTGATATCATTGCAAATGTCAATGATATGATATGATTTATATCATTGTGAGTTTGTGACATTGTGACTGTCCATTGATATCTATGATATGACATAAAGAATTACAGAAACTGTCCAAACTGAGAAACTAGGTCCGAAACTGCCAGGTGCGACACTACGGCCGGGACTAGTGTCTTGTCAGATGTTAGTTGTCACGCCCAGTGCCAGGTCCGTATATAATTATATACTGACTCGCCGAAAAAAAATCGTAGCAGCGAAACGACTGCACCTATGGCTTTCATATTTTTAGTTTTTTACCACATGTACCTTACCCTTCTGCATACCCACCACGGCACCACCACTACCCCAAACCCCTCCTCCCACCCACTCGCTGAATATCGGTCGCCTCACAAGGGAAAAAAAAGAAAATCTGTGGCGGCGAAACGATTGCACCAATCGGTTCCATATTTGTGTGACAAGTGCCTTACCCTTATGCCTTCCCTCCACCACACCCCCAACTGCCTCCCACAACCCACTTCCAGCGTATCCGTACGAAGAAAAGGAAAACAAATAAAATCTGTGGTGGCGAAACTACCTCACCAATCGGCTTCATATTTGTAACACGAGTCAATTACGCTTCTACCTTCCCCTCATCCCCCAAACCACCCTCCCACCCATGCATTCAAGTAACATTCCGATAGTATTGATACCATAAAATGATAAAAGTCTCTGAAATCTATAGTGTCTTTTGACTATCAGACAGTCAGACAGACTCGGGCTATACCACTGCCAGACTTACCCTCATTAGGCCCCTTCGTAAGCCGTAACTTGCCCGTAAGGTTTACTTTGCGTTAGCAAAATCCAAAAAAAAAAAAAAAAAAAATTAACAACTGTAACACTGTCAGTCTGTCACTATCATAGTATCACTGTATCACAGTTCACTAACACCGTGAGTAACACCGTACGAACGGTACGATGACTGTACACGTTAATGACGTTCTTGTACCTGTTGTTGACAGGAAAAATCGCCTCCGGAGCGCCAGAAAGGAGCGCGAATTTCTAGCTGCGCTCCCCGCCTGCACTCCGATTTCAGAATTTTGCCGCTCCTCGCTCCGCGCTCCTCTATATTGGTAATGCGCACCGGATCGCAGAGCGCAGAGCGCCAAATAGCGCGCACCTGCCCACCTCTGTTAGTTTGTTCCCTAGACCTCCATCAAGCTTAAACTTACACCCCCTTGAGTCCCTTTCAAGACAAATTTGTACATTTTTCGGTAGAAAAATTTCCCGGCCGAAGGCCGATTCCTCTTAAATTAGAGGCTCGCTATTGCTCGCCAGGATAAAATCGACACCTGAATGGCACGAAAGGTCTTAATATGGGGTGAAAGTTCTTAAAATCGCTAAACTAATGGGGCAAACGTTTTATAATATCAAAAGCAATGGGGCTAAACATGAGGGAGAAAGGGGTCAAGGAAAAAAATCCCTCAAGTGGAAATCTCCCCTTAATAAGAAGGATCTACGCTAGTATAAGCGGGTTGGTTGAGGTCGTATTTACCCCTATGAGTCTTAGAGGTAGATTATAAACTTTAGAAAATCGTCCAATGGTAACCAGTTATTGTGATGTTTAATTACCCAAGGGTGGTGAAGGGGTTAACTTTCAACCCGACGACGCCAATCTGTGTTATGTATTCCAGCTATAAATTATGTTTTTATCTGTCCTTGTTTTTATTATCATGACTTGTGGACTTAAGGGGAGATGGGTCGGTTTTCTCGCCCCCTTTCTCCCTCGTGTTAAGTCCCATTTTTTTAGTGATTATAAGACGTTCGGTTCATTAGTTTGGCGATTTTAACACCTTTCGGCCCATTTCTGTCAATTTTAAGACCTTTCGTGTCATTTAGGGGTTGATTTTTTCCTGGCGAGCGATAGCGAGCATGTAATTGATGAGGAATCGGCCTCCGGCCGAGAAATTTTTCTACCGAAAAATGTACAAATTTATCTTGAAAGGGGGTCTAGGAGGTGTAATTTTAAGCTTAATGGAGGTGTAAAGAAAAAACAAAAAAAATCCGTGACCAAACTGACTTGTAACCAAAATACTTCGACTTGTAAGCCAGCAAACTTGTGAGCGAATTAACTTGTGAGCGAACTACCGCATAGGGCCAGAGTAGCTTGAAAGCAAATTGAGAAGCAGGCCAAGTATTTCCTGGGCTGCCGGCAATGACCGACCATCCCTCACGCATGGCTCTCCTCACCCCTGTGCGCATGTCGGAAAGTACCCTGCAAAACCCAATTATAGTCCATTTTGTAACTGGCTTCTCGGATGACAGCGTTCAGTAAATATTAGATAAATATTTCGCCCTTTGTTTTGACATGGGGTTAACCCCTTCTGTACCGGCGACGTCTTTTGTATTTGACTTAAACTACTTTTATACGATTTTATGAAGCTTAGGAATGATATATGCAAGGTATAAAGATAATAGTGAGTTATTATACCGTGGATATATGGTAGCTAAAAGGATGCATTGGGATTGTAGCCTAGTTATTGTTAGGCGTCCTTCCTAAGCTGAACAAAAATTTCTAATAGTTGCCATAGTATAATGAAAAGTACACCACCGGTACATAAGGGGTTAATAGAGGCGCTGGGCAACTAGTGATATTTAGTTGTTGCAATTACGAATCACTATAGCAGTGGTTGTCAAATATTTCGCCATCAAGTCAATTTGCCTAATCGAGTTCTTTCGCATACACTAAATAGCTACGCAAGACTATTTTAACGTAAGTTACGCTAAACTTGTCCAATACTATAAGTTAGGTTAGGATAAAATGGGCTGTGGGTTAAGTTAGGTTAAGTTAGCTATGGGCAAAGGTTTAATTATGATCCCGGCAAATTTGCTTCTACACTGTCAATAATATTCTAGTTTACGGTCAAAGGTCAGGCAGCAATATTACCAACATAATACCGTATTTTTAACGTTCAAAGGTATACCTAACCATCAGCATTACTATTCGTGTACTGTCACATGACCGTAATTAAGAGGTATAATATGCTTAGCCCCATTAGTTTTTAAATTTTAAGACGTTCGGCCCATTAGTTTGGCGATTTCAATACCTTTCGCCCCATTTAGCTGTCATTTTTTAGACCTTTCGTGCTATTTAGGTGTCGATTTTTTCCCTGGCGAGCGATAGCGAGCCTGTAATTTTAAAAGGAACCGGCCTTGGCCCGGGAAAATTGTCTACCGAAAAATTTACACATTTATCTAGGGGGTGTTTGTCTAAAGTTGATGGAGGTCTAATGAGGAAACTAAAACACAAATTAATATATTAATTAGTAGACCCCAAAATATCAGCCATCCCTCCTTAAGTTACCATGATAATGAATAAGGTTGTCTTACGTCATAATTTACGGCCTGCTATTGTTAACCCCTGGAGGATTATGACGCCTTTTGACACTCTCTTCTGACTTGTTATTAACCTGTTCTGTACCGGCGATGTATTTTTCATTTTATTCTCGCTATATTTAGACAATTTTGTGGAGTTAAAGTAGGATCCGTGGTAGTACAAAGGGTTAAGGGGAGGTTTCTAGTTTGTTTCCTACTCCTCCAGCAATCTTAAAATTTCACCCCCTTGACCCCCTTTCAAGATAAATTTGTACATTTTTCGGTAGAAAAATGTCCCGGCCGAAGGCCGATTACTCTTAAATTACAGGCTCGCTATCGCTCGCCTGGATAAAATCGACACCTAAATGGCACGAAAGGTCTTAAAATTGACAGAATGGGGCGGAAATTCTTAAAAATCACCAAACTAATGGGGCAAACGTCTTAAAATCTCAAAAGCAATGGGGCTAGACATGAGGGAGAAAGGGGTCAAGAAAAAAATCCCTCAAGTGGAGATCTCCCCTTAAAGGTGTTAGTTCGAAGCCTGTTATAATTGCTGGATTAAACTGAACCACATCGACTAATAGTAGCCAGAATAAAGTTAAAAGGACGTCGCCAGTACGGAAGGGGTTAAGGGGAGGTTTCTAGTTTGGTCTCTGGATATCCATCAAGTTTAAGATTACACCCCCTTGAGCCCCTTTCAAGATAAATGTGTAAATTTTTCGGTAGAAAAATTTCCCGGCTGAAGGCTGGTTCCTCTTAAATTACAGGCTCGCTATCGCTCGCCAGGATAAAATCGACACCTTATCAAAGGGGTGTAATTTCAAGCTTGATGGAAGTCTAGGAAACACACTAAAAACCTCCCCTTAATATATGGGATAGTCATTACCCTCTGTATCCCCACAAATCCGTCCTAAGCTGATTAGAATTGTCTAATGATAGCCTAAACAAACTGCCACAATACGTCATAATCCTGAAGGGGTTATTGTTATGGATAGATGTTACGGTGTAGGTTATATATTATACTACTTCCCAAGCTCCGTGTTCTAAAATAATATGTCTGTAGCCCGGATGTGATGTGACTGATACGTAATTCTCGTTTTTCTATGTATTTGTCGCCAGCGGTTAATTTTCCATTGTTCGCGCACGAATCAGAAAGTAAAAAAGCAATATTGTTAAAGGGGAAGGGTTTACACTGTATATTGGTCGGTTTATATATATATATATCTTATATATATTATATATTATCTTAAAACTGTACTTGTCATTAGTGAGACCCCATAAATTATGGATTATGCTGTCCAATTTTGGTGTCCTTATTACAGAATGGATATAGATTCATTGGAGAGAGTACAGTGTAGAATGACAAAAATTATCCATAATTATTTTTAGTTTCCTCCCATCAAGCTTTAAAACAAATAAAAATAAAAAATAAAAACTTTCTCAAGATCACCCATCTAGATAAATTTGTAATGTTTTCGGTTCCTCCTAAATTACAGGCTCGCACTTGCTTTCCAGGAAACAATCGACACCTAAATGGTACAAAAGGTCTTAACATTGACAGAAAAATTAAGTGACAGGTTTTAAAATCGCCAACTAATGGGGTGAACGTAATATAGTCTGAAAGCTAATGGGGTTAAACATGAGGGAGATGGGAGTCCCCCAAAAAAGCGATGTGGGCTCCCTTAATGGCTTTGTCTTCTCCAATTAACGTTGTATTGCCTAAATATTAATTATTTTCATTATTTAATTTGTTGTGTGGTTGGTTAATAATATGTACATTGTGACAAAGTAGAGGGCATTATATATTATAGACTATTAGTCCTGTTTGTCATGAAGCTTATGCAAATTACTTATATAATTTGTGACTAATATGTACAAAATGTAATTGCATTGAAATTGATTGAATGTTTTATAGAGTGTATGTGTGTTGTTTGTTTGTGTGTTATCCTGATAGTAATTTATCTATAACATAATGCGATATATATACAGTAGTATACACGTTTTTCATATATAAACCTTCATATATATATATATATATATATACACGCCCTTCCTTTACTGAATAAAATCGTCAATTGGAAGACAGACTAAAATGAATATTATCTCATCGTATCCAGTGGGCTATAATGACTAACAGGGATCGTCAGTTAGGCCCTTGTAACTACGGTCATTAGTCCACCAGTAGGTCATCAACTTCACATTTTTCTCTACGTGATATAATGGATAAACGATTTCCTCAATTTTTCCCCTATGACTACGTGAGCTAATGTGAAGTGCACAGTCATAGTCAAAAGTTGTGTCTTGCCTTTATCTTCTTTAATTGGCATGAAAATAATCCTAAAATATATTAATTCATTGGAACAATCTAAATTTTACCTACTAACATTATTCGATTTAATTCTGATAAGGATAGAAATATGGGAGTCAAATCGTTAAAAAACTGTCTAAATTAATACTCAAACTAACACAGGTCCTTCCAAAACCAACTAAAATAATAAATTTTAGGTTGAATATATATGACGACATTTTAATAGCAGCCATAGGTGAGTCTGCTGACCAATTAGGATAAAGTGAGGTAGCTATCTTAGTTGGTCTGCTGAACTCTGTGGTTGACCCATCCACTATCTAGGCTTTTCCCGAGGGAGGTTCGAACAAAGTATATATATATATATATATATATACTTTGGGTTCGAACTGGCCCACTGCTGTAGAGTTGGCTCCCAGTCAATATTACCACTGTACTCAATGCTTACCTACTAATAAAACCCACTCCTATCACCCATATTTACCAAGAACCATAATACACACTTCTATGTACCCTCTCTGTCCACAAGTAAATGTTTAAACTGCCATAATCCACGTACCCTTCATCTAATGTTTACTATTTGCCTACCATTAAGGGGAGGTTTCTAGTTTGTTTCCTACTCCTCCAGCAATCTTAAAATTTCACCCCCTTGACCCCCTTTCAAGATAAATTTGTACATTTTTCGGTAGAAAAATGTCCCGGCCGAAGGCCGATTACTCTTAAATTACAGGCTCGCTATCGCTCGCCAGGATAAAATCGACACCTAAATGGCACGAAAGGTCTTAAAATTGACAGAATGGGTCGGAAATTCTTAAAAATCACCAAACTAATAGGGCAAACTTCTTAAAATCTCAAAAGCAATGGGGCTAGACATGAGGGAGAAAGGGGTCAAGAAAAAAGTCCCTCAAGTGGAAATCTCCCCTTAAAGCCCACTCCTATCACCCATGCTTATCAAGAACCATAATTAATGTTCTTGTGCCCACTCTGTCCACAAGCAAATGTTTACACTACCCAATGTTTACACTATATCCTAATGTTTACTATTTACCTACTAATAAAGCCCACACCTATCACCCATGTTTACCAAGAACCATAATTAATGTTCTTGTGCCCACTCTGTCCACAAGCAAATGTTGACAGTGCCCAATGTTTACACTATATCCTAATGTTTACCGTTTAGTATATACCTACAAATAAAACCCCCTCCTATCACCCATGTTTACCAAGAACACTAATGCACGCTTTGTACCCACTCTGTCCACAAGCACATGTTTACGCTACCCAAAATCCACGTACCCTTGATCCTATAATGTTTACCCAGAAGAACAAAAACATATATATTGTGTTGGCAGTAAGGACAGGAGTTAGGGTGGAGGCGCGTTAAGGGGGTAGGTTGGTCGCTTTTTCTGGACCCCCTTCTCCCTAATGATTAGCATATTAATTTTGAGATTTTATGACGTTCGTTCTATTAATTTGGCGATTTTGAGTCCTTTCGCCCCATTCCATTGTCAATACTTAAACCTTTCGTGCCATTTAGGTGTCGATTTTTTTCCCTGGCGAGCGATAGCGAGCCTGTAATTATAGAAGGAACCGGCCTTCGGCTTAGACATTTTTCTACCGAAAAATGTACAAATTTATCTTGAAAGGGGGTCGAAGGGGTATTTTTTTAAGCTTGATGGAAGTCTTGCGAGGAAACTTAAAAATTTAATAATAAATAAATATATAGACCATAAACCACCACTACCCCCTTAATATATAGACCATAAACCACCACTACCCCCTTAATATATAGACCATAAACCACCACTACCCCCTTAATATATAGACCATAAACCAGCACTACCCCCCTTAATATATAGACCATAAACCAGCACTACCCCCCTTAAGGGATGGGTGTGTGTGTGTGTGTGTGTGTGTGTGTGTGTGTGTGTGTTGGATAGATGGAGTGAAGCAACCGATAAATCTTAAGACAGTGAATTGTGTTAGTTCTTGAAGCTGTGTTTTGTTGTTTAATAGTATATGTTATTTTTATATCGAACAAATGTACAAATTTAGCCTGAAGGGGGTCTGGTGGGCATTTTCTTTTTTAGTTTTAGTCTGGGAAGGCGTCTTTGCTAGCCTAGGGGTAAAGTTAAAAAACCTTGCTCAAGAACGGTAAAAACTAGCAAAATCCTCAATATTAATTCAACCAAATATCATAACAACCCCCAAGACGTCGGCTCAGCAAGTGTTAAAGGCGTTCAAGGCCAATATAATATGCTCGGTGGTTGGAGAGAGGCAAGGTAAGGGGACAGAGGCTGCAAGGGTTTCTTGGTCTATTAATTCATGAATTCATTTATTTTATAGTTTCTTCGTTAGACCTCCATCAAGCTTAGAAAAACACTCCCTAGACCCACTATCACGACAAATTTGTAAATTTTTCGGTAGAAAAATGTCCCAGCCGAAGGCCAGTTCCTCTTAAAATTACAGGCTCGCTATCGCTCGCCATGAAAAAATCGACACCTAAATGGCACGAAAGGTCTTAAAATTGACAAAGAAATGGGGCATAAGATGTTAAAATCGCCAAACTAAAGGCCGCGTCATACAGAACTCGAACGTCGTCGCGCGACCTACCCCCGAACAGGATGACTTGCAAAAAAAATTCAAATATCCGGGTAAATTCGTATCAATTCGGCCAATGTTCTCGTTGATTCGGGGGAAGCTCCGGGGATGTTCAGGGGTGCAGCCGAACATCCTGGGGTTCGGCCAGAAGTTAGTGCATGCGTTAACTTCTAGCCGATATTCGTGTGTAAAAACCGTTAAAAATTTGTCGGTTCTCATTCTGGTTATGTTCGGCTTTCATTCGGGTCACGTTATTTTGTTTAGGCCGTTGTTCTTCTGTTATTTTCATTGACGAAGTTAACTCGATCTAGCCGAACATAAGCAGACATTAACCCGGTTCGTATGAATATAAGGCGACATTAACCATAATAACAACCGAATGAGAGACGATATACTCGAATAAAAGACGACATTCCCCCCCCCCCCCCCCCCCGATAAACAGAGGAATAAGGCAAGATCAAGCGAGTCTATTGAAGATTTTGGGAAGAACACAACTCGTATGACAGGAATGAGAGACGATAAAGACTGGAATTTACCCCGAACATCAGCAGAAGCATCTTGTCTGTATCGGGTGGTACACGCGGAAATTTCCACTCAACAGAGAAGATAATATATTACTTTGGTGTAACTTGATCTTGTACCTTATTGGCAAGATCAGGTAATACCAAATTACTATAGACACCTTTAGCTATTTCTACATACCAATTATTATGTGTAATAACTTGTTCTTATTACTCATTACTTTTGTGGGGGCAGGTTGGGGGAAACAATTTAATCATGATATTGATAAGTACAAAATATTATGCTAGGTACTATATACTATATAATTAGTGTGTAACCTCAGGAAGCAACTTTGTCAAATATTTTTGTATTGATGTAATACAAATATAATGTGTATATGTTGGTTGTACTTGTCCTTTTTATAAAATATAATGACTAAATAAATATGTTTATATGACACAAAACAATGAATATATTATGGGAAGATGAATGCAGGACATTAATATTTGTATCAAGAACACAAGAGTTTAGCTTTAAAATGTGATACGTAATATATACAATAATGATGGGATAAATTAACTTAAAAGATTGACGTTTTACAACACGAATAATATATAATTATACAAGAGATTATTTTGTGTTGACTAAACTCATAAAACAATATTGAGGTGCTAAATGATTAAGCTTGGCGTGTTGTTATGATAAACTCTTTATTATAAGAAATATTCTAGACATGATTAATAACTATATTATTAACATTTATAATCATGTCAATTTGATATATGAAAGTTGCAAATGAACTATAAATGTGACCTGGATAATTGGGTAATAATCACAGTCTAATAAGGTGTCATATAAATTATTTAGGTAGGGCATTGATTTATGGGGAATAATTGTAATGACAACTTACCTGTTCAGTTTAGAGGTACCTGCCAGGGCAGGTGCTGTTCTGGCCGGCTGTAGTACTCTGCCAAGTAGTCCCGGTGTAGTTTGGCAGTAGCTGGTCCCCTCTGCCGCTGCAGTGGTTGTAGTCCATCCAAGGGGTCCAGTCACCTTGTTCCATATTCTCCTGACGCTGAGATGCTTGTCCTTGTTGCCCTTGCCGTTTGTCTATGAGAAGGTTGTGGAGTATACATGAGGCGATGACTACCTTCTCCACGGTGCTGGGGTGAATGTTCATGGTTGTGAGTAGACACCTGAAGCGGTTTGCCAGCATACCGAAGGCATTCTCCACCTGCCTCCTGGCCCGGGAGAGTCTGTAGTTGTAGTTTCTCTTGGTTTCATCCAGTCCTCTGTGAGGGTAGGGTTTCTGTAACCATTCCCTCATGGGGAATGCATCATCCGCAACGAGGAAGTAGGGCACTGGACGGTCCTCTCCGGGAAATGGCTCTGCTTCCGGGCACCGTCCTCCAGGGCCTGCCGGATGTCGCTCACCTGGAAGATGCCACCATCAGATGCGGAACCATTCGCTCCCACGTCCACGTACATAAACTTGCCCAGGTGATCAACCACTGCCAGGAGAACAATGGAGTGGTAATGTTTGTAGTTGTAGTAGAGGGAGCCGCAGTTTCCTGGAGGTTGTATGGCTATGTGCTTGCCATCGATTGCCCCTATGGTGTGCCGGAAGTTCCACCTCTCTTCGAAACCCTTGGCAACCTGTTTCCAACCTTCGGGTGTTGATAGGCACACAATAACCTCTTCCATATACTCCTGGATTATAGCCTCGCATGTCTCACGTACTGCCAGGGAGATTGTGTTTGCACCTACACGAAAGTTTAAGGACATGCTCTTGTATGCCTCCCCTGTGGCCAAAAATCGTAGTGTCATGGCCAATCTCAAACCTGGTTCCAGGGGCTTCTTCCAATTTGTTGTCTCCTTGATCCTGGGTGTCAGACGGCGTACAATGTCATTGAATAGATCCTCGTCCATACGCAGATAATACTTGTAGGTGGTCCTGTCAGTGTCCACTAGCTCCTTCAGTAGTTGGTGGTAGTGTCCGTATGTGGCTCTCTGGGCGATCCAAGGTTTGACGCTGCAGCTTCGTGGTGTCCTGGGTCTTACATGGCGCTGACGCTCATTCTTCAGGATGGTGGTGATGAGTAGCATGTGGTTTAGGTGGGCTACAACAAGCTCCTGATAAAAAATGACCATCTCCAACTCCTCCTCCGTGGGTGGGTAGAGCTCCGGGAGCGCCATGTTACCGTGGTGATGCATGATGTGCGACTGGCATGTGTGCGACCACACCCTGTTTATATAGGGCAGGTACAGGTGTTCGTCACACATTCTTCTAGTATCGTGTTAAGGTCTTCTGATGGTCGGGCAGATGCGGCCGGTGATCCTCTGGTGTTCCTCATAATATCTTTTGTATCGGGTCAAGGTAGGTTCGGGTGTAAACACCGTTAAATATTTGTCGGCTGATTCTTGGCACATTCGAGTTTTGATCGGGTCTTGCCCCGGCATGCATCGGATTATATTCCTCTAATGTTCGGGTCTTTAACGTAAATCGGTCGGGAGTGTCGAGTTACATTCGAGTCTTGTTTGGGGCATTATCTGGGGATGTTCTTCTTTGACCAACATCGGGACAATATCGGATGCATTCGCCTCAAAAATGCAAGTCATCGTGTTCGGGGGTAGGTCGCGCGACGTTCGAGTTCTGTATGACGCGGCCTTAATGGTCCGAACGTCTTAATATCTGAAAAATAATGGGGTTAAACACGAGGGAAAAGGGTGTCTAGAAAAGCGACTTATCTCCCCGTAAGGGATTTTGGGAAAGTGAATTATTATTGTTTATGCGACAGTTTATATTTACGATAAGTGTCCTTCGATTTGTTCATTCCTTGTCTGTAGATCGTGTTTGGAACTATACTCTTGTTTCTTTTGAACTGCCGGTAAATTGCAAAGATCCCATCAAGATTTCTCAGTTATTTTGAAGATTGTGTAGTGAAATGTGGCGCTAATTATGTATACGTTGTCTTAATATGATGCAGGGACATAGTAGTTTCTTATTTTTCCGGTAGTTATCGAAAAATCAGTTGTTAAGGGATTCAATTTACTGTCAGATGAAATGAAACCGAGTATAATGAGTGGATTACAATAGTGACATATATTTGCATTTTTGAGGTATGCTTGTGTTTTGTATGTCATTTCAATAATGTAAACACAATTGGTAAGTGAATCGTATGTGTATTATGCTTTTCAATTAGTAACTTCATATACTTACAACATAAAGATATTGTTAAAAAAGTTTATCGTATTTAGCGCTTAACATATATTTTCCATTTCGACAATAATACGTATCATGATAATACGGTTGGCCAAATAAATCGTGTCTCCATTGTCATTACGTATTGGTCACTGTGTGCTGTATTAATGTCTGTCAGATGTTGAATAGGGTGTGTAAAGATAGGAACATGTTTGTATATCTCACTCGAAACGATGCATTAAAGCTTAACTAGTGCTGATACCAATTATTGATCGAAATATTCTTGGTGCCGCGACATCACTTATTTGGTCAACTATACCATATTAAGGGGAGATGTATATTAATTTGTTCATTTAGGCCTATTCATATAATTTGTTCTTACTTAGACCTTCATCAAGCTTAAAATGCTATCCCTTAATTAAACCCTTAGATATAAATGTATTCATTTTAAGTAGAAAATGCCCCAGCCGAAGACCAGTTCCTCCTAAATTGCAGGTTTGCTATCGCTCACCATGAAAAAATCGACACCAAAATGGCATGAAAGGTTGCCAAACTAATGGGGCGGATGTCTTACAATTTCAAAACAAATGGGGCTAAGCATGAAAGAGAAGGGGGTCGATAAACCCCCCCGCCCCCCACTTAATGAACACCGGTAGCTTATTATATTTACATTAGCACCAATTATAAACATATTGAGTGTGTATGTGCAGTAAGATACTACATAATTATATTATTATCAGGTAGTACAATTGAATATATGTGAGAGATAAACAGTATATACTTGCTTGTACATTCTATTTTGCGCTTAGATATATTCCACAAAGATTAACCCATACAATACCGGTGACGTCTTTTTAATTATATTGTTGCAACTATTAGACGATTTTATTCAGATTAGGAAGAACCTCTAGCAAAAAAATAAAATAAAAAATAAAATAGGCTTCAAACTATCTCCACCAACCCTTTTAACTATCATTCCTTCCTAAACTGCATGATATCGTCTAAATATACCTAGAATAAAAGATAACACAAGTCGCTGGTACTCAAGGGGTTAATAGAATTATCGACCCTTCAATCA
Organism: Paralithodes platypus; assembly: GCA_032716605.1. Classification (NCBI taxonomy): domain Eukaryota; kingdom Metazoa; phylum Arthropoda; class Malacostraca; order Decapoda; family Lithodidae; genus Paralithodes; species Paralithodes platypus. The sequence goes on along the minus strand of CM064528.1, from coordinate 14,857,313 downwards.
GATAATATATAAGGCTAGACAATACTAACTAAATTCACTTAATTAATTCTGTACCCTATCAACGTCAATGCAAGACAAGTTAATCTGCGACTATCTCGTTTGCCTTGTTTGATAAGCAAGCGAGAAAATCTATTGCAGACCAACTTGACTTGCTTTGGAAGGTTATTTAAGGGGAGTTTAATAGTTTGATTCGTACTCCTCCATCAATAAAAAATAAAAAAAAACGCTCATCAGTTAATCGACACATAAATGGCACGAAAGGTCTTCAAATTGAAAAAGTAATTGGGGAACAGGTCATAACATCGCCAAACTAATGGGACGAAGGAAGGTGGGTCCAGTAAAACACTCCCTTAAGTGAATATATACCCTTAATAGACTTGGTGTTAGTCTTAAAGAGCGCCAATTGTGTATATATTCTAGATAACATTAGACGATATTACTCATGTTAGAAAAAATCTATTGGAAAACAAGAGCTCAATTAATGCTCGAACCATCACAAATACTTCTTAAGCTGTAAATTATCGCCTTGAGACAGCCATAAATAAATTATAGAAAAACCTTAATATACCTTACGAAGCTGGAGGGTAGTTAACAAAATGCGTTAGCCCATTTCCTGCCAGTAAGTCATTAACCCCTTCTCCACCATGACGTTAATTATCATCGTATTCTGGTTACCATTAGACGATTTTCTTTAGTTTATACTCTACTTCTAGGACTCAAAGGGGTAAATGCGATCTCAATAAACTCTCTTAGTAACATAGGTCCTTCTTAAAGTGCATAAAATCATCTCATTTTAGCCAGAATTAAAGGTAAAAAGGCGTCCTGGTGGTGAAGGGGTTAATGTTTCTTGATATATATATATACTTTCTTTTCCTGAACCAATTATTGAGTTCTATCAAATCTTCTCATCATTCTCCACCTGCCAAGCCATCTCATCAAACGGTTCTCTGATTGGCTACTCGAAATCGCCAGGAGGGTTCTGATTGGCTGCACGGGAGGGGGTACTGTTGCCGCCTTTGGGTCATTGTTATTTTTGGGCGGGCGCGCGGGAGTTTTTACGCGTAAGTTTTCCTATTCTTGTGAGGAGGTATAGGGGAGATGGGCCGGTTTTCTGGACCACTTTTTCCCTCGTGTTTAGCCCCATTAGTTTTCATATTTTAAGACATTCGGCTCATCAGTTTGACGATTTTAACACCTTTCGCCCCATTTCGTTGTAAATTTTAAGACCTTTCGTGCCATTTAGGTGTCGAATTTTTCCTGGCGAGTGAAAGCGAGCCTGTAATTTTAGAGGGAATCGGCCTTCGGCCGGGACATTTTTCTACCGAAAAATGTACAAATTTATATTCGGCTGGGACATTTTTCTACCGAAAAATGTACAAATTTATATTGAAGGGGGTCTAGGGGATTTTTTTTTAAGCTTGATGGAGTTCTAGCGAGGAAACTAAAAATTATATGAGTAACTGAATAAATAGGCCAAAAAACAGCCACTCTCCCCTAAAAATATTAATCCGGATATAATATGCTGCAGACATAAAACAGGAAGCCCTCTCTCTCTTTTTCCTCGGCCATTTTTCCCTTAGTAACAAAGCGGATTAATTGGGAGCCGAAGTTGATGAATTTGTGATGGGCTGATAAGGTATATTCCATTAATTTTTCTTTTCATAAAATTAATATATGATAGAATTTCTCCCTCTCAATGTGCGCGCGCTCTTTTAATATACTATACTGTATATGTGTTTTTGGAAATTTACATATACACATACATTGTCGAAATATGTATATATTAACACACACACACACACACACACAAACACACAGATATATAATATTATATATATATATATTTTTTTTTTTGTAATGTGTTTGAAGGAGACTAAAAGCAAAGCTGCCTTTATCAAGTGTTCTCCCTAAAAGTTAAAGGAGTGGAAACATTTGTCTTCCGGTGTATTGGAAAGAAGTGTATAGTGTGCTTATTTAGTTAGTGTGATGAATAGGAGGAGATGTTTGTGTGTGTGTGTGTGTGAGAGAGAGAGAGAGAGAGAGAGAGAGAGAGATTGATTTATGCCGTATACTAGCCTGATCTTCACTATACATTTTCTTTTATCAACTCGCCCCCTTTTACAATTGCAAATCCTCCATCCTTTAATGGTTTTCTCCCTCACCCCCTCACCCTCACCATCCCTCCCTCACCATCCCTCCCTCATCGTCACTCCCTTACCATCCCTCCCTCACCCCCCCTCACCATCCCTCCCTCACCATCCCTCCCCCACCATCCCTCCCTCACCATCCCTCCCACTGTTATCGGGATTTGAGGCGTTTCTTTCTTGTATTCTGGCTAGTGGTAGAAGATTTTATTCAGATTAGGAAGGACTTCATGGATTCAGAGGGACAAGTGAGATCGTGTTAACTGTTATTTCTTTCACGTGCACAATTGCATGCCAAGTGTATGGACTCCGTGATTTTATGTATGAAAGGAAAAATATTATGATTGCCTTACAAGAATAATTGGCTATGAAACCATAAACCTGCTAATTTATTTAAGGGTTTATTATCAATTAAGGGAGTGGGGTTTTTTCAGGACAACCATCTCCCTCATTTTTAGCCCCATCAGTTTGGAAACTTTAAGACATTCGCCCCATTATCTTGGCAATTTTAAGTTATTTTGCCTCATTTATTTATCAGTGTTAAGACTTTTCCTGCGATTTATGTGTAGATTTGTCCAATTTTTCCAATTTAAGAGCAATTTATCACGAAGGGGGTTATTCGGGGTATTTTTGTTTTCATTCGATATTTTGTTTTAAGCTTGATGGAGGTCTTGGGAGCAAACGAAAAACCTCCCCTTAAGTATTGAAAAAAACAATTCACTTCGAATTCTACCATCCTTATTTTTCTTCCTTGCATAAAATGGAAGAGTGTATAGAAATGGAAGAGTGTATAGAAATGGAAGAGTGTATAGAAATGGAAGAGTGTATAGAAATGGAAGAGTGTATAGAAATGAAAGAGTGTATAGCAATGGAAGAGTATATAGAAATGGAAGAGTGTATAGAAATGAAAGAGTGTATAGCAATGGAAGAGTGTATAGAAATGGAAGAGTGTATAGAAATGGAAGAGTGTATAGAAATGGAAGCGTGTATAGAAATGAAAGTGTATAGAAATGGAAGAGTGTATAGAAATGGAAGAGTGTATAGAAATGGAAGAGTGTATAGCAATGGAAGAGTGTATAGAAATGGAAGAGTGTATAGAAATGGAAGAGTGTATAGAAATGGAAGAGTGTATAGAAATGGAAGCGTGTATAGAAATGAAAGAGTGTATAGAAATGGAAGAGTGTATAGAAATGGAAGAGTGTATAGAAATGGAAGAGTGTATAGAAATGAAAGAGTGTATAGCAATGGAAGAGTATATAGAAATGGAAGAGTGTATAGAAATGAAAGAGTGTATAGCAATGGAAGAGTGTATAGAAATGGAAGAGTGTATAGAAATGGAAGAGTGTATAGAAATGGAAGAGTGTATAGAAATGGAAGCGTGTATAGAAATGGAAGAGTGTATAGAAATGGAAGAGTGTATAGAAATGGAAGAGTGTATAGAAATGGAAGTGTATAGAAATGGAAGAGTATATAGAAATGGAAGAGTGTATAGAAATGGAAGAGTGTATAGAAATGGAAGAGTGTATAGAAATGGAAGAGTATATAGAAATGAAAGAGTGTATAGAAATGGAAGAGTGTATAGAAATGAAAGAGTGTATAGAAATGAAAGAGTGTATAGAAATGCAAGAGTGTATAGAAATGGAAGAGTGTATAGAAATGGAAGAGTGTATAGAAATGGAAGAGTATAGAAATGGAAGAGTGTATAGAAATGGAAGCGTGTATAGAAATGGAAGAGTGTATAGAAATGGAAGAGTGTATAGAAATGGAAGAGTGTATAGAAATGGAAAAGTGTATAGAAATGGAAGAGTGTATAGAAATGCATATAACAACTGTAATTTTATGTCTGTATGAAAGTGCTTAATGTTAGCCAGAATTAGTATTTATTTGCCTTTTTAATGTTTTTTTTTATGATTTTCTTAGTTTCCTCCCTAGACCTCCATCAAATGTAAACAAAATATCCATTAGATCCCCCATCTAGATTAATTTGTACATTTTTCGGTAGCAAAATGTCCTGGCCGAAGGCCGGTTCTTCCAACATTACAGGCTCACTATAGTTCGCCAGGGAAAAAATCGACGCCTATATAGCACGAAAGGTCTAAATATTGACGACGAAATGGGGCGAAAGGTCTTAAAATCGACTAACTAATGGGGCAAACATCTTAACATCTGAAAACTAATGGGGCTAAACATGAGGGAGAAAGTGGTCCAGAAAACCGGCCCATCCCCCCTTAATGGTAGCCAGATGTAAAGTACAATAAACAGGAGTCACTATACCGAAGGGGTTTATTTACCCTTTCACATTCGTAGCCTTTTATTGGTCATTTCCCGAAGCCCCTCAGAACCTTTTTCCTTCCCAAATGTCCTAATATCCAAAGACGGGGCTTCAAACACATTTTCATTTTCTTGTGCAGTTTTCCTCTTCCCAAATTGTTTCGGCGGGTTTCACGGTCTCCTCCTAGGGTCGTAAACAAAGGGTGAGCGAACCTCTACGATGCATTATGGGATACAGGTAGCTTCAGGTAGATGTTATTTTCGTTTTCTCCCTTCCTTTCCCTTCTCCATCGTCTTCTTGTACGCCTTCTCCTCTTTCCTATCCTTCTCTCTCTCTCTCTCTCTCTCTCTCTCTCTCTCTCTCTCTCTCTCTCTCTCTCTCTCTCTCTCTCTCTCTCTCTCTCTCTCTCTCTCTCTCTCTCTCTCTCTCTCCACCTACCTTTTCTTCTTCTCCTAATCGTCACTCTTGTTTTTCTTATTATTCCCTTTTCTAGTTTTTTTCTCATTCTTCTCTTCCATCTCCTTTTCCAGCATTCCTCTTCTTCTCCGGCTTTTCCTCTTCCTCCACCTCCTCCTCCTCCTCCTTTATCCCCTTCTCCTCCATAATTTTCTTCTTCTTCTTCTTTATCCCCGTCTTTCTTCGCTCCTTTTTTTTCCTCCTTTCCCTCGCCTCCTCTTTGCCGCTTTCTTCTTCTTCTTGGCTATCCTTTCCTTCCACTTTCCTCGACTATCGCGAATGCTAACTCTATTAAGACTGAAGTCCTGACCACCTTGCTGGGATCTTAAAGGTCTGTGTGGCCAGTGTATATATGTAAATCTATGTAAATATGAGGGTCGGTTACTATGCCGTACCATTTTAAGGGGATAGTGGGTACTGTTTTGGTCTATTCATTTATAATTCATATATATTTTAGTTTCCTCACTAGACCTCCATCAAGCTTAAAAAAACACCCCCTAGGCCCTCCTTCAAGATATATTTGTACATTTTTCGGTGGAAAAGTTCCCGGCCAAAGGCCAATTCCTCTTAAAATTACAGGCTCGCTATCGTTCGCCAGGCTAAAATTGACACTTAAATGGCACGAAAGGTCTTAAAATTGACAACAAAATGGTGTGAAAGGTGTTAACATTGTTAAACTAATGGGCTAAACGTCTTATAACTTCAAAACTAATGGGGCTAAACATGATGAAGATGGAGGACCAGAAAAACGCCCCACCTCCCCTTAATATTGCGCCCTACCCATTGCATACACAGTACCTTGGTTGGCATATATTAATACACACCTTCACCTTTGGCTTACGTTCATCTCTTTGTTTACGTTCTCTCTCTCCCCCCCCCCCCTCTCTCTCTCTCTGTTTCACTCTAACTCTGTCTCTCTCTCTCTGTCTGTGTCTGTCTGTCTGTCTCTGTCTCTCTCTCTCTCTCTCTCTCCTAAAATGTCGCTGTCTAGTAGTATTAAGGCCGAAAACACCTAGTTGGGACTGCAAGGTCTGTGTGGTCTGAGTATCTGTGTAACTCTGTGTAATTTTCTCCCTCTCTGTCTGTGTCTGTCTGTCTCTCTCTCTCTCGCTCTCTCTCTCTCTCTCTCTCTCTCTCCTATTCTGTTCACACTAACCAACGCCTTTAGAAATCCTGTTATCAGATAGAGCCTTCACCTGCCTCTACGTCTCTCTCTCTCTCTCTCTCTCTCTCTCTCCTATTCGCAACCTCCATCCTCATCCCATCTCTTTTCTAAAACCTTTAACACCCACTAATTATTTGACTTCCATTAACTCAGAAGAACATGAAGCGCACATAGAGAAAATTGGACAATGTTCAATTAATATTACAAGATGGGATTGATTAGATTTTTTGTTATTTTAGAAAGATCATGGTATTACTTATCCATTTAACCATTATATTTGAGGAGAAATCTGCTATAATATGGCTGATTTGAATTAGCCTTAACATAGGAGAGAGAGAGAGAGAAGGAAGGAAAGCGTAAAGAAGAAGAAGGAAGAAGAGGAGAGAGGAGAAGGCGTACAAGGAGACACAGGAGAAGGGATAGAAAGGGAGATCAGAATAACAGAGAAAGAGAGAGAGATTCAATAATGACAGGATGTATGCAATTTCATTCTGCAACTTTTTTTGGCACAGTAAGACTCTCAATAAATCACCTGGGGGCAGTTCCTCCAAAGAGAGTGTTATTGCTTTCTCGTATATGGTGGTGTGTGTGTGGGGGGGGGGGGGGAGTGTAGTGGTAGTAGTGTGTGTGTAAGTATTGGTGGTGGTGGTGGTAGCTGGTGGTGGTAGTTTGTGTGGTGGTCGTAATGTGTGTTTGTATGTGTGTGATGGTGGTGGTGGTGGTGTGTGTGTGTGTGTGTGTGTGTGTGTGTGGTGAGACAGAGAGACAGGAAGAGAGAGTAGAGAGAGAGAAATATGGAAAACTGAGAGAGGTAACACACGGGGAAGCTGAATAGATGGATCTACTTTATATATATGCACACACACACACACACACACACACACACACACACACACACTAAATTACATACATGAAAGAGATAGAGAGAGAGAGAGAGAGAGAGAGAGAGAGAGAGAGAGAGAGAGAGACAGAGAGAGAGAGAGAGAGAGAGAGAGAAGGTAGGTAGGTTGCATAAAAACTCTAACCACAATGATACTACGGTTTCAGTGAGATGGTCCGGTCCTATATTACTCCGAGAAAGAAAGGATCCATTCACACATAGATGCACTTGTAAGGAATACGTGGAGAGGACGGTATAGTGGTTATTGTCTCTCTCTCTCTCTCTCTCTCTCTCTCTCTCTCTCTCTCTCTCTCTCTCTCTCTCTCTCTCTCTCTCTCTCTCTCTCTCTCTCTCTCTCTCTCTCTCTCTCTCTCTCTCTCTCTCTCTCTCTCTCTCTCTCTCTCTCAATGAGGAGTTGATGGTAAGGGTATAGCATTGTGTTATATCTCGTTTGGATCGTAATTTCTGTGTGGCCAGTGTATCTGTGTAAATCTATGTCAGTCTCTCTCTCTCTCTCTCTCTCTCTCTCTCTCTCTCTCTCTCTCTCTCTCTTACACACCTTTAGGACACCTGAGCCAGACAAACGGGCTTATCTTTCCTCTTGCACACACAATCTTATACAAGAGAGAGAGAGAGAGAGAGAGAGAGAGAGAGAGAGAGAGAGAGAGAGAGTAAGTGTATAGGGAACTTTTGGGACCTTCCAAATTTCATAAATTCATCTAAAGATAACCAGAATAAAATGTAAATCTGCGTCCTAAAGAGTACTGAAAGAGTTTTGTTTTATGGGTATGATTTAAATTGCATCATATTATGCTATATTTTATTATATTGTGTTATGCTAAACAGACAGAACAAAGCACTATTGTATATATTTTGAACATGGCGGAAAATACCTTTGCAGTTGAATTATCGATACTTGCGGGAAAATTCCGAACAATCTCTGCATCAGATTAATCCGGTGTTTTCATAGTGCAACATATTTCGGTCAATAACCTTCCTAATAACTGAGTTATAATCAAGATGGAGCTATAAACATCAATACTAAACAGAAATGCAACAATAATGTAGGTTTCTGATGATGAACTTGGTTTTATGTATTTATAGAATATGTACTACAACCGTATTTGAGCTGATATCGATGTCTACAGCTCCAACTGCCTTATAGCTTGAAACTCGGAAGTGGACAATTGGAAAGAGGACATGGCAATTTACCAACAGATATACACAATCGACCATAGGTAAAAGGTGCCAAAATGGCGGCGATAAAGACATAGAAGGTTCATAACTTTCTGCAGAGGTTTGTGAAGGAAGGGAGTCAATATCGAAACAGGTTGCCAATGGGGACGATAATTAGAGGGGTGTTTTTTTCTGGACCCCCTTCTCCCTCAGGTTTAACCCCATTCGTTTTGATATTGTAAGACGTCTGCCCCATCAGTAAGACCTTTCGCCCCATTTATGTGTCAATGTTAAGACCTTTCGAGTCATTTAGGTGTCGATTTTTTTCCGGGTGAACGAAAGCGAGCCTGCACATTACGAGGACATAGAGGGATCTGCCTTGTGTTGGCCAATCAACTTTCTGCAGACTCCCATTATCTTATGTTCTTATGTTCGTATATACACAAATTAGGAGGACAATTATTATACGTAAATATATCTCGAAGGAGGGTCTTGTGGGTATTCTCCCTTTAACCCATTCTATTCTGGCTGACGTTAAGCGTTTTTGCTCGGCTAATGTAGGGCCTCTGGTAATCAAAGGGGTATATACTATCTCAATTACCCATTAAAATCCTTCAGGTCCTTCCTACGCTGAATGCAATCGTCTATTAATAGCTGTATTGTGTGGACAAGTGGGGAGATAAAGTCCTTTGTTTGATTCAGGTGTTCAGAAGGAGTACACTGGAGTACAAAGGAAATCAAGCAACAACAGATCTAGTGACCCTTCTAGGCTGCTTGTCCTCCAAAACACTGAGGATCAAGTGTCCAAACAGTGGTTTAGAGTGGGTAAGGGAACATTGGAAAGGGAACTACTGCCCTAGAACTAATGTCCGTGGCAGGATTAGGAAGTTAGTAGGGGACAGATGGGTTAGTAACTGAGGGGGGGATAAAATAAAGTTATTCATTTACGAACGCAGTCAGTCGCGGGTTTGATGCGAGATATTTGTCTAGGTGGAGTTTAAATGAATCAACGGTGCTGCAGTCTATAACGTCTCGGGGAAGCCCATTCCACAAGTTGACAACTCGATTGAAGAAGAAATTCTTAGATTCGTGTGAGTTAAAAGATTTACCAATAATTTTGCAACCGTTTCCCCGCGTGTAATTAGATTGGTCGATAGTGAAGTAATTACTACAGTTCATATTGTCGATGCCTTTGATGATTTTGAACACTTGAATTAAGTCACCCCTTAATCTGAGCTGGGTTAAAGGAAATAGATTTAATTCTCTAAGACGCTCTTCGTATGGTTTGTTCTTTAGGCTAGGTATCATTTTGGTAACTCTACGTTGAACTCGTTCTAGCTTGTTTATATCTTTTTGGTAATAAGGGCACCAGGATTGAACGCAGTATTCCAGAAGAGGGCGGACTAAGGAATTGTAAAGGGTTAGGATAACGTCTTTGGATTTATGCTCAAATGACCTGCCTATAAAGCCAATTATTTTGTTTGCCTTCTTAACAACTTCTGAACATTGTTGACTCGGTTTTAGGTTACTCGATATTGTTACTCACAGATCAGTTTCTCTGTTTACATTCTTAAGCTGAGTTTTTTTTTTTTTTTTTTTTTTTTTTTTCTCTATGTGATTGAGGGAGGCAAAAGGCATAACTGCCTATAGCGAGTGCCTCCCCCATAGTTGAAAGAGTGACAGGGCCAAAATCAAGGGACGTTCGAGCCAAAATGCCTGGACACACGGAGTTTGAAGCAATTTAAGTCATAGGAAGAGGGAAAGACTGATTCTGGGAGAGAGTTCCAGAGCTCAGATGTTGAGTAGAAGAAAGTTTGAGAGTAACGTTTCACTCTCGAATGAGTGCCATTCATCGAATAGTTTGCTTTCTCATTTAGGTATCCGATATGTAGTACTTTACATTTATCCGCATTGAAACTCATTTGCCAAATTTGGGCCCAACATGACAATTTATCTAGATTGTGTTGCATATCGTCAACTTGTTCTTTTGAGAGTACGCTATTTGCAATTTTTGTATCGTCAGCAAATTTTGAGATTGTACAGGTGAGACCCTCATCTATGTCGTTGATGTAAATTAGAAAGAGAATTGGTCCTAGTACCGATCCCTGGGGTACCCCGCTACTACATTGGTCCATTTTGATGCCTTACCGTTTATGACTACTCTTTGCTTTCTGTCGCTGAGTCAATGTTCTATCCATTTCAACACACCGTCTTGTATTCCATGCACTTTTAGTTTAGCAGTAAACGCTTGTGGGGAACTTTGTCAAAGGCCTTTTGAAAATCAAGGTATATAATATCTTCAGCTTTACTCTCATCGTAGAGGTTAAGGATATCGTGGAAGAAGTCTAAGAGGTTTGTTAAACAGGAACGTTTTTTACGAAAGCCGTGTTGAGTATCTTTAAGTAAGTTATTTGCCTCTAAGTGATTTACGAGTCTGTCTCTTATGACCGTTTCTAACATTTTACATACAATTGAGGTTAAGCAAATTGGACGATAGTTACTGGGTAGGGATTTGCTGCCTTTTTTGAATATCGGTGTTACGTTGGCTAGCTTCCACTGATTAGGCATAGTCCCAGACTGCAAGGATTCATTGAATAGCAATGTCAGTGGTTTGGAGAGCTCATCCTTAGCTTCCTTTAGAACTCTAGGCGAGATTGTATCAGGTCCTGGCATTTTATTTACCTTGAGTTTATCTAAACAATTCAATACTTCTCTCTCTGTAACGGTGATATTGCTTAGAACATCTGAATTATCAATCTGAATCGGCGATGGTGTAGGGATATCACTGAGGTCTTCGGTTGTAAAAACTGATGCAAAGAAGGTATTGAGGGCATTACTCATTTGTACTTCATCATTGGTGTATTCTCCATTTTCATCGACTAACGGTCCAACAGTTGAAGTAACTACTTTTTTCTTTCTGATATAACTATAGAATTCTTTCGGGTTTGTTTTACTTTGATTCGCAACATGTAACTCCAGGGTCTTTTTACTTTGCTTAATTAACTTTTTGGCTTTGCGTTGTAGCTCTACAAATTTCACCCGTTCTTCGTCATTTTGTGAGGATTTTAATCTATCGTTAGCAAATTTTTTAGCAAGCAGACAGTCTGAAATATCTTTATTCCACCATTTGGGCTTATCATTATGGCCTGGACGCCTTATTTTCGATGGTATGCAGTCTTGCACTGCCTTAAGGTAAGTGGTTGTGAAACACTCCCAAGATGTATTTATGTCGTTATTGTTAGTCAGAAAGCTCCAGTCAGTTTCTTTAAGCTTTGATTTAAGTTTATGAAAATTTGCTTTCTTGAAATTAGGGACTTTCTCAATGCTGCTATTTGATTTGTTACTAGTAAATTTTAAAGTGAAAGTTATCGTATGATGGTCGCTGTTACTGAATTCATCACCAACATTCAAATTCTCTATTAATTCTTCTTTTTTTGCGAGTACAAGGTCAAGCACATTATTACCACGGGTCGGAGATTGTACAAATTGAAAAAAGTGAACTCTCTTGCAAGTTAGCATAGAGGTCGTGTCCAGGCGTGTGAAAGTAAGAATATCGCCCCATTTAGTCACGGGTAAGTTTGAAATAGCCAAGAAGTTTGGTATCTTGTATGTTAGTTATTTCTGCAATTTGTTCATAAATTTCACTGTCAGTTTGCACTGATTGAGATGGGGGTCTGTATAATAAAGCTAGTGTTATTTTAGTTCCTCGTTTATTTTTTAATAGTACGTAAGATATGTCTATATTCGCAATTTGAGGTTTTGACATTAAGACGGGATTAAGACTTTCCTTTATAAAAAAACAGAATTCCTCCTCCATTTCTATTGATCCGACTTTTCTCAAACATTGTATAACCAGGAAGTGTATATTCGGCTAAAAAGTCTCTGTCTTCCGTATTTAACCAAGATTCTGTAATACCGATTATATCATAATGTTCTGTAAACACGATTTCCTCTAGATCTGAAAATTTATTGCGTATGCTACGAGCATTTACATGAAACACCTTAAGAGTATTAGAGTTGGATGTTACCGATTGTGCATTGTCTGAATTTTCAGTTCGTATTTGACTTACACTATCCTGTCTGGGGTCTGGTTGACCCCGTTTTTTGAACGGAAATCCTTGACTGCATCGTTCAGCAGAGGACCAAGACGTGCAGCTCCTACTTCATTGAGATGTACACCATCTCCTGAAAACAAAGATTTATCATAGTAAAAATGATCCCACGTGTCGACAAAGCCGATGTCCTCCTCCCTGCAGAGTTTGGCTAGTCGGCGATTTGTACTGGTAGCTATGTTGTAGAATCGGTTTTCTACATCAATCCGGGGAACAATTCCTGAAATTAAGATTCTATTAGATTTTTCCTTGAAGGACCTGATCAGCCGCCGGTACTTGCAAAGTAGTTCCTCTGACCGCGTCCGTTGGACATCGTTAGATTCAAACGTGGATGACGTACGTAGTGCGTAGGAGAGAGAGAGAGAGAGAGAGAGAGAGAGAGAGAGAGAGAGAGAGAGAGAGAGAGAGAGGTAAATAATGAGCATATAATGTTAAATGAGCACTAGCGTATAAAAAGAGCTTACCATATCAGAAAATGTGTGTTTTGAGAGAGAGAGAGAGAGAGGGGTAGATATGGTACAGAAAGGGTTAAGAAGGGGGGTAGTATCGGATATCAGAACAGGTTGCAGGTGAGGACGATTAACCTGTTGGAGAGTTGTTGCACCTGGTTTGGTTAGTACATACACACACACACACACACATACACACACATATCGCGCCAGCATCATCACACACATACACATCAGCGGTACGGACACACACCTACAGTCATCAGCCATACATGTGTATACACACACACACACACACACACACACACCAAGCATGCCTACACACAATACACTTACGCACACATAAATGATTTGAATATGTAGCTAATAATAGTACTCTCTCTCTCTCTCTCTCTCTCTCTCTCTATCTATCTATATATATATCTCTCTCTCACTTGTTATGGATTAATGTGTGTGTGTGTGAGTGTGTGTGCATAAGAGAGAGAGAGAGAGAGAGAGAGAGAGAGAGAGAGAGAGAGAGAGTATCGTCTATAACAAGCACTAAGTGGGGTTGTTGATTGAGGAAATAATGGCAGATTGGTCGATAGTCCCACCTGCTGTGATGCTGTTGTTGTTGTTGGGATTGTTGTTTTTCGGGTTGTTGTTGTTGATATTGTTATTGGAATTGTTGTTATAGTTGTTTGGGTTTTTATTGTTGTTGTTGTTGTTGGTGTTGTTGTTGTTGATGTTGCTGGGATTGTTGTTGTTGTTGATGTTGTTGTTGATATTGTTGTTATTGGGGTTGTTATAGTTGTTTGGGTTTTATTGTTGTTGTTATTCATTATGTTGCTGGGGTTGTTGTTGTTTTTGTTGTTGCCTTGTAGGTGGTGGTGTTGGTGTTGTTATTTTTGGTATCATTATTGACATTAGACCATTTTATTCAGGTTAGGAAGGAGGGTTAACTGAGATTGTTATGACCCATCTGATTCCCGGGGAGTCTTCCAAAACTGTATGGAAGCGTCTAATCTTTGCCAGAAAAGGAAGATAACGCTATATTATTGAAGTGGCTAAGATGAACAAAGAACATAATGAACAAAGATGAACAAAGGATATAATGAACAACGATTAACCAAGAACAGAATGAACAGAGATGAACAAGGAAGAGAATGGACAAAAATGAAAAGAGAACAGAATGAACAAAGAACAGAATAAAAAAAAAAAAAGCAGAACAGAACCCTTAGCTCCACAATTACCAAGGCTAGACCAAAATAGGCGTGTGTGAGGATGGATGGGCAGGATAGAGCCTAATCTAAAGAGAGGGATAGGGGGTATAGGGGATAGGGACACTTAACCTACTTCAACACTAACGCTCAAGTGACTAACTTTATATTGGTGGTGTAATGGTTAGATTGTTTAAAAATGTGCATGTGATAACCCAGGTTCAAATCCCGGTGGATCACATATATGCTTTCATTAATTTCGTTGGAGATGTTGGGTGTTGGGGTGAAATTAACTAAGAAAACAAGCAAATAGATTGGTGTATTATAGGTACTGAGTTTTAATTATCATAGTTAAGGTTGCTGATTAAGATTTGTCTGCCTATCTTGCTCTACGTGTCCCTTTATATATATATAATATGTATATATTACGTAGGTATTATAATATTATTATTATTATGTTGCAGCTTGATTCTGTTCAAATTCAACACGAGTCGTTATATTTCTCTCTCACATAGGCATCCACACAATTCAAATTTGAACTCCCTACCAACCAGCCTAACCCAACCCACAGATAACCGCCCAAAGCCACACACAAGCCACTCCCTTACAACCATCCCTACAACTTACAAATCACTTACTTGCAAATAACCCTACAACTTGCGACGATCAACGCTATGTCAACGTTGGAAGAGAATACAAGATAGACTCAAGAGAATACAAGATAGACTCAAGATAGACTCAAGAGAATACAAGATAGACTCAAGATAGACTCAAGAGAATACAAGATAGACTCAAGATAGACTCAAGAGAATACAAGATAGACTCAAGATAGACTCAAGAGAATACAAGATAGACTAACGCTTGATAATTGGGTCTTACTACTATTTCAACTTTGGTTTTCTTGTTAACATAAAAAACAAAACAAAAATACAAAAAAATACAAAAAAATACAAAACCTTAACACGAATGACCAAAGCCGTTAGATTCGAGGCGTGTTCAGTTTTGGCTTCGGATTTTCTTTTACATCAATAGCCAGAAAGGGGAATACAAAGTTGATTATTTATAGATAGGACAGAACTTTTCTGACAGACTATACAAGGAAAGACGGCACAAGGGGGGTTTCATAAATTATTGCACTCCGCTTTCAACCCCTTCCCTTCATCTTCTTCCTAGAAACCCTATGGTAGCAGAGATCGGCCAACCTCCGCCATATTGGAGCCACTGGTGTCTATAGCCTCTCTTTACACTCATATTATGTCTATGCCCATAATATACCATAATACCTATAATATACTCATAATAATACCTATAATACCCAAAATAATACCCGCAATATACCATAATACCTATAATATACCCATTAAAATACCCATGATAATACCCATAATAATACCCGCAATATACCATAATACCTATAATATACTCATAATAATACCTATAATACCTAAAATAATACCCGCAATATACCATAATACCTATAATACCCAAAATAATACCCGCAATATACCATAATACCTATAATACCCAAAATAATACCCGCAATATACCATAATACCTATAATGTACTCATAATAATACCTATAATACCCAAAATAATACCCGCAATATACCATAACACCTATAATGAACCCATTAAAATACCCATGATAATACCCATAATAACACCCATAATAACACCCATACCCATAATAATCATTCGGCAATACTGGTACAAAATATATAGGTTGGTCTTTGGAGCTAAGTTCAACACGATAAGCAACAAATATCCCCCATTTCTTTGACAATTGGGTAACCAAAATGGCGTCCGGAGAAGCATAATATGTCCAAGCTCTCTCACTGTAGTATCACAAAGTCTTCCTAACCGCGCTGCGAACGATAGCCAACGAGACTCCCTTTGCCAATACTCTTCGCTCATTGTTCTTGCAGATGCGACGGTACAAGAGGAACCGATTTCACACGATTTCACTCAAATTGGGGGAAAAGGAGGAAGAAATTGTCCGCCCCAGTGTCTTTGAGCCCCTGAGAAATGCGGCTGGATGACTCTGAAAGCCCTCTGTTCTCGGGCTTGGTGGATTGTGAGGTGGGTTGTTTCAGAGTGTTTCGTTCGGTTGACTTGTGCCCTTCCTCCGCCCTTCAGGAGTACTATGGCAACTTTCCTCCTCTTCTACGCCTTTCTTCAACCTCTCTCTCTCTCTCTTGTAACTTTTAAACTACCCTCTTAGTTTGTGTTTTAGTGTCTCTTGTTGCTTTCCTTGCGTTTTTCATCTCACTCTCACTCTCTCTCTCTCTCTCTCTCATCTTTACTACCCTCTGTCGCCTACTTGTGTTCTACCTATCGTACTTTCCTTCTTGTCTTCCTTCTCTTAAAACCTACACCTACTTCATGCTAAACCAAACAATAGAATATTTCGCTCCAACTTCCATCTTTGCTTCATTCCTTCTCTACATTACCCAACCATTATTTTCTGATCATATTTCTTGTCTAACACTCTTAACTCTTCCCCTTTCTTTTGGTCTGTCTTCTTCTTCTTCTTCATCATCATCATCATCATCATCATCTTCTTCTTCTCCTTTGTCTTGTTCTTTTTCTCTTTTTTCTTCTTCTTCTTTGCTGTCTTATTATTTCTTGCCTCTCTATCATTGCCGATTTCCAACTTACCTCTCCCAGCTTTTAATGGAAGGGTTATATTTGTGTATTCAATATTATGTTTACCAAGCTCTTCCCCTCTTTACTTCCTTATTTTGTTATAACATTATCCTTAAATCATTAAATGTAAAGTACTACATATCGGATACCTGAATGAGAAAGCAAACTATTCGATGAATGGCACTCAGCTTAAGAATGTAAACAGAGAAACCGATCTGGGAGTAACAATATCGAGTAACCTAAAACCGAGTCAACAATGTTCAGAAGTTGTTAAGAAGGCAAACAAAATAATTGGCTTTATAGGCAGGTCATTTGAGCATAAATCCAAAGAAGTTATCCTAACCCTTTACATTTCCTTAGTCCACCCTCTTCTGGAATACTGCGTTCAATCCTGGTGCCCTTATTACCAAAAAGATATAAACAAGCTAGAACGAGTTCAACATAGAGTTACCAAAATGATACCTAGCCTAAAGAACAAACCATACGAAGAGCGTCTTAGAGAATTAAATCTATTTCCTTTAACCCAGCGCAGATTAAGAGGTGACTTAATTCAAGTGTTCAAAATCATGAAAGGCATCGACAATATGAACTGTAGTAAGTACTTCACTATCGACCAATCTAATTACACGCGGGAAACGGTTGCAAAATTATTGGTAAATCTTTTAACTCACACGAATCTAAGAATTTCTTCTTCAATCGAGTTGTCAACTTGTGGAATGGGCTTCCCCGAAACGTTATAGACTGCATCACCGTTGATTCATTTAAACTCCGCTTAGACAAATATCTCGCATCAAACCCGCGACTGACTGCGTTTGTAAATGAATAACTTTATTTTATCCCCCCCCTCAGTTACTAACCCATCTGTCCCCTACTAACTTCCTAATCCTGCCACGGACATTAGTTCCAGGGCAGTAATTCCCTTTCCAATGTTCCCTTACCCACTCTAAACCACTGTTTGGACACTTGATCTTCAGTGTTTTGGAGGACAAGCAACCTAGAAGGGTCACTAGAACTGTTGTTGTTTGATTTCCTTTGTACTCCTTTGTACTCCTTTGTACGCCTTCCCTGAACTTCCTCCCCTCCATATTCCTCCCCTCTGTCTTTCATTTCTTCTATCCTTCCTTTCATTCTTCTTTCCTTCCTTCTATCCTTCCTTTCTTCCTTCTTTCATTCTTCTTTCCTTCCTTTCTTCCTTCTTTCCTTTCTTCTATCCTTC
This sequence comes from Paralithodes platypus, assembly GCA_032716605.1. NCBI lineage: Eukaryota > Metazoa > Arthropoda > Malacostraca > Decapoda > Lithodidae > Paralithodes > Paralithodes platypus. The sequence goes on along the minus strand of CM064528.1, from coordinate 14,839,597 downwards.
CTTTCTTCCTTCTTTCTATCCTTCCTTTCTTCTTTCCTTCTATCCTTCTCTTCTTCCTTCTATCTTTCTTTCTCTCCTTCCTTTCTTCCTTATTCCCCTCCACTCACCCTTCTCTGTTTATTTATTTTTCCTTCCTGCCTTCCCCTATTTCTCTCTTAATGTTGTTTCTCATTTTCTCAAGTTACTCTTTTATTCTTTCTACGATTGTGTTTTAATTTAATGGGCCTTACTTTTATCACACAATAGTGTATTATTTCCCTGGTAAAGCATACTTGCAGTGTGTGTGTGTGTGTGTGTGTGTGTGTGTTTAAGTAAGTATGTATGTGAGTTGGTGTGTCTTATTTGTGTGTCTGAGTATATATGTGTGTGTGTGTGTGTACCAGTGTATGTGTATGTGTGTGTGTGTGTGCGCGCGCCAGTGTATGTGTATGTGTGTGTGTGTGTGTTTAAGTAAGTATGTGAGTTTGTGTCTTAGTTGTGTGTCTGAGTATATGTGTGTGTGTGTGTGTGTGTGTGTGTGTGTGTGTGTGTGTGTGTACCAATGTGTGTGTATGTGTATGTGCTACATACTACCACTGGGACCCAAGGGATCCTGTGTTTCATGACCATATTCCAGGAAACCAGCTTTCATATTGTGAAAGGCTGGACCGCAAACGTCATGAAGAAACAAACACGAAACAAAACAAAAAAAGTTCTTTAGGATATGATGAAAGCACGGGCGATCATTATGTATATATAAACATTAATTGGTGGAATATGACTCATACTGTTACATAAGAAGAAACAGACGAAACATTGAAGAAACATAGAATACATATAAAATAAACATAGCAGAAACATATAAGAATCATAGAATAAAAACAAATAGAAGAAACGTAGGCGAAACACAGAAGAAGAAAGACAAAATATGAAAAAGAAGAAGAAGGAGGAAAATAATAAAAAGCTGATGATAGTGATACTGACGATAATGACGAGAAGACACATCCGAGTGGTGTGGTGTGTGTATGTGTGTGTATGTATGTACAGTATGTGTTAGTGTGTGGATGTGTGTGTGTGTGTGTGTGTGTGTGTGTGTGTGCGTATCTTGGTTTGCAATGTTTACAAAAAAGAAGATCCCATGACGTCAATTAGCAGTCCTATACCCCAGAAGCCGTGGTCTGTTGTGGGTTAACCCCTTCTGTACCGAGATGTCTTTTCAGTTATATTCTAGCTATATGGAGACGATGTTGTGCAGTTTAAGAAGGATCTGTGGTAGTAAAAAGGGTTAAGTGAGATAGTTCGAAGCCTGTTAATTGTTGGAGGCCCTATATAAACTGAATATAATCTTCTAATAGTAGCCAGAATAAAGCTCAAAAGATGTCGTCGGTACAGAGAGGGTTAAGGGAGTATATTGAGTGTGTATGGTCAAAATCTATAATTCGCCGACGTCTCTGCTCGTAAACTGCATACTATTAAGATACTACAACTTTTCCTTATCTGTTTTCGTGTGTTTCTACTCGTAATTTGTTTAATGTCATGGAATTGTCCGGTTAGGGGAAGATTTTGTTTGTTTATTTATATATTTATTTAGCATATGCTTTAGTTTCCTCCCTAGACCTACATCGAACTTTAATAAATACCCCCAAGACCCCCCTACGAGATATATTTGTGCATTTTTCGATATAAAAATACCACCGGCCGACGGCCGGTTCCTCCTAAATTACAGGCTTGCAATTGCTCGCCAGAAATAATCAACACCTAAATGCCAAGAGATATCTTAAAATCGCCAAATTAATAGGGCGAATGTCTTCAAATCTCAAAGCTAAAGGGGCTAAACATGAGGGTAGAGGGGGTCCTGAAAACCACCCTCTTTGAATTTCACCCACATGATCATCAAGGTTTTTGGGGAACCATTAATTTCAACTGTACGAAATTCTAAGTTTGATGCAAAATGTCTCCTCTCCCCTCCTTCCCGTGACGTCAATGTGCAGAATGATGGCCAGAATCCTATAACCAAGTCACACGAGGATGCTTATCGACGAATTCTATCGAAGACTTTAATCCGCAACAATTAGCTTATTATTTTCAGGGATTTGTGTTATTTACCCTTGAAATATATAGGAGTTTTCAAGATTATCAACAAAATTCAATATATAATTGTAATAGAAGATAAAAGAAGGCCAGATAACAGACTACATTAGATAATATTATAAAGGACTCCGATGCTGTGATTCCGATACATCCGCCCCCGGTGACGTCAATGTCCAGAGTCCTATACCCCGGAAACCGTGGTCTGATGTGGGGAAAGGGAAAATATTGAGTGTGTACCGCCTAATATTGAGTGTGTACCGCCTAATATTGAGTGTGTACCGCCTAATATTGAGTGTGTACCGCCTAATATTGAGTGTGTACCGCCTAATATTGAGTGTGTACCGCCTAATATTGAGTGTGTACCGCCTAATATTGAGTGTGTACCGCCTAATATTGAGTGTGTACCGCCTAATATTGAGTGTGTACCGCCTAATATTGAGTGTGTACCGCCTAATATTGAGTGTTGTACCGCCAAATATTGAGTGCGTACCACCTACTATTGATAGTGTACCGCCTAATATTGAGTATATACCGCCTAATATTGACTGTGTACGCCTAATATTGAGTGTGTACCGCCTAATAGTGAGTGTGTAACGCCTAATATTGCGTGTGTACCGCCTAATATTGAGTGTTGTACCGCCTAGTATTGAGTGTGTACCGCCCAATATTGAGAGTGTTCCGCCTAATATTGAGTGTGTACCGCCTCATATTGAGTGCGTACCGCCTAATATTGAGTGTTGTACCGCCTAATATTGAGTGTGTACCGCCTAATATTGAGTGTGTACCGCCTAATATTGAGTGTGTACCGCCTAATATTGAGTGTGTACCGCCTAATATTGAGTGTGTACCGCCTAATATTGAGTGTTGTACCGCCTAATATTGAGTGTTGTACCGCCTAATATTGAGTGTGTACCGCCTAATATTGAGTGTGTACCGCCTAATATTGAGTGTGTACCGCCTAATATTGAGTGTGTACCGCCTAATATTGAGTGTGTACCGCCTAATATTGAGTGTGTACCGCCTAATATTGAGTGTGTACCGCCTAATATTGAGTGTGTACCGCCTAATATTGAGTGTGTACCGCCTAATATTGAGTGTGTACCGCCTAATATTGAGTGTGTACCGCCTAATATTGAGTGTGTACCGCCTAATATTGAGTGTGTACCGCCTAATATTGAGTGTGTACCGCCTAATATTGAGTGTGTACCGCCTAATATTGAGTGTGTACCGCCTAATATTGAGTGTGTACCGCCTAATATTGAGTGTGTACCGCCTAATATTGAACTTTGGTCACTCATGCGATGGGCCAGGGCGTTAACCACTGGCCCTTGACGACTTGTGAGAGAGTTACACAGAGTTACACATACTCAAACCACACAGACCTTGCTGTCCCAACTAGGTGGTCTGGCCTTAATGCTACTAGACAGGGACAGTTTATAGTGGAAGAATAGGACAGTAAAGTAGAAGGCTCTCTCCCCACCCTCCGCTCTCTCCGGCTAAAAACCGTACCGGAAAATGGGATGAAGTGTAACCTTATGGGTCAGGAAATGCAAATGCCCACAAGGAAAGTTGGTATATAGTATAGGAAGAAATTAATTTGAAAAGGAAATTACACATGCCTACTGATTAATTCATATTAATACAATCTTCATTAGATGATCGTCCAGTCTTTTTTTAAACGTATCAATTGAATTACTGTCGACCACCTCACTTGGTAAACTATTCCACTCTTTAACCACATTGTATGTGAATAAATGCTGTGTCACATCTAAGGATGCCTTTTTTCTAATTAATTTAATTTCATTATCTCGGGTTGCAGCATTATTATTAATCGTGAACAGTGCACTGATATCTACTCTGTCAAATCCCTTTAGTATCTTAAAACACTCGATAAGTTAGCCTCGCAACCTCCTTTTCTTTAGCGAGAACAAATTTATTGTATTTAATCTTTCATAATGTAGCTAATTTTTCAGAGAGGGAATTAGTTTAGTTGCTCTACGCTGCACAGATTCGAGTTTTTTAATGTCCTTGGGACCAGAACTGAACGCCATATTCAAGATGGGGTCTAACAATGTTTTTGAATAACGACAAAATAATGTTTTGGTTTTTATAGGCAAAATTTATTTTGATAAATCCCAGGGCTTTGTTAGCTTTATTTGCCGCAGCCGCACATGGCTCTGAGGATTTTAGATGTTCTGATATTATAACCCCGATAACCTTTAATCTTTGATTTTGCTATTATTGGTTGGGCTTTCATTTGATAATCATACAATTTGTTTTTTGAACCAACGTGCACAATTTTACAATTGTCAACATTAAAGGGCATTTGCCATTTTTCTGAGAAAGAGAGAGAGAGAGAGAGAGAGAGAGAGAGAGAGAGAGAGAGAGAGAGAGAGAAAGGCAAAGAAGAGACGAAAAGAGAAAGGAGGGAACAAATAATGATAAATGAACAATACTGTATACAAAAAGAGCATACCAAATCAAAGAATGTGTGTTTTGAACAGACAAAGAGAGAGAGAGAGAGAGAGAGAGAGAGAGAGAGAATCAAGGTATTCCAAGACAATGATCAGACACATTAAACACCATGTACTGTATGTAAATCAGTATAGTCTATTTTTTATCAATTTCACCCAAACACCAAAAGAAATTAATGAAAGCATGCATATGATCCACAGGGATTCGAACCTGGGTTACAACATACGGATTTTAAACAGTCTAACCATTACACCATCAAGGCAGTTAATATAGATAGATGGCCAGCTAGATTATTGATAGATAGCTAAATAGAGAGCGTGGGAGACTTTCTACCAGCGCAGCATGATGGGGATATGTGGGGTGAAGGGGGTATGTGGGGGGTAAGGGGGTACGTAGGGGTAAGGGGGGGTGTGGGGGTATGGGGGTAAGGGGGTATAAGGGGGTATGTGGGCCAGCAGAACGGTGGGTAAGGGTCAATATTGTACGTCATAATATTGCAGGAAATTCGAGATAACTTTAATTTCTCGTTTCTGGCGGTGACATGCTGTATTTATCTATCAATCGCGGGGGCCTGTGTGTCTATTTGACCATCTATCATTCTTGTTGTCTCTTCATATATTAATACCATAATTCAAACTTTCTCTCTCTCTCTCTCTCTCTCTCTTTATTTATATATATATATATATATATATATATATATATATATATATATATATGTATATATACTAATGGAACGAACGTATTAAAATCTGAAAACTAATATGCTAAACATGAGGGAAAAAGGGGTCCAGAAAAAGCGACTACCAACCCCTTAAGCCACCCATTAACACTCACTACACCTACCTAGATCACACAATTTATCTAGTTTTATTCACACACAGTAATCCCGATCACTTATCCACTCTACTACTGTATAGTCTGTTCATGCTAGGTTGAGCAGAAATCGTAACCTCTAACCTCTGTAACTCAAAAAGGACTAGAGGAATCGAGCTAATTTTTCTGCCAATTTGGAAGACTTGCCTAGGGAATAGGTGTGGAAATTGACAGCTCATTTGCTCTAGCCCTTTTATGAGTTAAAGAGGTTAGAGGTTACGATTTCTGCCCAACCTAGAATGAACCGACTATACCAAATATATATCTCTAGCTCTCTCACCGCGGGCAGTAGTATTCGCATGGACAGTGTTTCTCAGTTATTTTGCAGCTCATGTATTTAGCAAGACACCTGGCCTTGGAATAGATCGCCGAGTCTGTGAGATATTGACCATTCCTTGCAAATCTCGGTAACACTTCACCTTCAGACTTCGGCAAGGTGACCCTACCTGTGGTCAGATCCGCTCGGGGGAAAAAATATATATAAAATTCGGCGCTAAACGAGTGAAAATAAAGTGAAGACTGGCCACACAGACCCATGATAAAAGGATGGAAGGAAAAGATAGAAGAAAATAGGACAAATACAAAAGAAATAAAGAGGAAGAAGGAGAAGAGGAAGAGAGAGGAGAAGAGAAAGAAGGAAATAAAAAGAAGAAGAGGAAGATAAGAGAGAGGAGAGGAGAACAAATGGAGAAGAAGAATTAAGATATGGAAGGGTTAGCGAAAGAAGGAAACGATAAAGGAGGAGAGAAAGATGGAGAAGAGACAGAAGAAGATAAAGATGGAGAAGAGAAAGGAGAAGGTAAAAATTAAAATGAAAAGGATAAGAAGAAGAAATAAGAAAAAAGGAAAAGAGACAAAAGAAGAAGAGAAATATGGAGAAGAGAAAGAAGGAGAAGAAACAGAAGGATGCGAAACAGAAGGAGAATAGAAAGAAGGAGTAGAGAAAGCAGGAAATAGAAAGAAGAAGAAGAGTAAGAGGGGGAAGAAACAGAAGGAGATGAGAAAAATGGAGAATAGACAGAAGAGGAAAAGGAGGAGAAAAATAAAGAGAAGAGACAGAAGAGGAAACAGAAGAAGAGACAGAAGGAGAAGATAAAGAAGCTATAGAAGGAGATGGGATCTGCCTTGCTTAGGCCAATCGGCTTTCTGCAGACTCCCATTTTCTTATGTTCTTATGTTCTTATGGAAAAGAAGGAGAAGAGAAAGGAGAAAAAGAAACAGGAGATGAGACAGGAGAAGAGAAGGAAGGAGAAGAGAAAGAAGAAGAAGATACATAAGGAGTACAAAGGAGTACAAAGGAGTACAAAGGAAATCAAGCAACAACAGGTCTAGTGACCCTTCTAGGCTGCTTGTCCTCCAAAACACTGAAGATCAAGTGTCCAAACAGTGGTTTAGAGTGGGTAAGGGAACATTGGAAAGGGAACTACTGCCATGGAACTAATGTCCGTGGCAGTACTAGGAAGTTAGTAGGGGACATATGGGTTAGTAACTGAGGGGAGGAAAAAATAAAGTTATTCATTTACAAACGCAGTCAGTCGCGGGTTTGATGCGAGATATTTGTCTAGGCGGAGTTTAAATGAATCAACAGTGCTGCAGTCTATAACGTCTCGGGGAAGCCCATTCCACAAGTTGACAACTCGATTGAATTCTTAGATTCGTGTGAGTTAAAAGATTTACCAATAATTTTGCAACCGTTTCCCCGCGTGTAATTAGATTGGTCGATAGTGAAGTACTTACTACAGTTCATATTGTCGATGCCTTTCATGATTTTGAACACTTGAATTAAGTCACCTTAATCTGCGCTGGGTTAAAGGAAATAGATTTAATTCTCTAAGACGCTCTTCGTATGGTTTGTTCTTTAGGCTAGGTATCATTTTGGTAACTCTACGTTGAACTCGTTCTAGCTTGTTTATGTCTTTTTGGTAATAAGGGCACCAGCATTGAACGCAGTATTCCAGAAGAGGGCGGACTAAGGAATTGTAAAGGGTTAGGATAACGTCTTTGGATTTATGCTCAAATGACCTGCCTATAAAGCCAATTATTTTGTTTGCCTTCTTAACAACTTCTGAACATTGTTGACTCGGTTTTAGGTTACTCGATATTGTTACTCCCAGATCGGTTTCTCTGTTTACATTCTTAAGCTGAGTGCCATTCATCGAATAGTTTGCTTTCTCATTTAGGTATCCGATATGTAGTACTTTACATTTATCCGCATTGAAACTCATTTGCCAAATTTGAGCCCAATGTGACAATTTATCTAGATTGTGTTGCATATCGTCAACTTGATCTTTTGAGAGTACGCTATTTGCAATTTTTGTATCGTCAGCAAATTTTGAGATTGTACAGGTGAGACCCTCATCTATGTCGTTGATGTAAATTAGAAAGAGAATTGGTCCTAGTACCGATCCCTGGGGTACCCCGCTACTTACATTGGTCCATTTAGATGCCTTACCGTTTATGACTACTCTTTGCTTTCTGTCGCTGAGCCAATTTTCTATCCATTTCAACACACCGTCTTGTATTCCATGCGCTTTTAGTTTTAGCAGTAAACGTTTGTGGGAAACTTTGTCAAAGGCCTTTTGAAAATCAAGGTATATAATATCTACAGCTTTACTCTCATCGTAGAGGTTGAGGATATCGTGGAAGAAGTCTAAGAGGTTTGTTAAACAGGAACGTTTTTTACGAAAGCCGTGTTGAGTATCTTTAAGTATGTTATTTTCCTCTAAGTGATTTACGAGTCTGTCTCTTATGACCGTTTCTAGCATTTTACATACAACTGAGGTTAAGCTAATTGGACGATAGTTACTGGGTAGGGATTTGCTGCCTTTTTTGAATATCGGTGTTACGTTGGCTATCTTCCACTGATCAGGCATAGTTCCTGACTGTAAGGATTTATTGAATAGTAATGTCAGTGGTTTGGAGAGCTCATCCTTAGCTTCCTTTAGAACTCTAGGCGAGATTGTATCAGGTCCAGGCGTTTTATTTACCTTGAGTTTATCTAAACAATTCAATACTTCTCTCTCTGTAACGGTGATATTGCTTAGAACATCTGAATTATCAATCTGAATCGGCGATGGTGTAGGGATATCACTGAGGTCTTCTGTTGTAAAAACTGATGCAAAGAAGGTATTGAGGGCATTACTCATTTGTACTTCGTCTTTGGTGTATTCTCCATTTTCATCGACTAAAAGAAGAAAGGAGAAAGTTAGCTATCAGGAAAACAATATGGATTTTGAGCTATAGCGAATAATCTTGCAGCATAGGTTTAACTGCAGGACATTTTTTACCGACAAATGTACAAATTCATATCTTGAAAGGGGTCTGGGGGGGAGGGGGAGTTCTTTAGTTTTATGGGGGACTGGGGAGTCGGTTTTATTTGGTCTTGGGGTCAAACTAGGGGAGGTGTGGTGGAGTGGTCTTGCCACTGGCCTGGTAATCCAAAGGTCCTGGGTTCAAATCCCGATGTATCAATGGGAAGATATTATTGGGATGGAATTTGTGCTGTACAGTACCTAGTATCAGTGCATTACCACAAGCCCACCGAAACGTCAATAAAATACCCTCATTGTTCCCTGATTAAATAGCACTGTATGAATATTCCCATATTCAAAATATGCTATAGGGGTGCAATGCCTGGTGAGTTATCTGCTCAACAGGTGGCGTTGTGTGTGTGTAAGTGTGAGAGTCCGAGTGTAGGGGGAGTGAGACAGTGAAGCACGGGAACGAGGTGGCTTCAGAGATGGGGTCGTTTCGAGCCATGAGTGAGCACCGTGCCTCATGTGAAGGCAAGATGGCAGGTGCTCGTTGTACTCTACGTGCTTCACATGTCTCACTCCTTAGACTGGAACAAGACCTCACGGGCTTCACTGTTCATTGTAAAGCGGTGAATGTTAAGGCTCTCAGCCTATGCCCGAGAGGAAGTAAGTTGGAATATAGAAAAAAAAAAAAAAAAAAAAAAAACTAATAGTACATTGCTAGAAAATAGCCGCAGCAATCAAAACACCCAACAATAATTAAGGGGGTGACCTGCTTTTTTCTCTTCCTTGGTTGTATCCATTCGGCCCCATTCAGCCTACTGTTTTAAGACATTTATCCCCATCCAGGTGTCAATTTTTTCCTGGCGAGCGATATATGCGAGCCAGCATTTAATGGAGAAATCTGGCTTCGCCGGAGACATTTTTCTATTTACAAATTTAGCCATCTGTCAAATTTATTATGAAATTATGGTGGCTTGCTATCGCTCGTCAGGTATAAATCGACACCTGGATGGGATATAGGCCTACGTCTTAAAATAGTAGGTTGAATGGGGCCAAATGGATACAACCCAGAGAGAGAAAAAATGCAGGTGACCCCCCTTAAAAACATATATCATACTAATCCCTGTTGAAGGAATATATAAAGCGAGGATAATACATTGAGGTTATATAACAGCGATTGGATGTTAGGCAGTGGATAAGTTGGATATTGAATGAGGGTAAATGACTAATTGATGTGCACCAGTGGCCGATGTCGCAAGGCAAGGATCTGGGGAAGACTGGCTGGTGTAATGGAGAGAGAGAGAGAGATAAATATTTACACATATTTACATATATACACTGGCTACACAGACCTTACGATCCAAACGAGGTGGTCAAGACTTAATTCGAGTCGAGAGAGAGATTTACATAGAGAGAGAGGTTAATCAATAGACATATATATAGTACAAAGGAGTACAAAGGAAAACAAGTTACAACAAATATATTGATCCTTACGAGGTTGATTGTAAGTAAACTACCAAGCCTATGTGAAAAATAGAAGTGGTAGCACAGTTAAGAGGGGTGTTTTTCGCTTGTAGGTGCAGTTTATTGAGGGTTAAGAGTGAGATAGTTAGCTAGTAGGTTAAGAGTGAGATAGTTAGCTAGTAGGTTAAGAGTGAGATAGTTAGCTAGTAGGTTAAGAGTGAGATAGTTAGCTAGTAGGTTAAGAGTGAGATAGTTAGCTAGTAGGTTAAGAGTGAGATAGTTAGCTAGTAGGTTAAGAGTGAGATAGTTAGCTAGTAGGTTAAGAGTGAGATAGTTAGCTAGTAGTTAAGAGTGAGATAGTTAGCTAGTAGGTTAAGAGTGAGATAGTTAGCTAGTAGGTTAAGAGTGAGATAGTTAGCTAGTAGGTTAAGAGTGAGATAGTTAGCTAGTAGGTTAAGAGTGAGATAGTTAGCTAGTAGGTTAAGAGTGAGATAGTTAGCTAGTAGGTTAAGAGTGAGATAGTTAGCTAGTAGGTTAAGAGAGATAGTTAGCTAGTAGGTTAAGAGTGAGATAGTTAGCTAGTAGGTTAAGAGTGAGATAGTTAGCTAGTAGGTTAAGAGTGAGATAGTTAGCTAGTAGGTTAAGAGTGAGATAGTTAGCTAGTAGGTTAAGAGTGAGATAGTTAGCTAGTAGGTTAAGAGTGAGATAGTTAGCTAGTAGGTTAAGAGTGAGATAGTTAGCTAGTAGGTTAAGAGTGAGATAGTTAGCTAGTAGGTTAAGAGTGAGATAGTTAGCTAGTAGGTTAAGAGTGAGATAGTTAGCTAGTAGGTTAAGAGTGAGATAGTTAGCTAGTAGGTTAAGAGTGAGATAGTTAGCTAGTAGGTTAAGAGTGAGATAGTTAGCTAGTAGGTTAAGAGTGAGATAGTTAGCTTGTAGGTTAAGAGTGAGATAGTTAGCTAGTAGGTTAAGAGTGAGATAGTTAGCTAGTAGGTTAAGAGTGAGATAGTTAGCTAGTAGGTTAAGAGTGAGATAGTTAGCTAGTAGGTTAAGAGTGAGATAGTTAGCTAGTAGGTTAAGAGTGAGATAGTTAGCTAGTAGGTTAAGAGTGAGATAGTTAGCTAGTAGGTTAAGAGTGAGATAGTTAGCTAGTAGGTTAAGAGTGAGATAGTTAGCTAGTAGGTTAAGAGTGAGATAGTTAGCTAGTAGGTTAAGAGTGAGATAGTTAGCTAGTAGGTTAAGAGTGAGATAGTTAGCTAGTAGGTTAAGAGTGAGATAGTTAGCTAGTAGGTTAAGAGTGAGATAGTTAGCTAGTAGGTTAAGAGTGAGATAGTTAGCTAGTAGGTTAAGAGTGAGATAGTTAGCTAGTAGGTTAAGAGTGAGATAGTTAGCTAGTAGATTTTTGAAAGTTTGAACAGTACTACAAATTTGTGGTAGCTAAAAGGATTTTGAGATGATTAGTAACCTTTTAATGGTTAGAGGTCTTTCCTAAGCTTAATAAAATCATCGAATAGTTGCCAGAATATAATGAAAAGGACGTCACCGGTACTGCATGGGTTAACCCTTTGAAGCTCTGACGCGTTATAGCAGTTTATTTTGGCTATCATTAGACGATTTTGTGCAGCTTAGGAAGGATCTGTGGGTATTGAAAGGGTAAATACTATCTAAATCAACCCTTTGACTTCCATATATCGTTACTAATCTGAATAAAATCGTCTAATAGTAGCCAGAAACGGAACAGAAACGCGTATTGGAGCTTGAAAGGGTTAATGACATTACTAGGTAGTCCATGCCATACGTTTACCACTCAATTGAAAAATACATGTTTTGAAAAATCTTTCCAATGATTTTACAACCATTGCCTCTAGTGTAATTTGAATCGTAAATCGTCAAGTATTTGTTGGCATCCATATTGTCAAGACATTTAATAATTTCAAGTACTTGGATTAGGTCCCCTCTTAACCTGCACTTTGCTAAACTAAAAAGATTAACATATTTAGACTGTATTAGTATCATGTGTTTCTTATTCTAGGAATCATTGTTGTTACCCTCTGCTGTATTCTTTCCAGTTGTTCTATGTCCTTAATGTCCTTTAGTAAGATAGAGTTATACATTGATCGAAATAAGAAATACATACACACACAAGCTAAAAAAGATAAATAAATAAATAAACCAAATATAATTAAAGATACAAAAATATTGACTTGAATTGACTCAACGAGACAGCAAGGAGCGAGGGAATGCTAAAGTGGCCCCGGACCCTAAGAATTGGAACTTTAAAGGTTTCTGTTCAGGCTCTGTCTTTAGTCGGCCACCCCCAGCAATAGGTTATGTGCCTGAGTACATACATACATACATACATACGTACATACATACATACTATGCACCAAACATGCAAAACTGAGGCAAACGGAGAACCAGGAACTGACTCACATAACCTAATGGCTAGGCCAATTATAATGAATTAACTTGATAGAGAGAGAGAGTACAAAGGAGTACAAAGGAGTACAAAGGAAATCAAGCAACAACAGGTCTAGTGACCCTTCTAGGCTGCTTGTCCTCCAAAACACTGAGGATCAAGTGTCCAAACAGTGAAAGAGAGAGAGAGAGAGAGAGAGAGAGAGCAAGCCTGATATTCTGAAGTTTTGTGAAAAAAGCTGGTGACTGGGATTGGCTTTCAAACTCTCACCCACTCACTTGCCTCTCTCTCTCTCTCTCTCTCTCTTGTGTTTGTGAATGGTTGGGTTTCCTTTTATCTAGATATCCAACCATCTGTCTATATATCTACCCATCTCCTCGTATATGTATTTATCTATCTACCCATCGACGGATCTATCTATCTATCTATCTATCTATCTTTATATATCTATCTATCTATCTATATCACCCATGTTTATTTTTATCTATTTATCTATACCTCCACCTATTTATCAATCTATCTATCTATCGATCCACCCATCTATCTATCTATCGACCCACCCACCTATCTATCCTAAGTTTTATAATGAATTTAATTGTATTTTACGTAAATTTGCTAATGTTAATGTTAGGGTTTTTACTCAGTTGTTCCAAAGTTACTGCTCAAGTTTTTATGGTTCTGAATTATGGTTTTATAACAAAAAGTGCAAACTTCCTCTTAAGCAATTTGCAATTGGTTACCACAAAGCAATAAAGAAAATGCTGAAATTAAAATATTGGGAAAGTAATCATCATGCATGTGAATTGGTTGGACTAATGACATTTAATCATTTAATGAATTGGTTAAAAATTAGATTTGCTCACAAATGTCTCCTAAAACCTTGCAAGTTTTTACAGAAATGTTTATTAAACCTTGATGAATACCTATCGTTAGGAAAGGAAGTTAACCATATCCTATTACATGAATATGACGTATCAGATTTGAAAACTAATGATATAAATGCTATCAAGTCAAGAATTATGTTTGTACAAAACCATGAACCTAGAATGCGGTAATGTATGAGGTTACTGTTATCTCTATTGTATATATGTAAAAAGTGAATTGTGTTGCCTTTTATGAAATAAAGATTTGAGTCTGAATCTATCTGTATATATGTAAAATGTTACCATGTAACCTTTTATGAAATAAAGAATTAACTAACTAACTAACTAACTATCCATCTATCCCACGCCAACTCACAATCAAGAGCAGACAATCAGCCAGCCAAATGGAACAACACAATCACTCCCACCACACGCAACCTTCCGATCATCACACACACACACGCACACACACATAGACAAACACAATCACTCCCACCACACGCAACCTTCCGATCATCACACACACACACGCACACACACATACACAAACACGATCACTCCCACCACACGCAACCTTCCGATCATCACACACACACACACACACACACACACACATACACAAACACGATCACTCCCACCACACGCAACCTTCCGATCATCACACACGCACACACACACATACACAAACACGATCACTCCCACCACACGCAACCTTCCGATCATCACACACACACACACATACACAAACACGATCACTCCCACCACACGCAAACTTCCGCTCATCACACACACACACACACACACACATACACAAACACGATCACTCCCACCACACGCAACCTTCCGATCATCACACACACACACACACACACACACATACACAAACACGATCACTCCCACCACACGCAACCTTCCGATCATCACACACACACACACACACACATACACAAACACGATCACGTAACATTGGAGTCGGTCGATTATAAGATTTGTATTATAGATAGACGGATAGCTTGGTAAATAGAGTGATATGATAGATGGATTACTTGGCATACACACACACACACACACACACACATACACACACCGATTCCTAGAGGGTATTCCACAGCGGAGTAAGATCGTCTAATGTTTGCTAAAATATAATGAAAAAGCGTCCTCGACTACTGAGAGGCTTAAGCCCTTAAAGGCGGGAGGGGGGGGGGGGGGGATAATTTGCTTCCAAAACTCTAACAAACTTAACAAAATTCCCCCAAGACCCCTCTTCGAGATCAATTTGTGTACATGCCTCTGTCGAAGAATGTCCCGGCCGAAGGGCAATTCATTCTAAAGTAACACATTGGTCTTGAAATTGACAAAAGAACGGGGAGAGAGATCTTACAATCGCCAAATTAATGAGGAAAGCATCTTACGATCTAAAACAATAATGGGGCTAAAGATGAGAGAGAAGGGGGTTCATACAATCAAAAATCTTTCCTTAAGCATACTATCATGCACCGTACATACCTATCTCATAATACGTCATACAGGTTATGCACTGTGTATAATAACACATAGATATTATATATATACACACCAATAGGCACATTCGGCTGTACGTATACAAAGAAACACGCACATACACCCTAGCGCGTGTGCACATCTAGACACATACATGCCTCCACTCAGAATTTATGCCTGTCTTCCCCCCTCCCACACACATACATACATACATGCACAAGTATTCCAACACCAACGTACGTAGTCACATACACACACACACACACACACACACACACAAGCAGAAATATTTCCACTCACACACACACATAAGCCCAAGCTCAGACACCCCTCAAGCCATCAAGAAAGCCCCTTTTCCACCCACCACACACACACACACACACACATGCACAAATATCTCAACTCTCATACACACACACATATAAGCCCTAGCTCAAACACCCCTCTAGCCATTAAGAAAGCTCCTTCACCACCCACTAGTGACTAGACACACACACACACACACACACATACACACACACTAAAACCAGCCGTAATTTTACCCACCCCTTCTACACATTTGCACACAAAAATATAAATATAAATATAATACAAATAAAATAAAATTAAAAAACACACACAGACGACCCAATTCTCCATCAACCAACCCCCACCACAACACGCACATTTATAATCATGGATATCCACAAACACACACATTCACGCAACACATCGAGTACACTTAACAGCATATATCGCAACACACCAAACGAACGCAAACGAGACAATACAATGCTTCATTATAGGTTAAATGCTTCAGAACTTGTCTTTAAAGTTCAAAGGTTCGAATTGACGTAACCTTATTATATACTGAGAATTGTACCAGCCATAATTTTACCTGACCCAAATTCCCAGGGAAACACACGTGCACACAAACCACACTTCTTCCCCAACTAACCCCAAGTACATGCATACACATACACACACACAATTCTTCTCCAACCAACCCCAACCCCAAGTCACACACACACACACAATATTCATCCCCAACGAACCCCAACCCCAAGCCACACACACACACACAATTCTTCCCCAACCAACCCCAACCCCAAGCCACACACACACACACACAATATTCATCCCCAACGAACCCCAACCCCAAGCCACACACACACACAATTCTTCCCCAACCAACCCCAACCCCAAGCCACACACACACACACACACACACACAATTCTTCCCCAACCCATCCACCCACACACACACAATTCTTCCCCAACCCATCCACCCGCACACACACACACACACAATCAAGAAGCAGCCCACAATTTTCGTCCTTCCCACGTGCAGTAAAGGTGAGCGGATGTGGGCGGCCCTCTCGACCACGTGGCTCCAAAGGTAAACAAACATCAGCTGATTGACTTCTGGGTTGTTATTGTGACTGAATTTGGTGATTCCGGTGTGGGTGTAGCCTTGCGCAGTGGCTTTGGTTTATATATATATATATATATATATATATTTCGGTTCGTGAAGTAAGTACCCTGAGGTGGATTTGGTAGTATTGTATATGTGCTTTTAGCTTTAAAATGAGCAGCTTGAAGTGGGTCCGGGGAGCATTTTTGTTTTCTTTTTTTTTCATATGAAGAGGAGGCGTTTTTGTTTTAGGCTAGTGGGCAAACTAAACAAAAAAATACATTGCTCGAACATGGCAGAAGCAATGAAAACCTTACAAAATAATCAAACAATGTATCATAATAGCCCCTGAGACGTCTGATGAAATAGTGTTAACAGGGGGATCATGTTAAAGGAAGTAGGTAACGTTCAACCACCATTCTGATAAGACCAGCCACCCAAAACATCATAGCTATATCAACTGTAGTAAATAGAATGGTATAATACAGGCATATAAGATATTTGGGTATATTGATACTTTAAGGGAGCCCATCTCGCTTTTTTTCTCTTTCTCTCCCTCTCCATTTGGCTTGTATCCATTCGGCCCCATTCAGCCTACTGTTTTAAGACGTTTACCCCCATCCACGCATCCAGGTGTAAATATTTTCCTGGCGAGCGGTAGCGAGCCAGCATATATATTTTTTTGTTTTGACAGCAAGCTAAATTTGTACATTTTTCGATAGAAAAATGTCTCCCGCCGGATTTCTCCGTACAATGCTGGCTCGCTATCGCTCGCCAGGAAGAAATTGACACCTGGATGGGGATAAACGTCGTAAAACAGTTGGCTGAATGGGGCCGAAGGGATATAAGCCAGAGAAAGAGCGAAAGAGAAAAGAAGCAGGTGACCCCCGTTAATAGTGATAAACCTTTATCTCCGTATATGTCAGGATGGCCGAGCGGTCTAAGGCGCTGCGTTCAGGTCGCAGTCTGGTCTTCCAGGCGTGGGTTCGAATCCCACTTCTGACAATACCATTTTAACCCCTTCAGCACCATGACTTCTCTTTATCTTTCATTCTGGCTAAAACATGACGATTTTATTCAGTTTAAAAAGGGCGTATGTTATTCAGCGGGTTTATTGAGACCATATTAATTTTAACCCTTTGAGTCCTGCAGGTAGATTATAGGCTAAAGAAAATCGTCTAATGTTAACCTGAGTATGGGAAAATTGCGTCATGGTGCTAAAGGGGTTAACGAGGTTGGACGCGCTCCTCGGGGCCACTAGGAGAGTAGTGAACACTACTTTATGTAACCAACCCTAGGTATTTAACGGGTATAATACTTCCAATATACCTAATTGATAAGGGTATATAAATATGGCCACTTTATATACCATTTCCATACCCATATGATGTTAGAGTGTCTTCTATAGGGTATTTATGCTGACGAGTCTATATTAATACCGATGCCCAATCTCTCATAATTCAGTGCAGACTGAAGCAATTGACCACTTGCAAGTTTCTTTATATAAGGAAGTTGTAGCTGTAGACATCGATATTTAGCAGAAGTTGTAGCTGTAGACATCGATATTTAGCAGAAGTTGTAGCTGTAGACATCGATATTTAGCAGAAGTTGTAGCTGTAGACATCGATATTTAGCAGAAGTTGTAGCTGTAGACATCGATATTTAGCAGAAGTTGTAGCTGTAGACATCGATATTTAGCAGAAGTTGTAGCTGTAGACATCGATATTTAGCAGAAGTTGTAGCTGTAGACATCGATATTTAGCAGAAGTTGTAGCTGTAGACATCGATATTAAGCAGAAGTTGGAGCTGTAGACATCGATATTTAGCAGAAGTTGTAGCTGTAGACATCGATATTTAGCAGAAGTTGTAGCTGTAGACATCGATATTTAGCAGAAGTTGGAGCTGTAGACATCGATATTTAGCAGATGTTGTAGCTGTAGACATCGATATTTAGCAGAAGTTGTAGCTGTAGACATCGATATTTAGCAGAAGTTGTAGCTGTAGACATCGATATTTAGCAGAAGTTGTAGCTGTAGACATCGATATTAAGCAGAAGTTGGAGCTGTAGACATCGATATTTAGCAGAAGTTGTAGCTGTAGACATCGATATTTAGCAGAAGTTGTAGCTGTAGACATCGATATTAAGCAGAAGTTGTAGCTGTAGACATCGATATTTAGCAGAAGTTGTAGCTGTAGACATCGATATTTAGCAGAAGTTGGAGCTGTAGACATCGATATTTAGCAGAAGTTGTAGCTGTAGACATCGATATTTAGCAGAAGTTGTAGCTGTAGACATCGATATTTAGCAGAAGTTGTAGCTGTAGACATCAATATTAAGCAGAAGTTGGAGCTGTAGACATCGATATTTAGCAGAAGTTGTAGCTGTAGACATCGATATTTAGCAGAAGTTGTAGCTGTAGACATCGATATTAAGCAGAAGTTGGAGCTGTAGACATCGATATTTAGCAGAAGTTGTAGCTGTAGACATCGATATTTAGCAGAAGTTGTAGCTGTAGACATCGATATTTAGCAGAAGTTGTAGCTGTAGACATCGATATTTAGCAGAAGTTGGAGCTGTAGACATCGATATTTAGCATAGGTTGTAGCTGTAGACATCGATATTTAGCAGAAGTTGTAGCTGTAGACATCGATATTAAGCAGAAGTTGTAGCTGTAGACATCGATATTTAGCAGAAGTTGTAGCTGTAGACATCGATATTTAGCAGAAGTTGGAGCTGTAGACATCGATATTTAGCAGAAGTTGTAGCTGTAGACATCGATATTTAGCAGAAGTTGTAGCTGTAGACATCGATATTTAGCAGAAGTTGTAGCTGTAGACATCGATATTTAGCAGAAGTTGTAGCTGTAGACATCGATATTAAGCAGAAGTTGTAGCTGTAGACATCGATATTTAGCAGAAGTTGTAGCTGTAGACATCGATATTTAGCAGAAGTTGGAGCTGTAGACATCGATATTAAGCAGAAGTTGTAGCTGTAGACATCGATATTTAGTAGAAGTTTTAGCTGTAGACATCGATATTTAGCAGAAGTTGGAGCTGTAGACATCGATATTAAGCAGAAGTTGTAGCTGTAGACATCGATATTTAGCAGAAGTTGGAGCTGTAGACATCGATATTTAGCAGAAGTTGTAGCTGTAGACATCGATATTTAGCAGAAGTTGTAGCTGTAGACATCGATATTTAGCAGAAGTTGTAGCTGTAGACATCGATATTTAGCAGAAGTTATAGCTGTAGACATCGATATTTAGCAGAAGTTGTAGCTGTAGACATCGATATTTAGCAGAATTACCAGCTAAAACATGGTAATAGTACATTCATGAATGCATAAAGCCCAATCCAACATACCTTTTATTCATCAGAAACCTACATTATTGTATATCTATTGTATATCAATATTTACGGCTCCAACTTCCTTATAGCCTGAAACTCGCAAGTGGTCAATTGAACTGATAGTTCTGCCATTTTGGAAAGAGTCAATTAACGAGTATATACAGTAGGCGTGAACCTTTATAACGAGTATATACAGTAGGCGTGAACCTTTATAACGAGTATATACAGTAGGCGTGAACCTTTATAACGAGTATATACAGTAGGCGTGAACCTTTATAACGAGTATATACAGTAGGTGTGAACCTTTATAACGAGTATATACAGTAGGTGTGAACCTTTATAACGAGTATATACAGTAGGCGTGAACCTTTATAACGAGTATATACAGTAGGTGTGAACCTTTATAACGAGTATATACAGTAGGTGTGAACCTTTATAACGAGTATATACAGTAGGCGTGAACCTTTATAACGAGTATATACAGTAGGTGTGAACCTTTATAACGAGTATATACAGTAGGTGTGAACCTTTATAACGAGTATATACAGTAGGTGTGAACCTTTATAACGAGTATATACAGTAGGCGTGAACCTTTATAACGAGTATATACAGTAGGCGTGAACCTTTATAACGAGTATATACAGTAGGCGTGAACCTTTATAACGAGTATATACAGTAGGCGTGAACCTTTATAACGAGTATATACAGTAGGTGTGAACCTTTATAACGAGTATATACAGTAGGCGTGAACCTTTATAACGAGTATATACAGTAGGCGTGAACCTTTATAACGAGTATATACAGTAGGTGTGAACCTTTATAACGAGTATATACAGTAGGCGTGAACCTTTATAACGAGTATATACAGTAGGCGTGAACCTTTATAACGAGTATACAGTAGGCGTGAACCTTTATAACGAGTATATACAGTAGGCGTGAACCTTTATAACGAGTATATACAGTAGGTGTGAACCTTTATAACGAGTATATACAGTAGGCGTGAACCTTTATAACGAGTATATACAGTAGGTGTGAACCTTTATAACGAGTATATACAGTAGGCGTGAACCTTTATAACGAGTATATACAGTAGGCGTGAACCTTTATAACGAGTATATACAGTAGGTGTGAACCTTTATAACGAGTATATACAGTAGGTGTGAACCTTTATAACGAGTATATACAGTAGGCGTGAACCTTTATAACGAGTATATACAGTAGGTGTGAACCTTTATAACGAGTATATACAGTAGGCGTGAACCTTTATAACGAGTATATACAGTAGGCGTGAACCTTTATAACGAGTATATACAGTAGGTGTGAACCTTTATAACGAGTATATACAGTAGGCGTGAACCTTTATAACGAGTATATACAGTAGGCGTGAACCTTTATAACGAGTATATACAGTAGGCGTGAACCTTTATAACGAGTATATACAGTAGGCGTGAACCTTTATAACGAGTATATACAGTAGGCGTGAACCTTTATAACGAGTATATACAGTAGGCGTGAACCTTTATAGACCGTTTACTCCAGCCCTTTCGGTTAATCAATTATTCTACATAGGACTTCAGAGGCTATCAACCCTTTTGTATTAATATTCAGCCAGCGCACTGCAAGTCAATAATAGCGGCAGGACTGGAGACCCTTTTCCAGTACTCCAGTTCCTTGCCTTCTCGGAGCTACACTATCTAGACTCGCCATACAGAATATATAATAGACGTAGACATTCTTCCGTTCGAATCCGCGACTGACCCTCACAGATGTGTTCAGAAGATTCCTGGAAGAGACTTATTCAGCCTGTTGCTCCAGCTCTAAATCGCTTGTTGTGTGTGCATGTGTAGTGTATGAAGTGCATGTTGAATGTTACAGTATTGTTGGGGTGGCTTTGGTTGTGAGTGTTGTCTGTAACCAGTGTAAGCTCGATCTTGTTGATTAAGTGTGCATTAAGGTGGACCACCTCGTTTTTTTCTCTTTCCCTCTGTCTCTGGGTTGTATCCATTCGGCCCCATTCAGCCTACTTGTTTAAGACGTTTATCCTCATCCAAGTGTCGATCTATTCCTGGCGAGCGGTAGCGAGCCTGCATATTTAAAAAACAAATTGACAGCAGGCTAAAGTTGTAATTTTTTCGATAGAAAAATTTCTATGGCGAAGCCGGATCTCTCTATACAATGCTGGCTCGCTATCGCTCGCTATCGCTTCCATATGGCCGAACCATCTCAAGTTGTTCCTTTTCACACTTTCCAGCACATCTACCTCCAAACCACACCTCCTTCTTACTGCCTCATTAGTCTGTCTATCCCTCCATGTAACTCCGCACGCACTCCTTAAGTAATTAATTTCCACTGCTCTCACTCTTGGTCTGAGTCTCTCAACCAACGTCCATGCTTCGCTTCCGTAAGTCAGTGTCGGGATTACCACACTGTCATGCAAGGACTTCTTCACTTCCATACTGACCACCCTATTTCTTGTTACTGCTTTTAGCGTTCCTACAACCCTCTTCCCCTGTTGTACCCTCTCCCGCACTTCTTCATCCATAGTCCCATCTTTACTCAACACACTGCCCAGATACTTAAAAGAGTTGACGATCTCCATAGCCTGACCGTTCAGCTTCACCTCACACTCTGTGACTTCACCCTTTTCGAAGACGATAACCTTGCTCTTCCCCGCATTTACCTTCAAATTCCGTTTTTCGCACACTGTTCCAAACTCATTTACCAGACCCTGCAACTCCCATTCATTATCACTCATCAGAACTGTATCATCCGCAAACAGCAGTATAGGTAGCTTCCACTCCATTCCCTCCCTTTTCAGCGATACACCAACATCCACTGCTCTTGATAGTATTTCTTTCATGACTCCATCTATATATACAGTAAACAACCACGGGGACATCCCACACCCCTGCTTCAAACCAACATTCAGGTCATGGAACTCGCTCTGCTCACTCTCCACACGTACTGCCGCCTTTGCACCCTCATACATGCTCTTCACTGCTTTCAGCAACTTGCCCTCTATTCCGTATATTCTAAGTACTTTCCACAAACCTTTTCTATCCACTCTGTCATAGGCCTTCTCCAAGTCCATAAAGGCAACATACACCTTTTGTTTCTTCTCCAGATATTTCTCCACAACACAATTCAGGGTAAAAATCTGATCTACACATCCTCTTCCCTTCCTAAAACCTCCCTGCTCGTCGCCTATCCATTTCTCCGTTCTCACTCTCACTCTCTCAATCACTACCCTACTGTATACCTTCCCTACTACGCTTAGAAGACATATTCATCGGTGGTTACCACACACTTCTCTTTCCCCTTTGCCCTTATATAGGGGGACTATTATGCCAGTCTTCCAGTCATCGGGTGCACTCCCCTTCTCCCATGCTTGTTTGCACATTTTCATACTCTTCATAAGCCATACTCTTCAAAGTGTTAAATGGATCATATGTTTTAAAACAAATTGTATTATATACAGTATAGGTCTTATTATATTCAAGGGGAAGATTATATAATTTGTATTTAGTAATTAATTAGGTAATTAGATATTTTATTTTATTTAGTTTCCTCTCTATACCTCCACCAAGCTTTAAAAAACACCACCATGATACATTCGAGAAATGCCCCGGCCGAGGGCTGGTTCCTCCCAAATTGAAGGCTCGCTGTCGCTTACCAGGAAAAAATCGCCTACTAAATGGCACGAGAGGTCTTAAAATCGCCAACATAATGGGTCGAATGTCATAAAATCTCGTAACTAATAGGGCTAAATATGAGAGAGAATGAGGTCTAGAAAACCCTCTCTTAACCCGTACAGCCCCAGCGACGCGCCTGACGCGTCGGCGATGTATGTAACACACAGCCCCAGAGACGCGCCTGGCGCGTCACCCTAATTGCGCCGACCGTAACCTCAGGTGTAGCCACTCAAGAGGGCTCAGATTTGTATGGGAACTGTGTACGTATCCCACACAACCGTGCCGATGGTTGAAAACTCTCAAAGTCCACGTGCGTGCGCGTGAGCGCGCAAGAACCTGGTTGTTGGGGGTAATTGCCTTCAATTTTTTACTCCTGTAAAATACGTTTTCGGGGGCTCTGTAGGACCATTCTTTAAGCTTTTTGAGCGGTTTTTCGTGGTTTTTCCTTCATTCCTAACCCATTCGCTATTGTTTCTGGAATAAAACCATTTTTTGAAAACCGGCCGGGTTCTGGTGAACAAACATTACAAAACTAGCCGGGGCTGGACGGGTTAAAGACTGACGACATTAAGAATTAAATTGTGAGCCTATATCTCGTAATCATATTACTATTCTTAGAGTCTATATTTGATATAGTTGTATTTATGTACTGTATATACTGACTGGAACAAGACCTCACGGGCTTCACTGTTCATTGTAAAGCGGTGAATGTTAAGGCTCTCAGCCTATGCCCGAGAGGAAGTAAGTTGGAATATAGAAAAAAAAAAAAAAAAAAAAAAAAAAAATCACTGTGACACACACACACACACACACACACACACACACACACACACACACAATCTATCTATATATCTATCATGTTTGTATACAGCAGATGAACGGTAGATAGTACAGAAAAATATATTAATGTTATCCTCTTAATGTATAATTTGAATATCTATCAACCACACCTTATCATTACATTATCTCGATAATGAATATCTGAAAATATATGACGGTCAAGAAAGTTAAATTATGCAGCGATTAAATAATGGTTCAAAAGAAAATATTCAGAATAGAAATTATAAATACGAGTCGTTCCTAAAATGGAATAGGGCAGGTGGATACAAGACAAAGTAAGATAAAATTAATGTAAAATATAATGAATTTAATATATATATATATAGAGAGAGAGAGAGAGAAAGAGATAGATACATAAATTATAGAGAATAATACTATTGTGAGAATACCAAGCTACACCTAATTCCACGAAAAATTACGTAATCCAATGAAATCCTTCTAAGAAATTACGACTTCTTGAACGAATCATTGTGGGCATTAAATCCAGACGAAGTTGATAAATGAAACCACCAAAATAGAACAAGAAAGACAAACAAGTAAATTAAGAAGGGAGTACAAGCAACATGAAAAGCTTCGAAAAGCTACGATTTATAGTGAAACTCGGTAAAAACATGAATCCCTGAACGAAGTACTGTGCAAATTTAATGTGGACGAAAGCTGATAACGTGGAAACAAAATAATGGAAGTACTAAACCGCACGAAACTCCCTGACAGATACACCTGAACGAAATAATGTGAAAATGCATACAGGTGAATGTTGTAAACCGATGAAATGACGAAAACAAGTGAGAACATATACATTACTAACCTTAATGTGGGTTACTTATATATATATATATATATATATATATATATATATATATATATATATATATATATATATATATTTTGTTCATTAGACTTAATAACAACCACCCCCAAGATCCCCCCCATCGAGGTAACAGAGAAGGGGGACCAGAAAAAAATCAAGTACCCCTCCTTAAAATTCGACGTAAAGTTACGAAATTCAAAGAAACCCAAAACACAATGTTAATCAAATGTAATACGTTACAAAAATCCTCATGAAGGAAATACAGTAATCAAATATATTTCATAATCCTCTTGAGCGAAATAATGTGGGAATTTAATACACTCGAGGTTGTTAACAGATGCAACAAAATGAAATGGTTGAGTGTATAGTGTCACACCTTATGCAATTCTACGAAAACACGTGAAAGAAAATTAAACTCCCACAAGACTTAAGTGAACTCTTGCACGAAACATTGTGAGAGTTTAATACCAGCGAAATTGAAATGAACTGAAACAAAAATATTGTATTATAATGTCAAACCGCATGGAATTAAACGACAACATTCGAAATACAGTGAAAATCCATCCAGACTTATACGAATCCATGAACGAAAAATTACGAGAATTTAATACAGACGAGGTATGATAAAGAAAGAAAAATGAGCGAAGTGAAGAGAAAAGGTTTATTCCATGAGGGGAAAGGGAGGGGGGGGGGGGGGTGAGGCATGATAAAATTAAATGTCTGATTCGCACATACATTCGCCGGGAAAATGGGTCTCACGGTGGCTGTGGATTAGGGTGTTTTTTGTCTAGGTGCTTCTTAGATTTTCACATTTTCTCTCTCTCTCCCCACTATTAATTTTTTCCATTCCTCATAATATGTTTCTGTTCTTCCTTCTTCTTCTTCTTCTTCTTTCTCTTCTTCTTCTTTTCTGCTTCTGCCTTTTCTCTGTCTCTACTTCTTCTTTTTATCTTCTTCTTCATCGTTTCTTTTCTTCTTCTTCTTCATCAGCTGCTCTCTTATCTGGCATATTCCTTCTTCTTTCGTTCACGTCGTAGTATAGTGCCTTATTAGAAACAGCCAGTGTCACACGAGCGCTTTTTCCGTCAAGTTTTATGGGCAATTGATTCTAGCAGCTCCAAATTCTCCGTGTTATCCTAATTCGGCTACTAATATAATCTACCTTCCCTTTAATTTCCGATGCCAATGAGAAATAGCCTCAAAATATTGACAGAAAATACTTGTTCATCGAAAATTGCCGGAAAAAGCGCTCGTGTAGTACCAAGTATTATTCCTCACACTTGTGTTTCTCCTTTTCATACAGTATTTTTTTAGGGAGGGACTTCACGACTTCTGGGAAACCTCAAATTATTCTTATTCGCCACTTCTATCTCTCTCTCTCTCTCTCTCTCTCTCTCTCTCTTGGGTTTCGTGTAAGTTCTCCCAGTTATTATGTTATTTTGTTGTCAATTATTCTTCATTCTTTCCTCCTTCGTTAGCCTTCTCCTCCTGCGTCTTCATTATCCTCCTCCTCCTCCTTGTCCTGCTTCTTCTTCGTCTTCCTCTTCTCTATTTCCCCTTCCCCCACTCTTTCTCTTCTCTCCTTTATTATCCTCCTCCTCCTCTACCTCTTCCTCCTCAAGGAGCCTCCTTCTTTGCTTTCCTTTTCTCTACCTCGTAGTCAATAGATTAGTAGTTTTAGATATCCAAACTGCCCCTAAGGACCAATAGGTCTGTTGCAGTTTGTTCTCCTTTGAATTCCTTTGTATTCATCATTCTTCTTCTTCTCTCTTGTCTGTTTTCCCACCTATTCTCTTTGTCCTGTTATTATCTCTTCTTTCCTCTTTAACACTATCTGGTGTTGTGGGTTATCAAGCTATGTTGTTAAATTATTATTGAGGGTTTTGCTTGTCTTTGACAATTTTCAGCACTACATTTTAAGTTTGTCCCCTAGGCTAACAAACATCCTTCCCAGACTTCCTGAAAGCCAAATTTGTACACTTTTCGATAACAAAAAAAAAGTTACGGGCTCGCTATCAATCGCCCCGGAAAAAATAAAATAAAATAAACACCTGAATGGGGTGAAGCGTCTTATTTTCGTCAAACTAAGAGGGTGAAACGACTTAAAACCTTCAAACTTATGAAGCGAAACAAGGGAGTTCCAAAAAGCCCCTCCTCGGACCCAATAGGGCCTTCTCTTCAGGTTTTATGATACTTTCGTCCACATTTTTGTTTCGTTTAGTATCGCCTTCTTCGTTTCGTTTCGTCTTATCTCGCTTCTTTTTTTACCATATCATCTCTCCTAATTGTCCTCCTCTCTCTCTCTCTCTCTCTCTCTCTCTCTCTCTCTCTCTCTCTCTCTCTCTCTCTCTCTCTCTCTCTCTCTCTCTCTCTCAAGCACACCACAACACGTACGTTCCTGGAAAGTGGGTGGCCGAAATTAAAGCAGTGTGCTTGCGTTATACGTTAATGTAAGTACGTATGTGTGTGTGTGTTTATGTGTCTATGGATGTATATATTTTGTGAGTGAATGTGTGTGTGTGTGTGTCTGTGTGTTTGTGAATGTGTATGTGTGTGTGTGTGTGTGTGGTGGACGCTGTTATATGTTTCCATGAAGTGTAAATGTGTATATGTGTATTGTACTGTGTAAGTATTGGCATATGAACCTATGTAAGTATGTGTACTTCTGTATACAGTGTGCGTGTCTGTAAATGGTTAGTATTCATAACAAGTGTGTGTAGTTTCCTTCTTTAGCTAGAGAGAGAGAGAGAGAGAGAGGGGGGGGGATGAAAGTGGAGAGGGAAGATCGAAGGAGAGAGAGAGATATAAAGATATTGAGAGAGGAGGGAGGGAGAGAGGGAGATGAGAGATAAAACAGCGAAAAGAGTGTGTGTAAGAGAGAGATTGAGAGAGAGAGAGAGAGAGAGAGAGAGAGAGAGAGTGTGTGTGAGAGAGTGAGGGAGAGAGAGAGAGAGTAGTCCATACAACTAGTATTCCTGCACCTGTGTATAATAATAATAATAATAATAATAATAACAATAATAATAATACTTATAAAAATAATTGTATGTTTATTGTTCACTTGCAGCTGTGATGCTGAAAGTGAACAATAAACTGACAATGAGGAGCACGGTTGAAAAGTGCACAAGCTGATAGTTAAGCACCTTTGCCAGAGAGGAACCACGATACAATCCTCTCCATTAGGATAGCCGGAAAAACCTTTAGTATTCTGATGGACTTGGGAACCCTGGACCTCGCGGTCAACGCATAGCGCCTTAGAACACTCGTTTAACCATATGTGTGTGTAACTTTATATATATATATATATATATATATATATGTGTGTACCAATGAGCGTATATTTGTGTTATATACAGTATATCTATGTGAATATACTGTACGTATATGTCTACGGTAGAATATGCCTGTGTACTAGGGGATATACAATGTTCAGCATATATATACATGTGTGGGTGTGTGGGTGTTTACTGTACAATAGAACATTATCCATGTGGTTGAGGAATGGTATGTGTATCTATATGTGTGCGCTTGAAAATATATTTTTATACATATATATGTATGACATGTATGTATACAGCATGTGTTCGTCTATGTATGTATGCAGGTGAAGGAGAATATTTGAATATGTATGAAAGCCAAGCTAAGGAAGACCAGCCATGCGCACACTATCACCAAACTGCAAGAAGATCTCGATGAAATTGAAAGAAAACTCATCCAGTCACACCAAGAGCAAAGAACCTGTGAAGAACTTCGAGCAGTTTCAAACATCCAAGTAAATAGCAAATTCTTCTATGCATACGCTAAAAGGAGACTCAAGAACACCTCAACAATAGGACCGCTTGCAAAACCCACTGGTGAACTTGAGAGTAACCCAACCAAAATGGCCAAGATACTCAAACAGCAATATGAAAGTGTCTTCAGCCCACCAAATGAAGAAAAGAAAATTGACAATGCAACGACCTTCTTTGACAACGCTCCAGGGGCACGACATCAACTCACCTCGGTAGCAGTATCAACAGACGACATAATAGCAGCCATCGACAAGATTGGACCTAACTCTGCAGCAGGACCAGATGGCTTTCATGCCCAACTGCTGAAAAACTGCAAACTTCAGCTAGCCTTGCCTCTAAAACTGCTGTGGAGCAAGTCCCTCCAAACTGGATATGTACCACAAACCCTAAAAGAAGGTACCGTCACACCAATCCACAAAGTTGGTAGTAAAGGCATAGCCAAAAATTACAGACCAGTGGTGCTGACGTCACATCTTATTAAGATCATAGAAAGAACAATACAAGCTAAGATGGTCAGCTACCTGGAAGACAACGAGGAATTCAACGAGGGTCAACATGGCTTTAGACAAGGCCGCTTCCTGCCTTTCACAACTACTATCACACTACGACAAAATCCTACAGGATATTCAAGACGGAGAAAATGTTGACGTCATATACCTAGATTTCGCCAAAGCTTTTGACAAGGTGGACCATGGGATTCTTCTACATAAACTCAAATCACTTGGAATATGTGGAGATCTTGGAAGATGGCTTCACAGTTTCATCACCAACAGAAAACAAAGAGTCACGGTTCAAGAAAGCCTATCAGAAGCAGGCGGTGTCATCAGCGGTGTACCACAAGGATCAGTTCTGGGACCTCTCCTATTTCTCATAATGATAGGAGACATCGACAAGAACCTGGAACACTCAACAGCCGCATCGTTCCGCAGATGACACCAGACTCCTGAAGAAAATCACCACACAACACGATGCCCAGCTACTACAACAAGACTTAGACAAAATCATGAAGTGGCCAGAAGAAAACAACATGGCCCTAAACGGAGACAAGTTCGAGCTTCTAAGGTACGGTAATAAGAGAGCACTACAAAACTCCACCAACTACAAAAGTGGACAGCAAGAAATTACTGCCAAAGACACAGTCAAAGACTTGGGAGTAAATATGAGCAGTGACGCAACTTTTTCCCAGCATATTACCAAAGCCACATCAACAGCAAAACAAATAGCAGGCTGGATCTTGAGAACCTTCCACACAAGAAATGAGAGGTGTATGTTAACCCTGTGGAAGTCACTGGTCCTACCACGACTTGAGTACTGCTCTCAGCTCTGGTCTCCCCCAAAAGTAGGAGAAATAACTGAAATTGAAGCCACCCAGAGGACATTCACCAGTAAAATCCAAAGGGTTTCAACACTTTAACTACTGTGAGAGACTCAAGGAGCTGCAGCTGTACTCACTTCAAAGACGTAGGGAGAGATACATCATCATCTACGTCTGGAAGAGTTTGGAAAAAAAGGTACCAAATCCAAACATCCAAGAGACTCATCACCAAAGGCGAGGGAGGCTGCGCTATGTGAGGACTACGCCGGGATCAACACAAAAAATCAAATCCCTGATCCATCACAGCTTTGCATACAATGGAACCAGACTGTTCAACTGTATACCAGCCCCTCTCAGGAACATGACCTGGGTGTTTCCCGACACCTTCAAAAAACATTAGGACATGTGGTTGGCCAAAATACTGGACCGGCCACCAACACCAGGATACCCCAGCGCCAACTCCAACCGACTTCTGGACTGGAGCGTGGAAGAAAGGGAGCTGCCTGGTCGCAGTGGAGCCCCAGCTCAACTGTGTCGCTAACGGATGGAATACTTCAAAGTGTATCAAAGTGTAAGTGTATCTATATATGTATATAAGCTAAAGAGAGTATTTTTCATATATAAAGTATGTATCTACAGTATATGTGTTTGTGTACTGTAGGTCTATCTGTGTATATGTGCAGCTCTGTGTACATGTGCAGGTGAGGAAGAGCCGCACACACACACACACACACGTACACTATCCTTGGCTAACCTTGAACGCAGGTGTAGTCCGATGGATCTTTTATAGGTAGAATACATGCACGTTTTATTTTGTATAGGAGTATCTTTATCTACCCATTTATTCCCTATATCTCTCCATCTATTCTTCTCTACCTTATATGTATATTTTATCTACTTATGCATATCTCAACAGTATTTTTAACAATTTCTCGAATTGGTAGATTTTTACGCATTTTGTGTTATGTGTTTTGTAAATTTATCCGTCTCCCTCTCTCTCTCTCTCTCTCTCTCTCTCTCTCTCTCTCTCTCTCTCTCTCTCTCTCTCTCTCTCTCTCTCTCTCTCTCTCTCTCTCTCTCCGCTTTACTGCCCCCTTTGTTCACGTTCTTCAGTTCATTGTTATTGTTATTTGTTCATCATGTATTCAGTAGGAGGTGCGTGGAGTGGCAGATGGAGGGGTGTTGTGTGTGTATATGAGAGAGAGAGAGAGAGAGAGAGAGAGAGAGAGAACGTACGATAGAAGTTGAGACAAGCAGGTGCGAGTAGAGAAGATATAGGGAGCAGAGAGAGAGAGAGAACGTACTATAGAAGTTGAGACAAGCAGGTGCGAGTAGAGAAGATATAGGGAGCAGAGAGAGAGAGAGTGATAGAGAGAGACCCTTATAAAGTCCTGTACAGAGCAAGCCACGTACACTATCTTAATGCAGCAGCAGCAGCAGCAGCACACACACACACATACACACACACACACACACACACACACACACACACACACACACACACACACACACACACACACACCTGCCAGTACAGGAAAAGATATTCACAACAAAGGACTACGAGGTTGCCGGCTACTGTTGCCGAAGATCAACAACGAGGCGCTTCTCTGGACACCTTCACAGAATAGATGTTGGAAGCTTGACAGTGTTTTACAAGGTCAACTTCATGGAGGAGGTGCATATGGCTCCACTACGACTTCCACCAAAGACTATTCCATTTATCACTAGGGCAATCCAGAAGGCAGTCGTAGTTGCCGTTTTCATGCCTAAACCACAACCACGTAATTCCACTTACATTTATGGGAAGAAAACTTAAGCTGTATTTTAGTATGTCTTTAAGTAAACACTGTGCACATTTTGACAGAACAAGTTAATATTATTGTATATCGGTTACTAAGATAATAAATATGTAAATAGTTGTAAAGCTATGTTATATATATATAGTCTTGTTAGATAATTATAATGTATAGAAGAATGTTTTTCAATTTGATTATCGTAATGATTAATTTAAGAGAGAGAGAGAGAGAAAGAGAGAGAGAGAGAGAGAGTAAACATATGGTCTGGTTAATGTAGTGTCACCTATATGCATATATCTACTGTAGTGTGTGTGTGTGTGTGTGTGTGTGTGTGACCCATTCAATGCTGGTTACACACATTAATGCACGCAATGACACACTTTCAACGCAATGTTAATTCATGAATAGTAAGTCAATAATATAATTATGTAACCTCTCACTCTCCTTCTTTCTCTCTCTCTCACACACAGACACCCACACCCACATACGCACTCACTCACACCCTCTCTCTCTCTCTCTCTCTCTGAAATGTGAGTGTTGAGTGTATTAACTAAAAGAGAGCTTTTAAGATACTGAAGGATTTTAGTAAAATTTCTTGAAATGTTTGACTTTCAACCAAAGACATGTTTTTCTGAAACTCACGAAATATCATTCACATTAAAGCCAAATGGACTAATCATAATTTTCGATTTTTTTTATTTATTATATTTTTATCAACTTATTTTATTATTATTATTATTATTATTATTATTATTATTATTATTATTATATATTAGTTTTTTTTTTTGTGTGGTAAGCGAGGGTAATACAACTGTTGGAGAATAGGGGTTGAGAACTAAACAGACACTGCACGGATGAACTGACATGCATTTCGAGGGTATTTGGATGATATAATTAACCCATTCAGTACCGGTGACGTCCTTTTCATTATGTTGTGGCAACTATTAGACGATTTTATCAGTTAATGTCCATAAGTGACAATACTCTTACAAGCACCACGTATTCTTTGT